>HG995147.1:5204168-5627506 GCA_905333015.3 Bombus campestris | reverse complement strand
AGACGGGAGTCGACGATTCCTTCCAAGAGCTTGCCCACTTCGTCAAATAAGCACACCAGACGATACGAGGACGGCGAGTCCGTTGGTCGTCCCCCCTTCCGAAGCAGTGACTGCCTCGCCATGCGCCATATCCGTGGGTAGGCTCCCTCCCTTAGAAATCGTGAGATAAGTGTCGTAGTCTGGGGGCCATGACCCTCACCGTCTCCGCTCATATCCGTCTCGGGACTTTGTCCGAACCCGACGCTATCGTCCTCGTTCAGCATCTCCCCGCGAACATATAGACCGACGGGGCGTCATACTTGATTTTGTGATGGCGTGAACGATATTGAAATATGTCATAACGTTACCAAACCCAATAGCACTATAAATTACTTTCCCACAGTACTTTAACTTATTCTATATTTTAGATAGTTCGTAAGTATCTATAATTGAGCACGTGAGACATATATTTCTTTTTAAAAGCACCGAGTCAAATATTGAAGCTAGGAACTAGTGGATTGTAGACTTAGGTACGGACGCTTAATCTAATGTGGAAGCAGGTGCCACAAATAGGATTCTAATTATTCTAACCAAAGACAAATTGTACCGACTAAATATTTATTATATATTTATAAATTAAATTATACAATCATATAGTACAGTTTAATGTCACAATTCATTCCAATAACCATACAATACCGCATATCATTTGTAACAGTATATTTCATACCAAATAGTATTGCAATTCTGCCACTCGGAAGACAAACTTATTAATTATACTTTCAGATACTACCTCTATTTCTATAGAAACATAATACTAAATACTGAAATATATCATAAGTATTTCATATTTGAAATAACAGTCAACTTAACGGAATTAATCTGTTTCACTTCTAAGCGGCTCGAGTCATGTACGATATATGTACATTCTGTAGTTTTAATATTTTAAGGGTGTATTGTATATAGGACACTTATCTTTAATAAATTTTGCAAATCTGTTCATAGTAAGTGATGGATCATTAGGCCAATGCCAAATAAGGCGACTTTTAAAAGATTCAATGAATCTTGCTTCTGCTGAACTTGGTCTATGAAGGTCGAATAACTTCTCGTTCGTTTTGCAATTAAAAACATATGTCATGGAATGTGTTTTACTGACATACCGATTCCAAGGATTTACGGTGCTTCTTAAAAATATTACACTATGTGGTATGAAATATAATTTGTCCTTATTACAACCATCAACATCTAAAGTCCTTTCTGGAAGTTCGTATACTAAGGCATCGCAATTATTTTTCATTGTACGTTGTGTTAGTCGCAACTTTTCACATATATATGAACCAACTGGAAATAGTTCTTTGGCACGTATTCGAGTATAATTATTTCCTGCAGGTTTCCACAAAGCTTCACAGAACAACTTCGTATCCTCGTTCCTGCTCCTCAAATATTTTTCACTAATGTCCTCTCCCCCCAAGTAGAATGCGTCTATAATATGCAATGCAAGTACTTTTTGCTGACGACTAAACTCCTTAGTCATTTCATATACAAGTTCTGCGTACACAAGTGTATTTGGTGGTAATTCTATGCCAATGTCATCGACTCGAACCCAAGAATTCTTTATATATCTATATACGTTACTCCTTCCCATGCCCATATAAAATGTAGCGTTCTTCTTATCATCATCAGGCCTTGGCTTTGTACCACATGGCATACAAAACCAGTCATATGGTGACAATAATGCATTTTCAATGTTAAATTCCATCAATTGTGCTGGATTAATATTAAGGAATGAAGTATCTTTCAAAAGAGTATTCAATTTATCTTTTGGTTTCAAGTGTCTTGGGATTGTCCTAGTTTCATCAGGAAGTTTCCAATACTCTAGACATTGTTTGCGCATATCAGCTTGTTTTGTCTCAACAAGAGTATTATCCTCGCAAAATGCAGCAATTTTACACAGGCCTGTTATTTGTTTTCTGCCCAAATCATTGTTAGAAGCACGTAGATATTGAACAAATTGTTTCTCCCTTTCTAATTCGTTGTATGATACTAATTGTAAAACATCGTCATTTTCACCACCTTTTAAAAGCAGACGATTAACATGCTTCAGATATTCCACAACATCTTGTGTCCCACTTCGTTTCTTCTTACATATTAAGTAACGTTCTGAATTTGCTGGTCTAGAAGAGTTTGGTTTAAAAATACAAACTTCTTCAAAGCAGCGATACGTTAAATAAACTAAACCAGCACTAAAGGGTGTAAAAAGGTCAAATAATTTTGTCACAAAATGACCACCCTCTCTTACAATCATTAATGCTATTAAACATTGACAAAGATACAGTTGTTTTGAAAGAATTTCTTGTATATTTTCTTGTCCTTCTACTGAAAATCCTCCATCGGACATCATAAAATGTACTCCTTTGCCATGGGTATGCTGCATTATAAGATTTGTAAATGCCTCTTGATTATCTGGGTCGAAAACGTCACCATTTTCTTTTGGTCCATAGTATGGATGAAATGTTTCGCAAGGACCCGCATAAAAATCTGCTAATTTGAAATCATTTTCATTCTTTAAAGTAAGACCAAATCCTTTAGCACGCCATTTCTTTCGCCATAGAACATATTCACTAAAACCACCTGGTCCAGCACAAACATCTGCAAAGTATAGCAGCTCATTCTTCCCCAAACCTTCTGGGTTAGTAAACATAAAGTTACATGCTCTATCTATATTCGCCATTTTAACAGCAGCACGATTTAAGAAGAATGCACCACGAATTGTTTCATAAGGATTACAACGTGTCCTTGCTCGACGCACTTCAACGTCATCCAAATGATCGAATACTGTTTTTGCATTGATAATATTTTTCACTATATCTTCACAACAGAAATCAATTTCATCATCTATGATCAACTTTTTAGGTCCCTGATGTAACCAGTGTTGCATTTCTTCTGACGCAGGTGTATCAGAATTTGGATTTCTTATCCATTTCATGTCTTCTACACACTTTATTACATCCTCTGCAGGATTCCATTTAAGACCTGAAGCTTCAAGTCCAGGAACATGATATCCAAGACCTTTACGGCCATGCTGTTTAGGTGCTTGAACTGGCCCTAAACGACCTTGTTTATTTTTTCCAAGGCCCTCACCTTCTTTATATCCCATCATTCGCATCATCCTTTTGCCCTTGTCGAGGAGATTGTTTGACTCTTGTGTTATTACTTCTATTCTTGTATTGCATACTCTCTCTTCATCAATATCCTCCGCGTCAGATTCACTCGAATTTCTACGAATTCTTTGTCGTTTACAATGGTCATAAGTATCTCCTCCGTATTTCTTCCTCTTTGTCCTAGTTTCAAATTCTTCTTGCATGGTATGTTTATGCATCAATCGCATAAGAATACAATCACGTACAAGAATACTGTAATATTCAGTAGCAACGACAGAATTAACCAGTACACACGTATAAAAAAGTCACTTTATTCACTGTGACGAAATAACATCCAAGAAACGCGCTAAAACATGCACTGAAAACACATGAATCAGACTGAGAAACCACTCCGCACTTTCGTCACTAACTTCGACACAACCGTCACCAACTAGTCGCACAGTGAGACTGACCGAAGCGGCCCGGAGGCAACGCCAACGTACCCCAAGCGGCTACTGCCCCGCCATCTATATTAATCCGACAGCACAGCATAATACTTGGATTCGTTCTTCCCAAATGTAGAATTTATTTACATCATCAATATATATATATACCCTGTGTGTGTGTGTATAATGTACAAAGATTTATAATAATTTATAATACAGTTTATAATAACATGTAAATTGTAATAATTATATAAAGAACGCGATTTGAGAAAGGTAAAGATGGCGACCAGTATGGCCGATGCGGAACTAACTCTACATCCGGCTGACGTCAACTCACAAGGGCGTACCTACACAATGACGACTACGCTTCAAATCCTTTGTCGAAATTTTAAGGCTTCAAAGGAAAACTTGCCGTTCTTATAATATCTAACTGACAGAAACGTACCATTTATTGTAGAATAAAACGTGTAAATTTCGTAGCTGAGAATTATCGAAAGTTTCTAGTTTAATTCGGAATTGCAATAACCTTTTCTAACGAAATAAGCCATTTATTTATCGTCCGGGTTTGTACTAAGACATTTATATTCTAATAACAATATAAATATGAAGCAATCTGCATACAGAAATACTATTTCAAATCATTTCGCCCATATTCCTCAAGTCGCTCGTGAATGATTCGTGTATGCCCTTCGTTCTTTCTACCCCTACTCCGGCGAAACCATAACTTGCATTTAAACAAAACCAACTAGGTCGTAAGCCGTTCGCGAGATAGAGCGTCTACGAGAGTCGTAAATTCCCTTTACGATAAGATAATCAACGCCACGAATAGATCGATCCGCTTGTTTCTACTAGAATAATAGTGGTGGTTCAATTGAGTATACACTGAATTATCGCGCCCCAATTTCAGTTTATTCAAACAACAAGTTGACTATAGAGATATAAACTGATAGAGTATTATTAGATTTCGATTATTAGACAATGTTACAGTGTCGAGTACGCGACGTAAGCTTAGACGGTGACGGGTAAAAGAATGCGCAACGACTTCAGAGACACTGGTTGATCCAAAGCTAAGAAACCACTCGCGAGATGTTAACTATTCTAAAGCCAGGGAATGTGTGAAGTTCAGTGACGATGCTGTGGCGGAGGAAAGCTAGTGATTGGTTTGTCTAGCGAATCGGACCAACGGATTTGTCGATGACAATTTTTTCTAGGAAAGTGAGGGCAAAAGATATTGCTTCTGATTGGATAATAAGAAGGTTGATGGTCTGGAGAGGTTCGTAGCCGCCTCCGAGAGAAAGCCATACCGGCATTCGCGCCAACCGTGTACTCGCTCTGACATGTGGGTCCCCAGACGGGAGTCGACGATTCCTTCCAAGAGCTTGCCCACTTCGTCAAATAAGCACACCAGACGATACGAGGACGGCGAGTCCGTTGGTCGTCCCCCCTTCCGAAGCAGTGACTGCCTCGCCATGCGCCATATCCGTGGGTAGGCTCCCTCCCTTAGAAATCGTGAGATAAGTGTCGTAGTCTGGGGGCCATGACCCTCACCGTCTCCGCTCATATCCGTCTCGGGACTTTGTCCGAACCCGACGCTATCGTCCTCGTTCAGCATCTCCCCGCGAACATATAGACCGACGGGGCGTCATACTTGATTTTGTGATGGCGTGAACGATATTGAAATATGTCATAACGTTACCAAACCCAATAGCACTATAAATTACTTTCCCACAGTACTTTAACTTATTCTATATTTTAGATAGTTCGTAAGTATCTATAATTGAGCACGTGAGACATATATTTCTTTTTAAAAGCACCGAGTCAAATATTGAAGCTAGGAACTAGTGGATTGTAGACTTAGGTACGGACGCTTAATCTAATGTGGAAGCAGGTGCCACAAATAGGATTCTAATTATTCTAACCAAAGACAAATTGTACCGAATCAATATAACGTTAAAGAATAACAGTATCACACATAACGTTCTATAGTATTACGTTAAGACGTCTAACGCTATATAATATTACGTTATGACGTCTAACGTTATACAGTATCACGTTATAACGTCTAGGGTAATATAGTATTACGTTATAACGTACTACGTACTATAGAATTAAGTTGTAACGTTTAACGTTATATAGAGTTACGTTATAACGATTAACGTTATGCAGTATTACGATATAACGTGTAACGTTATATGGTATTACGTTAAAACGTCTAAGGTAATATAGTATTACGTTATAACGTACAACGTAATATAGTATTACGGTATAACGTCTAAAGTAATATAGTATTACGTTATAACTTCTAAGGTAATATAGTATTACGTTATAACGTCCAAGGTAATATAGTATTACGTTATAACATATAACGTACTATAGTATTACGTTATAACGAATAAGGTAATATAGAATCACTGTATAACGTATAACGTAATATAGTATTACGGTATAACGTGTAACGTTATATAGTATTACGTTATAACGTCTATGGTAATATAGAATTACGTTATAACGTACAACGTACCATAGTATTACCTTATAATGTAAAATGTAATAAAGTATTACGTTATAGCGTATAACGTACTATAGTGTTACGTTATAACGTCTAAGGTAAATTAGTATTACGTTATAACGTGTAACGTTATAGAGTATATCGTTATAACGTCTAAGTTAATATAGTATTACGTTATAACGTATAACGAACTATAATATTACGGTATATCGTATAACGTTGTTTGGTATTACGATAAAACGTACAGCGTACTGTAGTATTACGTTATGACGTCTAACGCTATATAGTATTACGTTATAACGTGTAACGTTAATTAGTATAACGTTATAATGCCTAAGGTAATATAGTATTAAATTATAACGTATAACGTACTATGGTATTACGATATAACGTATAACGAACTATAGTATTACGTTTCAACGTAAAACGTAATATAGTATTACGGCATAACGTCTATCGTTATATAGTATTACGTTATAACGTCTAAGGTAATATAGTATTACGTCATAACGTATAACGTACTATAGTATTACGTTATAACGTGTAACGTTATATAGTATTGCGTTATAACGTCTAAGGTAATATAGTATTACGTTATAACGTGTAACGTTATAGAGTATATCGTTATAACGTACAACGTAATATAGTATTACGGTATAACGTCTAAAGTAATATAGTATTACGTTATAACGTCTAAGGTAATATAGTATTACGTTATAACGTCTAAGGTAATATAGTATTACGTTATAACATATAACGTACTATAGTATTACGTTATAACGAATAACGTAATATAGAATCACTGTATAACGTATAACGTTATAGAGTATGTCGTTATAACGTCTAAGTTAATATAGTATTACGTTATAACGTATAACGAACTATAGTATTACGTTTTAACGTAAAACGTAATATAGTATTACGGTATAACGTGTAACGTTATAGAGTATGTCGTTATAACGTCTAAGTTAATATAGTATTGCGTTATAACGTATAACGAACTATAGTATTACGTTTTAACGTAAAACGTAATATAGTATTACGGTATAACGTCTAACGCTATATAGTATTACGTTATAACGTGTAACGTTAATTAGTATAACGTTATAATGTCTAAGGTAATATAGTATTAAATTATAACGTATAACGTACTATAGTATTACGATATAACGTATATGGTAATATAGTACTACGGTATAACGTCTAACGTTATATATTATTACGTTATAACGTCTAACGTTATATAGTATTACGTTACAACGTCTAAGGTAATATAGTATTACGTTATAACGTATAACGAACTATAGTATTACGGTATATCGTATAACGTTGTATGGTATTACGATAAAGCGTACAGCGTACTCTAGTATTACGTTATGACGTCTAACGCTATATAGTATTACGTTATAACGTGTAACGTTATATAGTATATCGTTATAACGTCTAAGGTAATATAGTATTACGTTATAACGTATAACGTACTATAGTATTACGTTTTAACGTAAAACGTAATATAGTATTACGGTATAACTTCTAACGTAATATAGTATTACGGTATAACGTGTAACGTTATATAGTATATCGTTATAACGTCTAAGGTAATATAGTATTACGTTATAACGTATAACGTACTATAGTATTACGTTTTAACGTAAAACGTAATATAGTATTACGGTATAACTTCTAACGTAATATAGTATTACGGTATAACTTCTAACGTTATATAGTATTACGCTATAACGTGTAACGTTATATAGTATATCGTTATAACGTATAACGTTATATAATATAACGTTATAACGTATAACGTTATATAATATAACGTTATAACGTGTAACGTTATATAGTATAACGTTATAACGTCTAAGGTAACATAGTATTAAATTGTAACGTATAACGTACTATAGTATTACGATATAACGTCTATGGTAATATAGTATTACGCTATAACGTATAATGTACTATAGTATTACGTTGTAACGTCTGACGTTATATAGTATTACGTTATAACGTCTAACGTTATACAGTATCACGTTATAACGTCTAGGGTAATATAGTATTACGTTATAACGTACTACGTACTATAGTATTACGTTGCAACGTAAAACGTAATATAGTATTACGGTATAACGTATAACGTTATGCAGTATTACGTTATAACGTGTACCCTTATATAGTATTACGTTAAGACGTCTAACGCTATATAATATTACGTTATGACGTGTAACGTTATATAGCATTACGTTATAACGTATCACGTTATATGGTATTACTGTATAACGGTTAACATTATATAGAATTACGTTGTAACGTTTAACGTTATATAGAGTTACGTTATAACGATTAACGTTATGCAGTATTACGATATAACGTGTAACGTTATATGGTATTACGTTAAAACGTCTAAGGTAATATAGTATTACGTTATAACGTATAACGTAATATAGTATTGCGGCATAACGTATAACGTTGTATGGTATTACGTTAAAGCGTACAACGTACTGTAGTATTACGTTATGACGTCTAACGCTATATAGTATTACATTATAACGTGTAACGTTATATAGTATAACGTTATAACGTGTAACGTTATACAGGATTACATTTTAACGTGTAATGTTATATAGTATGTCACAGGCGTCTCGTAATACAGCGCTAGGATAACCACATTCTTTGCATACCATAGTCATCAAAAATTGTAACTATGCTGTTCAGCATACCTATGCGGCCGGCTTCCAGCGATACCCCACCACAGGATCTGAACAGTTGATGTATAAAACACGCCTAAGACAGTACTCGAGTTCTTTTTCTGTTCATTTTTTTGTTGTAATACTTTGAAACGTCACTCTGTTGGATTCATGTAGTAAGAGTCCATTTTCATATAGGAAGTTTAAGATGCCTTAGTATACGAACTTCCAGAAAGGACTCTAGACGTTGATGGTTGTAATAAAGACAAATTATATTTCATACCACATAGTGTATTATTTTTAAGAAGCACCGTAAATCCTTGGAATCGGTATGTCAGTAAAACACGTTCCATGACATATGTTTTTAATTGCAAAACGAACGAGAAGATATTCGACCTTCATAGACCAAGTTCAGCAGAAGCAAGATTCATTGAATCTTTTAAAAGTCGCCTTATTTGGCATTGGCCTAATGATCCATCACTTACTATGAACAGATTTGCAAAATTTATTAAAGATAAGTGTCCTATATACAATACACCCTTAAAATATTAAAACTACAGAATGTACATATATCGTACATGACTCGAGCCGCTTAGAAGTGAAACAGATTAATTCCGTTAAGTTGACTGTTATTTCAAATATGAAATACTTATGATATATTTCAGTATTTAGTATTATGTTTCTATAGAAATAGAGGTAGTATCTGAAAGTATAATTAATAAGTTTGTCTTCCGAGTGGCAGAATTGCAATACTATTTGGTATGAAATATACTGTTACAAATGATATGCGGTATTGTATGGTTATTGGAATGAATTGTGACATTAAACTGTACTATATGATTGTATAATTTAATTTATAAACATATAATAAATATTTAGTCGGTACAATTTGTCTTTGGTTAGAATAATTAGAATCCTATTTGTGGCACCTGCTTCCACATTAGATTAAGCGTCCGTACCTAAGTCTACAATCCACTAGTTCCTAGCTTCAATATTTGACTCGGTGCTTTTAAAAAGAAATATATGTCTCACGTGCTCAATTATAGATACTTACGAACTATCTAAAATATAGAATTAGTTAAAGTACTGTGAGAAAGTAATTTATAGTGCTATTGGGTTTGGTAACGTTATGACATATTTCAATATCGTTCACGCCATCACAAAATCAAGTATGACGCCCCGTCGGTCTATATGTTCGCGGGGAGATGCTGAACGAGGACGATAGCGTCGGGTTCGGACAAAGTCCCGAGACGGATATGAGCGGAGACGGTGAGGGTCATGGCCCCCAGACTACGACACTTATCTCACGATTTCTAAGGGAGGGAGCCTACCCACGGATATGGCGCATGGCGAGACAGGCACTGCTTCGGAAGGGGGGACGACCGACGGACTCGCCGTCCTCGTATCGCCTGGTGTGCTTATTTGCCGAGGTGGGCAAGCTCTTGGAAGGAATCGTCGACTCCCGTCTGGGGACCCACATGTCAGAGCGAGTACACGGTTGGCGCGAAAGCCAGTATGGCTTTCTCTCGGAGGCGGCTAAGACCCTCTCCAGACCATCAACCTTCTTATTATCCAATCAGAAGCAATATCTTTTGCCCTCACTTTCCTAGAAAAAATTGTCATCGACAAATCCGTTGGTCCGATTCGCTAGACAAACCAATCACTAGCTTTCCTCCGCCACAGCATCGTCACTGAACTTCACACATTCCCTGGCTTTAGAATAGTTAACATCTCGCGAGTGGTTTCTTAGCTTTGGATCAACCAGTGTCTCTGAAGTCGTTGCGCATTCTTTTACCCGTCACCGTCTAAGCTTACGTCGCGTACTCGACACTGTAACATTGTCTAATAATCGAAATCTAATTATACTCTATCAGTTTATATCTCTATAGTCAACTTGTTGTTTGAATAAACTGAAATTGGGGCGCGATAATTCAGTGTATACTCAATTGAACCACCACTATTATTCTAGTAGAAACAAGCGGATCGATCTATTCGTGGCGTTGATTATCTTATCGTAAAGGGAATTTACGACTCTCGTAGACGCTCTATCTCGCGAACGGCTTACGACCTAGTTGGTTTTGTTTAAATGCAAGTTATGGTTTCGCCGGAGTAGGGGTAGAAAGAACGAAGGGCATACACGAATCATTCACGAGCGACTTGAGGAATATGGGCGAAATGATTTGAAATAGTATTTCTGTATGCAGATTGCTTCATATTTATATTGTTATTAGAATATAAATGTCTTAGTACAAACCCGGACGATAAATAAATGGCTTATTTCGTTAGAAAAGGTTATTGCAATTCCGAATTAAACTAGAAACTTTCGATAATTCTCAGCTACGAAATTTACACGTTTTATTCTACAATAAATGGTACGTGTCTGTCAGTTAGATATTATAAGAACGGCAAGTTTTCCTTTGAAGCCTTAAAATTTCGACAAAGGATTTGAAGCGTAGTCGTCATTGTGTAGGTACGCCCTTGTGAGTTGACGTCAGCCGGATGTAGAGTTAGTTCCGCATCGGCCATACTGGTCGCCATCTTTACCTTTCTCAAATCGCGTTCTTTATATAATTATTACAATTTACATGTTATTATAAACTGTATTATAAATTATTATAAATCTTTGTACATTATACACACACACACACAGGGTATATATATATATTGATGATGTAAATAAATTCTACATTTGGGAAGAACGAATCCAAGTATTATGCTGTGCTGTCGGATTAATATAGATGGCGGGGCAGTAGCCGCTTGGGGTACGTTGGCGTTGCCTCCGGGCCGCTTCGGTCAGTCTCACTGTGCGACTAGTTGGTGACGGTTGTGTCGAAGTTAGTGACGAAAGTGCGGAGTGGTTTCTCAGTCTGATTCATGTGTTTTCAGTGCATGTTTTAGCGCGTTTCTTGGATGTTATTTCGTCACAGTGAATAAAGTGACTTTTTTTATACGTGTGTACTGGTTAATTCTGTCGTTGCTACTGAATATTACAGTATTCTTGTACGTGATTGTATTCTTATGCGATTGATGCATAAACATACCATGCAAGAAGAATTTGAAACTAGGACAAAGAGGAAGAAATACGGAGGAGATACTTATGACCATTGTAAACGACAAAGAATTCGTAGAAATTCGAGTGAATCTGACGCGGAGGATATTGATGAAGAGAGAGTATGCAATACAAGAATAGAAGTAATAACACAAGAGTCAAACAATCTCCTCGACAAGGGCAAAAGGATGATGCGAATGATGGGATATAAAGAAGGTGAGGGCCTTGGAAAAAATAAACAAGGTCGTTTAGGGCCAGTTCAAGCACCTAAACAGCATGGCCGTAAAGGTCTTGGATATCATGTTCCTGGACTTGAAGCTTCAGGTCTTAAATGGAATCCTGCAGAGGATGTAATAAAGTGTGTAGAAGACATGAAATGGATAAGAAATCCAAATTCTGATACACCTGCGTCAGAAGAAATGCAACACTGGTTACATCAGGGACCTAAAAAGTTGATCATAGATGATGAAATTGATTTCTGTTGTGAAGATATAGTGAAAAATATTATCAATGCAAAAACAGTATTCGATCATTTGGATGACGTTGAAGTGCGTCGAGCAAGGACACGTTGTAATCCTTATGAAACAATTCGTGGTGCATTCTTCTTAAATCGTGCTGCTGTTAAAATGGCGAATATAGATAGAGCATGTAACTTTATGTTTACTAACCCAGAAGGTTTGGGGAAGAATGAGCTGCTATACTTTGCAGATGTTTGTGCTGGACCAGGTGGTTTTAGTGAATATGTTCTATGGCGAAAGAAATGGCGTGCTAAAGGATTTGGTCTTACTTTAAAGAATGAAAATGATTTCAAATTAGCAGATTTTTATGCGGGTCCTTGCGAAACATTTCATCCATACTATGGACCAAAAGAAAATGGTGACGTTTTCGACCCAGATAATCAAGAGGCATTTACAAATCTTATAATGCAGCATACCCATGGCAAAGGAGTACATTTTATGATGTCCGATGGAGGATTTTCAGTAGAAGGACAAGAAAATATACAAGAAATTCTTTCAAAACAACTGTATCTTTGTCAATGTTTAATAGCATTAATGATTGTAAGAGAGGGTGGTCATTTTGTGACAAAATTATTTGACCTTTTTACACCCTTTAGTGCTGGTTTAGTTTATTTAACGTATCGCTGCTTTGAAGAAGTTTGTATTTTTAAACCAAACTCTTCTAGACCAGCAAATTCAGAACGTTACTTAATATGTAAGAAGAAACGAAGTGGGACACAAGATGTTGTGGAATATCTGAAGCATGTTAATCGTCTGCTTTTAAAAGGTGGTGAAAATGACGATGTTTTACAATTAGTATCATACAACGAATTAGAAAGGGAGAAACAATTTGTTCAATATCTACGTGCTTCTAACAATGATTTGGGCAGAAAACAAATAACAGGCCTGTGTAAAATTGCTGCATTTTGCGAGGATAATACTCTTGTTGAGACAAAACAAGCTGATATGCGCAAACAATGTCTAGAGTATTGGAAACTTCCTGATGAAACTAGGACAATCCCAAGACACTTGAAACCAAAAGATAAATTGAATACTCTTTTGAAAGATACTTCATTCCTTAATATTAATCCAGCACAATTGATGGAATTTAACATTGAAAATGCATTATTGTCACCATATGACTGGTTTTGTATGCCATGTGGTACAAAGCCAAGGCCTGATGATGATAAGAAGAACGCTACATTTTATATGGGCATGGGAAGGAGTAACGTATATAGATATATAAAGAATTCTTGGGTTCGAGTCGATGACATTGGCATAGAATTACCACCAAATACACTTGTGTACGCAGAACTTGTATATGAAATGACTAAGGAGTTTAGTCGTCAGCAAAAAGTACTTGCATTGCATATTATAGACGCATTCTACTTGGGGGGAGAGGACATTAGTGAAAAATATTTGAGGAGCAGGAACGAGGATACGAAGTTGTTCTGTGAAGCTTTGTGGAAACCTGCAGGAAATAATTATACTCGAATACGTGCCAAAGAACTATTTCCAGTTGGTTCATATATATGTGAAAAGTTGCGACTAACACAACGTACAATGAAAAATAATTGCGATGCCTTAGTATACGAACTTCCAGAAAGGACTTTAGATGTTGATGGTTGTAATAAGGACAAATTATATTTCATACCACATAGTGTAATATTTTTAAGAAGCACCGTAAATCCTTGGAATCGGTATGTCAGTAAAACACATTCCATGACATATGTTTTTAATTGCAAAACGAACGAGAAGTTATTCGACCTTCATAGACCAAGTTCAGCAGAAGCAAGATTCATTGAATCTTTTAAAAGTCGCCTTATTTGGCATTGGCCTAATGATCCATCACTTACTATGAACAGATTTGCAAAATTTATTAAAGATAAGTGTCCTATATACAATACACCCTTAAAATATTAAAACTACAGAATGTACATATATCGTACATGACTCGAGCCGCTTAGAAGTGAAACAGATTAATTCCGTTAAGTTGACTGTTATTTCAAATATGAAATACTTATGATATATTTCAGTATTTAGTATTATGTTTCTATAGAAATAGAGGTAGTATCTGAAAGTATAATTAATAAGTTTGTCTTCCGAGTGGCAGAATTGCAATACTATTTGGTATGAAATATACTGTTACAAATGATATGCGGTATTGTATGGTTATTGGAATGAATTGTGACATTAAACTGTACTATATGATTGTATAATTTAATTTATAAATATATAATAAATATTTAGTCGGTACAATTTGTCTTTGGTTAGAATAATTAGAATCCTATTTGTGGCACCTGCTTCCACATTAGATTAAGCGTCCGTACCTAAGTCTACAATCCACTAGTTCCTAGCTTTAATATTTGACTCGGTGCTTTTAAAAAGAAATATATGTCTCACGTGCTCAATTATAGATACTTACGAACTATCTAAAATATAGAATAAGTTAAAGTACTGTGGGAAAGTAATTTATAGTGCTATTGGGTTTGGTAACGTTATGACATATTTCAATATCGTTCACGCCATCACAAAATCAAGTATGACGCCCCGTCGGTCTATATGTTCGCGGGGAGATGCTGAACGAGGACGATAGCGTCGGGTTCGGACAAAGTCCCGAGACGGATATGAGCGGAGACGGTGAGGGTCATGGCCCCCAGACTACGACACTTATCTCACGATTTCTAAGGGAGGGAGCCTACCCACGGATATGGCGCATGGCGAGACAGGCACTGCTTCGGAAGGGGGGACGACCGACGGACTCGCCGTCCTCGTATCGTCTGGTGTGCTTATTTGACGAAGTGGGCAAGCTCTTGGAAGGAATCGTCGAGTCCCGTCTGGGGACCCACATGTCAGAGCGAGTACACGGTTGGCGCGAATGCCGGTATGGCTTTCTCTCGGAGGCGGCTACGAACCTCCCCAGACCATAACCTCCTTATTAACCAATCACAAGCAATATCCATTGTTCTCACTTTCCTACATACCGCCCCCTGTAGGCGAGGCCTATATACCTCTCAACATACCTCCAATAGCAGCAAACATACGTGGAATCGAATATTTCAGCCAGACCATGAAAAACTGCAATTACGTGGGATTTGACTGCGACCAGTGTTGATATCGCGTAAACCGACTGAGGTGCGCTGTCTGCGGCGCAAACGCGGGGAATAGCGCGCATCGAGTTTTCGACTTATTTCAAACAGGAGGATTGATAATTCTTTTTATATATGTTCACCTGAACATGTAAAAATTACCGTATCCCGGTTAGAATTGTAGCGACGCTCGACAGTAAACTTTCCTACGGGCTCTGTCCCGTGGATCGCTCAGCAAAGACCCTATTCTACGGACAAGATGATTGCCAGATGCAGATACATCCTCACGAAATAATTTCAGCTAGCCTAATGACCCCTTTTTTCACGTGGAGAATTCCGCATGTTCGCACCGACACTGCGATCAGCAGCAGAGCAGTGCCGGAAACTTGAAGACCTATTCTCAACAATGGCCTGTCTGCGCGTATGATAGGAATGCTCCGCGACCCCTCTCTTTGCGAATTGCTGTCGGTGCATTTCCCGCGATCTCTTAGTCTAGTCGACCCTTGTGTATTGTCACCAGTGAGGCCCGTTCCTCCTAGTGTCATAAATAGGCTAGTCGCGTCCGGTTGAGGGTGATGGTGGAGCGTCCGTGGGTAGCCTGAACGTCAACCCCGTCCATCCCATTATCATGCGATGGTGTGAGATTCACTATCTCAACCTTTATGTCCATTCCTTTGCGAGCATCACTCGCTTACTGAAGAGGCGGACAGCTTCGTATTTCTGCGGCTCGCCCCGCATCGCTCCTACGATCGCCGAAGTGATCAGCTTCTCGCCTATGATGAGACGCATGTAGTGGCGGGTACGCTCCCACGCCGGGAATAGCTCCAGCGTGTGCGGCGCTGCGTCCCTGCCATAAATCGGAGGATTTATTTAGCCAAGGTCCTCCAAAATGACAAACAGACTTTCTCTTAGCCGTCACTAGACCTTTTACCTCCTACGGGAAGATATGAGAAATATACTTTCCTTGCGTACGATGCTTCCCGCTAGCGACTTTCTTTCAAGGGCAGTTAGTATCCTATTCCAACCTCCAGCACAAGAGTTGACCAATTAACAACGACGTTCGTTTCCCTCACTTCCCGAACCGAGCATTTCCTTAACAAATCCGGGTATCTCGCATCTTAAGGCATAGTTTTCCCGCGAGGCATCATCGTGATGGAAAGTCAGTCGTCACTTGTACGTCCGAAGCAATCATAGGCAGCTCTTAGTAATTTTTCTGTGTTCCACGTTATCTTGGGCAATCATCAACCGATTTCATATCGTGAAGCAAAACGTATCGAACAGAAGGCGAACTTGTAATCGCGAGTCGCGATCCGCTGCTAGTAATACCGCGGACCGCAAATTTAATAATCGCGAGTACTGCGCACGGTATACACCTTGAATGTATTACAATAAATTTCTCTGTTATACATACTCAAGTTTTACCTCCTCTCACTATCACGATCCATCACCTCAAATTGGTGACCCCGACATGATTTATAGTGACAAAGGTGACCGTGATAGTACCGCGGAAATTTCAATTAACGTCGTTCTGAGTGTGACATTGATAAGGAAAATAATAATCAAGGAAATTTTGCCAACGAGCAATCATCATGTTCGCGTCGTTGCTGACGAACACCACGGGGTGATTCGCTCCGTCGGAGAGGCAATTCGAGGTAGCGTGGATCACGGACTACGATGTAAGGTTTGGGACTCTATCAAAATGCCTCGAGAGTCGGAACCTACAGGATGTCGATGAAATTTTGGCATAACCCACAACCACCGGGAGCTGCGAGAAGTTGAAACGCGTGCTAATTCGCAAATCAACCGATACGAACAGCGCACGGAAAGAGAAGCTGGTGGAGTGGGAGGTGATGGAAGACCGGAAGCCAACCCAATTTTACATCTTCAATACTTTGAGCCCCTCTATCCCCGGCGATTTCATCCTCTTGCTGTGGAGGAGCCGATTACCCGCTCACAATCTCGCTGCAGCTACCGACTCTGATCCGGACGAGCTATTGAAGCAAGCGGACCTCATCGTTGAGGAATTTGTACAGGCTTACCAGCACATTGCTCGAATGCTGACTGTAGCCGATCAACCTCCACAATGCTCTGAATTGAACGAACAGCTCGCCTCTATTAGCACTGTAGAGGACGATATGACCCAGGTAAATGCTAAAATAGACGCGTTGAATCTCGATCATCGTTCTCGTCGGCGGTCGAGAAAGCGTAGCAGCTGAAGTTCGAGGGAATGAACGCAGGAACCCCGACCTCTGTTCTTATCACCGAATATTCCGGGAGCGCGCGAACAAATGCAGGTCCGCCACATCTTCGTCACGGACAAAAGAGCGATTATATGCTTTCTCGTAGACACCGGCGCCGAAAAGAGTGAATATCACCGCAGCCAAATATACGGGCTTGCGATCAAACTCGTATACGAACTATTCTCGGCAAACGCGACGCGTATACCTGCATACGGTACCATTACGATTAACCTGAACCTGTCCCTCAGAAGAGCCCTCAAATGACATTTCGTCGTAGCCGACGTTCAAAAGCCCATCATTGGCGTTGACCTTTTGAGCCTTTACGGGATGCTGGCGGATCCGCCAAATAAACAACTCCTCGACACGACAACCCAATTGGCATCAAGGGGATATGCTGCCGCAACCGAAGAAGCACTCATTGAAACCATGATCGGCGAATCTGTCTACCATCGGCTTTTGGCGGGGTTTCCTGATCTAACTCATCCACCGGTCTTCGTACGAGAGAAGGAGGGAGGAGGAGAAGCGACTGCCTGGGAAAGTACGCGCCTTCAACAGCTGGTGGAAGATGCCGCGCGGCCGGACCGAGCGGTTAGAGCCGTCCTTCCTAACTGGGAGGCTTGGAGGATCCGAGGCGGTGTCCCGCTGATATTCATGATGACGCAGGTGTTCACCGGTCACGGTGTTTTCGGGGAGTACCTGTAAGGATTCGGCGGGAGGTGACTTCCACCTGCCAACACTGCGAGGAGGAGGAGGACACGGCGCGGCACACGCTGGAGTTCTGCCCGGCGTGGGAAGGGCCGCGCCGAGTCCTGCGTCTCGCCATAGGCGAGAGTTTGGCCCCTCATGCGGTCGTCGAGGCCATGTTGAGGGGCCAAAAGGAGTTAGCCGACGTCCGCACCTATTGCTAGCGAGTCCTGCTCGCAAACGAGCGGGAGGCGAGGATCAGAGTGCGGAGGGCGACCCCGCCGGTGTGGCTCGCGGAGGCGAACTGACGAACCGCCGCCGCCGCCATACTGAGCGCGCACGTCGGAGGATCCGTCCCGCCGATGAGAGACTGGTTCCCCTGTCGGAGTTGCACGACGTCCCATGAAACGTGTCGCTGGGGCGAGGGTGGTCCCTCCCTCTAGCCGCGCAGCTCGGCCATGACGCCTCTCGCAGCAACGAAGGGGGACGACGACGACGGAGTGTTGCGGTAGCATATCTAAAGAGGGGAGCCGGGACACTTCTTTCAAGCGTCATGACGACAAACGAGGGGTTTTAGTTGGTTAGAGTCCGACACTACCCGCCTCCTCCCATTAGGCGGCCGGGCGTTCATGAGGATTTTCCCACGTAAAACAAAAAATTAGATTTGAAAGGGACCAGAGTGGACATACCACAAAGGAACTAAAGTGCGCTGGATTTGGCAGCAAGTAATGAGGATAGCCCGCATCGAGTTCTCAAAATATCTGCAATAGAAACGGGGATACGTTCCATTGAATATTTGAGCTCAAATACTCAAAACTGCAAAGCCAAACTATTTGGTAGTGCCTAGAGTTCACATAGTGCAAACTCGCTAACGTGAGCTGTATTGGGCTGAAAATGTGGAGTGTAACGCGCATCGGGTTGCCCATAGATCTCTAATAGCATCGGAGATACCATCAATTGAATGTTAATAGACTAAATATGCAAATCTGTAATAACAGCAGATTTGAACTCGACCAGAGTTGGAATAGCGTAAACAGAGTCCCGTGCTCTGTATTTGGCAACAAATGTGGAGTACGATGCGCTTCGCATATTCGAAATATCTAGAATAGCTTCGGATATACGATCAATTGAATACTAAAACCTAAATAAGTGGAACAGTAATTACACTAGATTTAACAGGGTACAGAGTTGACATATGTCTAACGGGCTAACGTGGGCTGCATTTGGCAGCATATGTGGAGCGTGCCGCGCATCGTGATGTTCACGAATCTCAAATAGAAGGGGACATATGTTCAATTGAATATTTAAGCCGAAATAAGCGGAACAGTAATTCATTGGATATAACAGAGTTCAGATTTGACATAGGCCTAACGGGCTAACGTGTGCAATATTGGACAGCCAGTTTGGAGTGTAATGCGGATCGAATTGTTCGCATATCTCAAGCAGAAGGGGTGATATGTTATATTGAATACTGAAGCCTGAATATGCGGATCCGTAATTACATTAAATTTGATAGAATCCAAAGTTGACATAAGACAAACTGGCTAACGTTCGCAAAATTGGGCACGAAATGTGGTGTATGAGGAGTATCCAATTGTCCACATGTCTATAGTAAACCGGGGTTAGGTTCAATTGAATATTGAAGCTTCAACGTGAGGAACTGTACTTTCATTGGATATGGAAGGATCCAGAATTGATGCAGCGCAAGCTGGCTGAAATGCGTTGTGTTTGGCAGCCGGTGGGAAGTTCAACGCGCATAGCACTGTCGGCCTATCTCCAATAGCTGTGGAGATACGATCAATTGTGTATTTAAGCCTAAATATGTGGTACCGTAATTTCATCGGATTTGGCAGAGACCAGAGGTGACATAGCGCAAACCGGCTACCGTGCTCCGTCCTTGACAGCAAAAGTGGGGCATGATGCGCATCGAATTGCAGACATATCGCCAATGTCAGTGGAGACACGATCAATTAAATATTTAGGTCTAACTATGGGGTACCGTAACTACATTGGATTTGACAGGGACTAGAGTTGACATAGCACAAACCGGCTGACGTGCGCCGTATTTGACAGCAAATGTGGAGCATGTGGAGCAATGGAGCAATGAAGTGCTGTTACGACCGTTCTCGGAGATACGCGATCACGGGGAAGAACGTCAACGGGAGTCGTAAATTCCAGGTTACGATTATACAATCGACGTCATGAACTGATCGATCCCTTTATTTCTATTACGATAATAGGGGTGGATTGATTGAATTTACACTGTTTTAACAAACCTAACTTATAGATTATAGTAGCAGCTTACGAGATATACAGAATTACACTGATGCGTCGGTGCCATTTAAGTATGTGTTTAAGGGTAGAACCTTTTGCAGACTTGTTGACTGATTTCAAGTTGAGTGACGGTTTTTGCTTGAGGGTAGAACCCTTTACAGAGTGGACTGTTCTGACGATGAGCAATGAATGAATATGAAACAGCGACGCTCTGTCGGAGGAGTGTTGGTGATGGTTTTGTCTAATGCATGGGACCAGCGGATTTGTTCATAACATTTTTGGTTAGGAAAGTGATGGTAGTGGACATTGTTTCTCAATGGCTAATAAGATGACTGGTAGGCCAGGAAGGGTCTTGGCCGCCCTCGGAGGAAAGTTGATAGTGGGAGGCATCGTACGTGCGAAAACTAATTTTCCCGTACTAGACAATAAACCTGAAGACAGTTGTCGAACAGATGCTACACCCGGCTCCGAGGATCTGAGACAGATTCTTGTAAGATTTATGACGGGTCCTTGAGGCTATTGAGAGTACTCGACAAGGATGTGCGGAGATGTGGCTGCTATCCTGCCCGCGGTGTGTAGCCTGACCCAGGTAGATAGTCGGACGACGTAACAAGACGGAATTACTGTTCCACCTATTTGGGTTTCAATATTCAATTGATCGTATCACCGCTGCTGTTGGAGATATGTGGACAATTTTTTGCGCGTTAAACTCCACACATGCTGCCAAATACAGCCCGCGTTAGCCCGCTTGCGCTATGTCACCTCTGGTGTCTGTCAAATCCAATGTAATTGCAGTACCGCATAGATAGGCTACTATATTCAATTGATCGTATCTCCGATGCTAATGGATATATTAGGACAACTTGGCGCGCATCATACTCCATATGGTCTGAGAAATGAGCGAACATACGCGGGTTTGCGCTATATCACCTCAGGTCTCTGTCACATCCAATTCAGTTACAGTTCAAACTATTCAACCTTCAATATGCATTTAAACGTACCCCCACTGCTATTGGTGATATGTCGACATTTCGTTGCCCGAAATATTCCACATAGAAAGAAAAATACAGCGAACGTTAGCCGGCTTGCGCAATGTCAACTTAAATCTCTGTCAAATCCGATGTAATTACGGTACCTCATAGTTAGGATTAAATACACAATTGATCGTATCTCCACTGCTATTGGAGATAGGTCGACAGTGCTATGCGCGTTGAACTCCCCACCGGCTGCCAAACACAACGCATTTCAGCCAGCTTGCGCTGCATCAATTCTGGATCCTTCCATATCCAATGAAAGTACAGTTCCTCACGTTGAAGCTTCAATATTCAATTGAACCTAACCCCGGTTTACTATAGACATGTGGACAATTGGATACTCCTCATACACCACATTTCGTGCCCAATTTTGCGAACGTTAGCCAGTTTGTCTTATGTCAACTTTGGATTCTATCAAATTTAATGTAATTACGGATCCGCATATTCAGGCTTCAGTATTCAATATAACATATCACCCCTTCTGCTTGAGATATGCGAACAATTCGATCCGCATTACACTCCAAACTGGCTGTCCAATATTGCACACGTTAGCCCGTTAGGCCTATGTCAAATCTGAACTCTGTTATATCCAATGAATTACTGTTCCGCTTATTTCGGCTTAAATATTCAATTGAACATATGTCCCCTTCTATTTGAGATTCGTGAACATCACGATGCGCGGCACGCTCCACATATGCTGCCAAATGCAGCCCACGTTAGCCCGTTAGACATATGTCAACTCTGTACCGTGTTAAATCGAGTGTAATTACTGTTCCACTTATTTAGGTTTTAGTATTCAATTGATCGTATATCCGAAGCTATTCTAGATATGTCGAATATGCGAAGCGCATCGTACTCCACATTTGTTGCCAAATACAGAGCACGGGACTCTGTTTACGCTATTCCAACTCTGGTCGAGTTCAAATCTGCTGTTATTACAGATTTGCATATTTAGTCTATTAACATTCAATTGACGGTATCTCCGATGCTATTAGAGATCTATGGGCAACCCGACGCGCGTTACACTCTACATTTTCAGCCCAATACAGCTCACGTTAGCGAGTTTGCACTATGTGAACTCTAGGCACTACCAAATAGTTTGGCTTTGCAGTTTTGAGTATTTGAGCTCAAATATTCAATGGAACGTATCCCCGTTTCTATTGCAGATATTTTGAGAACTCGATGCGGGCTATCCTCATTACTTGCTGCCAAATCCAGCGCACTTTAGTCCCTTTGTGGTATGTCCACTCTGGTCCCTTTCAAATCTAATTTTTTGTTTTACGTGGGAAAATCCTCATGAACGCCCGGCCGCCTAATGGGAGGAGGCGGGTAGTGTCGGACTCTAACCAACTAAAACCCCTCGTTTGTCGTCATGACGCTTGAAAGAAGTGTCCCGGCTCCCCTCTTTAGATATGCTACCGCAACACTCCGTCGTCGTCGTCCCCCTTCGTTGCTGCGAGAGGCGTCATGGCCGAGCTGCGCGGCTAGAGGGAGGGACCACCCACGCCCCAGCGACACGTTCCATGGGACGTCGTGCAACTCCGACAGGGGACCCAGTCTCTCCTCGGCGGGACGGATCTTCCGACGCGCGCGCTCAGTACGGCGGCGGCGGCGGCGGTTCGTCAGTTCGCCTCCGCGAGCCACACCGGCGGGGTCGCCCTCCGCACTCTGATCCTCGCCTCCCGCTCGTTTGCGAGTAGGACTCGCTAGCAATAGGTGCGGACGTCGGCTAACTCCTTTTGGCCCCTCAACATGGCCTCGACGACCGCATGAGGGGCCGAAATCTCGCCTATGGCGAGACGCAGGACACGGCGCGGCCCTTCTCACGCCGGGCAGAACTCCAGCGTGTGCCGCGCCGTGTCCTCCTCCTCCTCGCAGTGATGGCAGGTGGAAGTCACCTCCCGCCGAATCCTTACAGGTACTCCCCGAAAACACCGTGACCGGTGAACACCCGCGTCATCATGAATATCAGCGGGACACCGCCTCGGATCCTCCAAGCCTCCCAGTTAGGAAAGACGGCTCTAACCGCTCGGTCCGGCCGCGCGGCAACTTCCACCAGCAGTTGAAGGCGCCTACTTTCCCAGGCAGTCGCTTCTCCTCCTCCCTCCTTCTCTCGTACAAAGACCGGTGGATGAGTTAGATCAGGAAACACCGCCAAAAGCCGATGGTAGACAGATTCGCCGATTATGGTTTCAATGAGTGCTTCTTCGGTTGCGGCAGCATATCCCCTTGATGCCAATTGGGTTGTCGTGTCGAGGAGATGTTTATTTGGCGGATCCGCCAGCATCCCGTAAAGGCTCAAAAGGTCAACGCCAATGATGGGCTTTTCAACGTCGGCTACGACGAAATGTCATTTGAGGGCTCTTCTGAGGGACAGGTTCAGGTTAATCGCAATGGTACCGCATGCAGGTATACGCGTCGCGTTTGCCGCGAATAGTTCGTATACGAGTTTGATTGCAAGCCCGTGTATTTGGCTGCGGTGATATTCACTAAGTTCGGCGCCGGTGTCTACGAGGAAGGATATCATCGCTCTTTTGTTCGTGACGAAGATGTGACGGACCTGCATTTGTTCGCGCGCTCCCGGAATATTCGGTGATAAGAACAGATGTCGGGGTTCCTGCGTTCATTCCCTCGAACTTCATCTGCTACGCTTTCTCGATCGCCGACGAGAACGATGATCGAGATTCAACGCGTCTATTTTAGCATTTACCTGGGTCATATCGTCCTCTACAGTGCTAATAGAGGCGAGCTGTTCGTTCAATTCAGAGCATTGAGGAGGTTGATCGGCTACCGTCAGCATTCGAGCAATGTGCTGGTAAGCCTGTACAAATTCCTCAACGTTGAGGTCCGCTTGCTTCAATAGCTCGTCCGGATCAGAGTCGGTAGCTGCAGCGAGATTGTGAGCGGGTAATCGGCTCCTCCACAGCAAGAGGATGAAATCGTCGGGGATAGAAGGGCTCAAAGTATTGAAGATGTAAAATTCGGTTGGCATCAGGTCTTCCATCACCTCCCACTCCACCAGCTTCTCTATCCGTGCGCTGTTCGTATCGGTTGATTTGCGAATTAGCACGCGTTTCAACTTCTCGCAGCTCCCGGTGGCTGTGGGTTATGCCAAAATTTCGTCGACATCCTGTAGGTTCCGACTCTCGAGGCATTTTGATAGAGTCCCAAACCTTACATCGTAGTCCGTGATCCACGCTACCTCGAATTGCCTCTCCGACGGAGCGAATCACCCCGTGGTGTTCGTCAGCAACGACGCGAACATGATGATTGCTCGTTGGCAAAATTTCCTTGATTATTATTTTCCTTATCAATGTCACACTCAGAACGACGTTAATTGAAATTTCCGCGGTACTATCACGGTCACCTTTGTCACTATAAATCATGTCGGGGTCACCAGTTTGAGGTGATGGATCGTGATAGTGAGAGGAGGTAAAACTTGAGTATGTATAACAGAGAAATTTATTGTAATACATTCAAGGTGTATACCGTGCGCAGTACTCGCGATTATTAAATTTGCGGTCCGCGGTATTACTAGCAGCGGATCGCGACTCGCGATTACAAGTTCGCCTTCTGTTCGATACGTTTTGCTTCACGATATGAAATCGGTTGATGATTGCCCAAGATAACGTGGAACACAGAAAAATTACTAAGAGCTGCCTATGATTGCTTCGGACGTACAAGTGACGACTGACTTTCCATCACGATGATGCCTCGCGGGAAAACTATGCCTTAAGATGCGAGATACCCGGATTTGTTAAGGAAATGCTCGGTTCGGGAAGTGAGGGAAACGAACGTCGTTGTTAATTGGTCAACTCTTGTGCTGGAGGTTGGAATAGGATACTAACTGCCCTTGAAAGAAAGTCGCTAGCGGGAAGCATCGTACGCAAGGAAAGTATATTTCTCATATCTTCCCGTAGGAGGTAAAAGGTCTAGTGACTGCTAAGAGAAAGTCTGTTTGTCATTTTGGAGGACCTTGGCTAAATAAATCCTCCGATTTATGGCAGGGACGCAGCGCCGCACACGCTGGAGCTATTCCCGGCGTGGGAGCGTACCCGCCACTACATGCGTCTCATCATAGGCGAGAAGCTGATCACTTCGGCGATCGTAGGAGCGATGCGGGGCGAGCCGCAGAAATACGAAGCTGTCCGCCTCTTCAGTAAGCGAGTGATGCTCACAAAGGAATGGACATAAAGGTTGAGATAGTGAATCTCACACCATCGCATGATAATGGGATGGACGGGGTTGACGTTCAGGCTACCCACGGACGCTCCACCATCACCCTCAACCGGACGCGACTAGCCTATTTATGACACTAGGAGGAACGGGCCTCACTGGTGACAATACACAAGGGTCGACTAGACTAAGAGATCGCGGGAAATGCACCGACAGCAATTCGCAAAGAGAGGGGTCGCGGAGCATTCCTATCATACGCGCAGACAGGCCATTGTTGAGAATAGGTCTTCAAGTTTCCGGCACTGCTCTGCTGCTGATCGCAGTGTCGGTGCGAACATGCGGAATTCTCCACGTGAAAAAAGGGGTCATTAGGCTAGCTGAAATTATTTCGTGAGGATGTATCTGCATCTGGCAATCATCTTGTCCGTAGAATAGGGTCTTTGCTGAGCGATCCACGGGACAGAGCCCGTAGGAAAGTTTACTGTCGAGCGTCGCTACAATTCTAACCGGGATACGGTAATTTTTACATGTTCAGGTGAACATATATAAAAGAATTATCAATCCTCCTGTTTGAAATAAGTCGAAAACTCGATGCGCGCTATTCCCCGCGTTTGCGCCGCAGACAGCGCACCTCAGTCGGTTTACGCGATATCAACACTGGTCGCAGTCAAATCCCACGTAATTGCAGTTTTTCATGGTCTGGCTGAAATATTCGATTCCACGTATGATTGCTGCTATTGGAGGTATGTTGAGAGGTATATAGGCCTCGCCTACAGGGGGCGGTATGTAGGAAAGTGAGAACAATGGATATTGCTTGTGATTGGTTAATAAGGAGGTTATGGTCTGGGGAGGTTCGTAGCCGCCTCCGAGAGAAAGCCATACCGGCATTCGCGCCAACCGTGTACTCGCTCTGACATGTGGGTCCCCAGACGGGAGTCGACGATTCCTTCCAAGAGCTTGCCCACTTCGTCAAATAAGCACACCAGACGATACGAGGACGGCGAGTCCGTTGGTCGTCCCCCCTTCCGAAGCAGTGACTGCCTCGCCATGCGCCATATCCGTGGGTAGGCTCCCTCCCTTAGAAATCGTGAGATAAGTGTCGTAGTCTGGGGGCCATGACCCTCACCGTCTCCGCTCATATCCGTCTCGGGACTTTGTCCGAACCCGACGCTATCGTCCTCGTTCAGCATCTCCCCGCGAACATATAGACCGACGGGGCGTCATACTTGATTTTGTGATGGCGTGAACGATATTGAAATATGTCATAACGTTACCAAACCCAATAGCACTATAAATTACTTTCCCACAGTACTTTAACTTATTCTATATTTTAGATAGTTCGTAAGTATCTATAATTGAGCACGTGAGACATATATTTCTTTTTAAAAGCACCGAGTCAAATATTGAAGCTAGGAACTAGTGGATTGTAGACTTAGGTACGGACGCTTAATCTAATGTGGAAGCAGGTGCCACAAATAGGATTCTAATTATTCTAACCAAAGACAAATTGTACCGACTAAATATTTATTATATATTTATAAATTAAATTATACAATCATATAGTACAGTTTAATGTCACAATTCATTCCAATAACCATACAATACCGCATATCATTTGTAACAGTATATTTCATACCAAATAGTATTGCAATTGTGCCACTCGGAAGACAAACTTATTAATTATACTTTCAGATACTACCTCTATTTCTATAGAAACATAATACTAAATACTGAAATATATCATAAGTATTTCATATTTGAAATAACAGTCAACTTAACGGAATTAATCTGTTTCACTTCTAAGCGGCTCGAGTCATGTACGATATATGTACATTCTGTAGTTTTAATATTTTAAGGGTGTATTGTATATAGGACACTTATCTTTAATAAATTTTGCAAATCTGTTCATAGTAAGTGATGGATCATTAGGCCAATGCCAAATAAGGCGACTTTTAAAAGATTCAATGAATCTTGCTTCTGCTGAACTTGGTCTATGAAGGTCGAATAACTTCTCGTTCGTTTTGCAATTAAAAACATATGTCATGGAATGTGTTTTACTGACATACCGATTCCAAGGATTTACGGTGCTTCTTAAAAATATTACACTATGTGGTATGAAATATAATTTGTCCTTATTACAACCATCAACATCTAAAGTCCTTTCTGGAAGTTCGTATACTAAGGCATCGCAATTATTTTTCATTGTACGTTGTGTTAGTCGCAACTTTTCACATATATATGAACCAACTGGAAATAGTTCTTTGGCACGTATTCGAGTATAATTATTTCCTGCAGGTTTCCACAAAGCTTCACAGAACAACTTCGTATCCTCGTTCCTGCTCCTCAAATATTTTTCACTAATGTCCTCTCCCCCCAAGTAGAATGCGTCTATAATATGCAATGCAAGTACTTTTTGCTGACGACTAAACTCCTTAGTCATTTCATATACAAGTTCTGCGTACACAAGTGTATTTGGTGGTAATTCTATGCCAATGTCATCGACTCGAACCCAAGAATTCTTTATATATCTATATACGTTACTCCTTCCCATGCCCATATAAAATGTAGCGTTCTTCTTATCATCATCAGGCCTTGGCTTTGTACCACATGGCATACAAAACCAGTCATATGGTGACAATAATGCATTTTCAATGTTAAATTCCATCAATTGTGCTGGATTAATATTAAGGAATGAAGTATCTTTCAAAAGAGTATTCAATTTATCTTTTGGTTTCAAGTGTCTTGGGATTGTCCTAGTTTCATCAGGAAGTTTCCAATACTCTAGACATTGTTTGCGCATATCAGCTTGTTTTGTCTCAACAAGAGTATTATCCTCGCAAAATGCAGCAATTTTACACAGGCCTGTTATTTGTTTTCTGCCCAAATCATTGTTAGAAGCACGTAGATATTGAACAAATTGTTTCTCCCTTTCTAATTCGTTGTATGATACTAATTGTAAAACATCGTCATTTTCACCACCTTTTAAAAGCAGACGATTAACATGCTTCAGATATTCCACAACATCTTGTGTCCCACTTCGTTTCTTCTTACATATTAAGTAACGTTCTGAATTTGCTGGTCTAGAAGAGTTTGGTTTAAAAATACAAACTTCTTCAAAGCAGCGATACGTTAAATAAACTAAACCAGCACTAAAGGGTGTAAAAAGGTCAAATAATTTTGTCACAAAATGACCACCCTCTCTTACAATCATTAATGCTATTAAACATTGACAAAGATACAGTTGTTTTGAAAGAATTTCTTGTATATTTTCTTGTCCTTCTACTGAAAATCCTCCATCGGACATCATAAAATGTACTCCTTTGCCATGGGTATGCTGCATTATAAGATTTGTAAATGCCTCTTGATTATCTGGGTCGAAAACGTCACCATTTTCTTTTGGTCCATAGTATGGATGAAATGTTTCGCAAGGACCCGCATAAAAATCTGCTAATTTGAAATCATTTTCATTCTTTAAAGTAAGACCAAATCCTTTAGCACGCCATTTCTTTCGCCATAGAACATATTCACTAAAACCACCTGGTCCAGCACAAACATCTGCAAAGTATAGCAGCTCATTCTTCCCCAAACCTTCTGGGTTAGTAAACATAAAGTTACATGCTCTATCTATATTCGCCATTTTAACAGCAGCACGATTTAAGAAGAATGCACCACGAATTGTTTCATAAGGATTACAACGTGTCCTTGCTCGACGCACTTCAACGTCATCCAAATGATCGAATACTGTTTTTGCATTGATAATATTTTTCACTATATCTTCACAACAGAAATCAATTTCATCATCTATGATCAACTTTTTAGGTCCCTGATGTAACCAGTGTTGCATTTCTTCTGACGCAGGTGTATCAGAATTTGGATTTCTTATCCATTTCATGTCTTCTACACACTTTATTACATCCTCTGCAGGATTCCATTTAAGACCTGAAGCTTCAAGTCCAGGAACATGATATCCAAGACCTTTACGGCCATGCTGTTTAGGTGCTTGAACTGGCCCTAAACGACCTTGTTTATTTTTTCCAAGGCCCTCACCTTCTTTATATCCCATCACTCGCATCATCCTTTTGCCCTTGTCGAGGAGATTGTTTGACTCTTGTGTTATTACTTCTATTCTTGTATTGCATACTCTCCCTTCATCAATATCCTCCGCGTCAGATTCACTCGAATTTCTACGAATTCTTTGTCGTTTACAATGGTCATAAGTATCTCCTCCGTATTTCTTCCTCTTTGTCCTAGTTTCAAATTCTTCTTGCATGGTATGTTTATGCATCAATCGCATAAGAATACAATCACGTACAAGAATACTGTAATATTCAGTAGCAACGACAGAATTAACCAGTACACACGTATAAAAAAGTCACTTTATTCACTGTGACGAAATAACATCCAAGAAACGCGCTAAAACATGCACTGAAAACACATGAATCAGACTGAGAAACCACTCCGCACTTTCGTCACTAACTTCGACACAACCGTCACCAACTAGTCGCACAGTGAGACTGACCGAAGCGGCCCGGAGGCAACGCCAACGTACCCCAAGCGGCTACTGCCCCGCCATCTATATTAATCCGACAGCACAGCATAATACTTGGATTCGTTCTTCCCAAATGTAGAATTTATTTACATCATCAATATATATATATACCCTGTGTGTGTGTGTGTATAATGTACAACGATTTATAATAATTTATAATACAGTTTATAATAACATGTAAATTGTAATAATTATATAAAGAACGCGATTTGAGAAAGGTAAAGATGGCGACCAGTATGGCCGATGCGGAACTAACTCTACATCCGGCTGACGTCAACTCACAAGGGCGTACCTACACAATGACGACTACGCTTCAAATCCTTTGTCGAAATTTTAAGGCTTCAAAGGAAAACTTGCCGTTCTTATAATATCTAACTGACAGACACGTACCATTTATTGTAGAATAAAACGTGTAAATTTCGTAGCTGAGAATTATCGAAAGTTTCTAGTTTAATTCGGAATTGCAATAACCTTTTCTAACGAAATAAGCCATTTATTTATCGTCCGGGTTTGTACTAAGACATTTATATTCTAATAACAATATAAATATGAAGCAATCTGCATACAGAAATACTATTTCAAATCATTTCGCCCATATTCCTCAAGTCGCTCGTGAATGATTCGTGTATGCCCTTCGTTCTTTCTACCCCTACTCCGGCGAAACCATAACTTGCATTTAAACAAAACCAACTAGGTCGTAAGCCGTTCGCGAGATAGAGCGTCTACGAGAGTCGTAAATTCCCTTTACGATAAGATAATCAACGCCACGAATAGATCGATCCGCTTGTTTCTACTAGAATAATAGTGGTGGTTCAATTGAGTATACACTGAATTATCGCGCCCCAATTTCAGTTTATTCAAACAACAAGTTGACTATAGAGATATAAACTGATAGAGTATAATTAGATTTCGATTATTAGACAATGTTACAGTGTCGAGTACGCGACGTAAGCTTAGACGGTGACGGGTAAAAGAATGCGCAACGACTTCAGAGACACTGGTTGATCCAAAGCTAAGAAACCACTCGCGAGATGTTAACTATTCTAAAGCCAGGGAATGTGTGAAGTTCAGTGACGATGCTGTGGCGGAGGAAAGCTAGTGATTGGTTTGTCTAGCGAATCGGACCAACGGATTTGTCGATGACAATTTTTTCTAGGAAAGTGAGGGCAAAAGATATTGCTTCTGATTGGATAATAAGAAGGTTGATGGTCTGGAGAGGGTCTTAGCCGCCTCCGAGAGAAAGCCATACTGGCTTTCGCGCCAACCGTGTACTCGCTCTGACATGTGGGTCCCCAGACGGGAGTCGACGATTCCTTCCAAGAGCTTGCCCACCTCGGCAAATAAGCACACCAGACGATACGAGGACGGCGAGTCCGTCGGTCGTCCCCCCTTCCGAAGCAGTGCCTGTCTCGCCATGCGCCATATCCGTGGGTAGGCTCCCTCCCTTAGAAATCGTGAGATAAGTGTCGTAGTCTGGGGGCCATGACCCTCACCGTCTCCGCTCATATCCGTCTCGGGACTTTGTCCGAACCCGACGCTATCGTCCTCGTTCAGCATCTCCCCGCGAACATATAGACCGACGGGGCGTCATACTTGATTTTGTGATGGCGTGAACGATATTGAAATATGTCATAACGTTACCAAACCCAATAGCACTATAAATTACTTTCTCACAGTACTTTAACTAATTCTATATTTTAGATAGTTCGTAAGTATCTATAATTGAGCACGTGAGACATATATTTCTTTTTAAAAGCACCGAGTCAAATATTGAAGCTAGGAACTAGTGGATTGTAGACTTAGGTACGGACGCTTAATCTATTGTGGAAGCAGGTGCCACAAATAGGATTCTAATTATTCTAACCAAAGACAAATTGTACCGACTAAATATTTATTATATATTTATAAATTAAATTATACAATCATATAGTACAGTTTAATGTCACAATTCATTCCAATAACCATACAATACCGCATATCATTTGTAAAAGTATATTTCATACCAAATAGTATTGCAATTCTGCCACTCGGAAGACAAGCTTATTAATTATACTTTCAGATACTACCTCTATTTCTATAGAAACATAATACTAAATACTGAAATATATCATAAGTATTTCATATTTGAAATAACAGTCAACTTAACGGAATTAATCTGTTTCACTTCTAAGCGGCTCGAGTCATGTACGATATATGTACATTCTGTAGTTTTAATATTTTAAGGGTGTATTGTATATAGGACACTTATCTTTAATAAATTTTGCAAATCTGTTCATAGTAAGTGATGGATCATTAGGCCAATGCCAAATAAGGCGACTTTTAAAAGATTCAATGAATCTTGCTTCTGCTGAACTTGGTCTATGAAGGTCGAATAACTTCTCGTTCGTTTTGCAATTAAAAACATACAGTCTGTCACACAAGAGCGTGTCTGCGATATCTGCGAAACCTGACACCTAATCAGAATGAGATAAAAAGAATGTAAACAAACGAAAACTTCTCTAATACGCGTTGCTGAATACCTTTCAGTTTCATTTGAAACAGTGAAAGGAACAGAGCTTTTTAATATGAGTGCCGCGTACGCGAAACGTCGAAAATCGTCTGGCATGGGCGAATGAAAACAGAGATCGTGATTGGAGTAATATAATATTCACTGATGAATCTTCGTTTTGGGCATGGTGTCCTATTAGGCGTGCTTGGACTATCCATGGAAGAAGGATGATTCAAAGAAGTGTAAAACACCCTATAAAAGTGCATGTTTGGGGTTGCTTTAACGCACGCGGTTTTGGGACTTTGTGCGTCTTTACAGACAATCTGAATGCACAAAAGATGGTGAAATTGTACCAAAGGGGACTTCTCACATCCGTGAAACGTTGGTTCAACCAAACCGAGGACCAATGGATATTGCAAGAAGACAACGACCCTAAACATCGAAGTCGCATCTGCACCCAATGGAAAGCGAAAAACGCCATCACAGTACTTCCTTGGCCATCGCAGTCCCCTGATGCAAACCCTATCGAAAATGTGTGGTCCCTAATGAAATGCAAGCTGAGAGGAAGACGTATCACAAAAATAAGAACACTTGTACATCACATTCGAAAGATATGGAGGTCGTTACCAGAATCCTACGCTCAAAAATTAGTCGAGAGTATGCCGAAACGATGTCAAGCTATAATCGCTAATGGAGGAGATTGGACACCCTACTAAGTAATAGCGTATTAGTGTTTTAGATGTAGATTCAATCCATATAAATTTTTTTACAAATATATAAATATTTACAGAAATATCGCAGACACGCTCTTGTGTGACAGACTGTATGTCATGGAACGTGTTTTACTGACATACCGATTCCAAGGATTTACGGTGCTTCTTAAAAATAATACACTATGTGGTATGAAATATAATTTGTCTTTATTACAACCATCAACGTCTAGAGTCCTTTCTGGAAGTTCGTATACTAAGGCATCTTAAACTTCCTATATGAAAATGGACTCTTACTACATGAATCCAACAGAGTGACGTTTCAAAGTAATACAACAAAAAAATGAACAGAAAAAGAACTCGAGTACTGACTTAGGCGTGTTTTATACATCAACTGTTCAGATCCTGTGGTGGGATATCGCTGGAAGCCGGCCGCATAGGTATGCTGAACAGCATAGTTACAATTTTTGATGACTATGGTATGCAAAGAATGTGATTATCCTAGCGCTGTATTACGAGACGCCTGTGACATACTATATAACATTACACGTTAAAATGTAATCCTGTATAACGTTACACGTTATAACGTTATACTATATAACGTTACACGTTATAATGTAATACTATATAGCGTTAGACGTCATAACGTAATACTACAGTACGTTGTACGCTTTAACGTAATACCATACAACGTTCTACGTTATGCCGCAATACTATATTACGTTATACGTTATAACGTAATACTATATTACCTTAGACGTTTTAACGTAATACCATATAACGTTACACGTTATATCGTAATACTGCATAACGTTAATCGTTATAACGTAACTCTATATAACGTTAAACGTTACAACTTAATTCTATAGTACGTAGTACGTTATAACGTAATACTATATTACCCTAGACGTTATAACGTGATACTGTATAACGTTAGACGTCATAACGTAATATTATATAGCGTTAGACGTCTTAACGTAATACTATATAAGGGTACACGTTATAACGTAATGCTGCATAACGTTATACGTTATACCGTAATACTATATTACGTTTTACGTTGCAACGTAATACTATAGTACGTAGTACGTTATAACGTAATACTATATTACCCTAGACGTTATAACGTGATACTGTATAACGTTAGACGTTATAACGATATACTATATAACGTTACACGTTATAGCGTAATACTATATAACGTTAGAAGTTATATCGTAATACTATATTACGTTAGAAGTTATACCGTAATACTATATTACGTTTTACGTTAAAACGTAATACTATAGTACGTTATACGTTATAACGTAATACTATATTACCTTAGACGTTATAACGATATACTATATAACGTTACACGTTATAACGTAATACTATATAACGTTAAACGTTATAACGATATACTATATAACGTTACACGATATAACGTAATACTTTATTACATTTTACATTATAAGGTAATACTATGGTACGTTGTACGTTATAACGTAATTCTATATTACCTTAGACGTTATAACGTAATACTATATAACGTTAACCGTTATAAAGTAATACCTTATGACGTTATACGTTATAACGTAATACTATAGAACGTTATACGATATAACGTAATACTATATTACCTTAGACGTTATAACGTAATACTATATAACGTTAGACGTTATAACGAAATACTATGCAACGTTAAACGTTATACCGTAATACTATATTACCATATACGTTATATCATAATACTATAGTACGTTATACGTTATAATTTAATACTATATTACCTTAGACGTTATAACGTTATACTATACAACGTTATACCATATATAGTTATACTATATAACGCTATACTATATAACTTTGTACTATACAAAGTTATACGTTATAAAGTAATTCTATATAATGTTAACCGTTACTAAGTAATACTATATAACGTTAGACGTTATACCGTAATACTATATTACGTTTTACGTTATAACGTAATACTATATTACGTTAATCGTTATATCTTAATACTATAGAACGTTATACGTTATAACGTAATACTATATTACCTTAGACATTATAACGTAATACAATACAACGTTAGACGTTATACCGTAATACTATATTACGTTTTACGTTATAACGTAATACTATATTACCTTAGACGTTATAACGTTATACTATATAACGTTACACGTTATATCGTAATACTGTATAACGTCAAACGTTATAACGTAATGCTATATAACGTTACACGTCATAACGTAATACTATATAAGGGTACACGTTATAACGTAATACTGTATAACGTTATACGTTATACCGTAATACTATATAACGTTATACGTTATAACGGAATACTATAGAACGTTATGTGTAATACTGTTATTCTTTAACGTTATATTTATTCGGTACAATTTGTCTTTGGTTAGAATAATTAGAATCCTATTTGTGGCACCTGCTTCCACAATAGATTAAGCGGCCGTACCTAAGTCTACAATCCACTAGTTCCTAGCTTCAATATTTGACTCGGTGCTTTTAAAAAGAAATATATGTCTCACGTGCTCAATTATAGATACTTACGAAATATCTAAAATATGGAATTAGTTAAAGTACTGTGAGAAAGTAATTTATAGTGCTATTGGGTTTGGTAACGTTATGACATATTTCAATATCGTTCACGCCATCACAAAATCAAGTATGACGCCCCGTCGGTCTATATGTTCGCGGGGAGATGCTGAACGAGGACGATAGCGTCGGGTTCGGACAAAGTCCCGAGACGGATATGAGCGGAGACGGTGAGGGTCATGGCCCCCAGACTACGACACTTATCTCACGATTTCTAAGGGAGGGAGCCTACCCACGGATATGGCGCATGGCGAGACAGGCACTGCTTCGGAAGGGGGGACGACCGACGGACTCGCCGTCCTCGTATCGTCTGGTGTGCTTATTTGCCGAGGTGGGCAAGCTCTTGGAAGGAATCGTCGACTCCCGTCTGGGGACCCACATGTCAGAGCGAGTACACGGTTGGCGCGAAAGCCAGTATGGCTTTCTCTCGGAGGCGGCTAAGACCCTCTCCAGACCATCAACCTTCTTATTATCCAATCAGAAGCAATATCTTTTGCCCTCACTTTCCTAGAAAAAATTGTCATCGACAAATCCGTTGGTCCGATTCGCTAGACAAACCAATCACTAGCTTTCCTCCGCCACAGCATCGTCACTGAACTTCACACATTCCCTGGCTTTAGAATAGTTAACATCTCGCGAGTGGTTTCTTAGCTTTGGATCAACCAGTGTCTCTGAAGTCGTTGCGCATTCTTTTACCCGTCACCGTCTAAGCTTACGTCGCGTACTCGACACTGTAACATTGTCTAATAATCGAAATCTAATTATACTCTATCAGTTTATATCTCTATAGTCAACTTGTTGTTTGAATAAACTGAAATTGGGGCGCGATAATTCAGTGTATACTCAATTGAACCACCACTATTATTCTAGTAGAAACAAGCGGATCGATCTATTCGTGGCGTTGATTATCTTATCGTAAAGGGAATTTACGACTCTCGTAGACGCTCTATCTCGCGAACGGCTTACGACCTAGTTGGTTTTGTTTAAATGCAAGTTATGGTTTCGCCGGAGTAGGGGTAGAAAGAACGAAGGGCATACACGAATCATTCACGAGCGACTTGAGGAATATGGGCGAAATGATTTGAAATAGTATTTCTGTATGCAGATTGCTTCATATTTATATTGTTATTAGAATATAAATGTCTTAGTACAAACCCGGACGATAAATAAATGGCTTATTTCGTTAGAAAAGGTTATTGCAATTCCGAATTAAACTAGAAACTTTCGATAATTCTCAGCTACGAAATTTACACGTTTTATTCTACAATAAATGGTACGTGTCTGTCAGTTAGATATTATAAGAACGGCAAGTTTTCCTTTGAAGCCTTAAAATTTCGACAAAGGATTTGAAGCGTAGTCGTCATTGTGTAGGTACGCCCTTGTGAGTTGACGTCAGCCGGATGTAGAGTTAGTTCCGCATCGGCCATACTGGTCGCCATCTTTACCTTTCTCAAATCGCGTTCTTTATATAATTATTACAATTTACATGTTATTATAAACTGTATTATAAATTATTATAAATCTTTGTACATTATACACACACACAGGGTATATATATATATTGATGATGTAAATAAATTCTACATTTGGGAAGAACGAATCCAAGTATTATGCTGTGCTGTCGGATTAATATAGATGGCGGGGCAGTAGCCGCTTGGGTTACGTTGGCGTTGCCTCCGGGCCGCTTCGGTCAGTCTCACTGTGCGACTAGTTGGTGACGGTTGTGTCGAAGTTAGTGACGAAAGTGCGGAGTGGTTTCTCAGTCTGATTCATGTGTTTTCAGTGCATGTTTTAGCGCGTTTCTTGGATGTTATTTCGTCACAGTGAATAAAGTGACTTTTTTATACGTGTGTACTGGTTAATTCTGTCGTTGCTACTGAATATTACAGTATTCTTGTACGTGATTGTATTCTTATGCGATTGATGCATAAACATACCATGCAAGAAGAATTTGAAACTAGGACAAAGAGGAAGAAATACGGAGGAGATACTTATGACCATTGTAAACGACAAAGAATTCGTAGAAATTCGAGTGAATCTGACGCGGAGGATATTGATGAAGAGAGAGTATGCAATACAAGAATAGAAGTAATAACACAAGAGTCAAACAATCTCCTCGACAAGGGCAAAAGGATGATGCGAATGATGGGATATAAAGAAGGTGAGGGCCTTGGAAAAAATAAACAAGGTCGTTTAGGGCCAGTTCAAGCACCTAAACAGCATGGCCGTAAAGGTCTTGGATATCATGTTCCTGGACTTGAAGCTTCAGGTCTTAAATGGAATCCTGCAGAGGATGTAATAAAGTGTGTAGAAGACATGAAATGGATAAGAAATCCAAATTCTGATACACCTGCGTCAGAAGAAATGCAACACTGGTTACATCAGGGACCTAAAAAGTTGATCATAGATGATGAAATTGATTTCTGTTGTGAAGATATAGTGAAAAATATTATCAATGCAAAAACAGTATTCGATCATTTGGATGACGTTGAAGTGCGTCGAGCAAGGACACGTTGTAATCCTTATGAAACAATTCGTGGTGCATTCTTCTTAAATCGTGCTGCTGTTAAAATGGCGAATATAGATAGAGCATGTAACTTTATGTTTACTAACCCAGAAGGTTTGGGGAAGAATGAGCTGCTATACTTTGCAGATGTTTGTGCTGGACCAGGTGGTTTTAGTGAATATGTTCTATGGCGAAAGAAATGGCGTGCTAAAGGATTTGGTCTTACTTTAAAGAATGAAAATGATTTCAAATTAGCAGATTTTTATGCGGGTCCTTGCGAAACATTTCATCCATACTATGGACCAAAAGAAAATGGTGACGTTTTCGACCCAGATAATCAAGAGGCATTTACAAATCTTATAATGCAGCATACCCATGGCAAAGGAGTACATTTTATGATGTCCGATGGAGGATTTTCAGTAGAAGGACAAGAAAATATACAAGAAATTCTTTCAAAACAACTGTATCTTTGTCAATGTTTAATAGCATTAATGATTGTAAGAGAGGGTGGTCATTTTGTGACAAAATTATTTGACCTTTTTACACCCTTTAGTGCTGGTTTAGTTTATTTAACGTATCGCTGCTTTGAAGAAGTTTGTATTTTTAAACCAAACTCTTCTAGACCAGCAAATTCAGAACGTTACTTAATATGTAAGAAGAAACGAAGTGGGACACAAGATGTTGTGGAATATCTGAAGCATGTTAATCGTCTGCTTTTAAAAGGTGGTGAAAATGACGATGTTTTACAATTAGTATCATACAACGAATTAGAAAGGGAGAAACAATTTGTTCAATATCTACGTGCTTCTAACAATGATTTGGGCAGAAAACAAATAACAGGCCTGTGTAAAATTGCTGCATTTTGCGAGGATAATACTCTTGTTGAGACAAAACAAGCTGATATGCGCAAACAATGTCTAGAGTATTGGAAACTTCCTGATGAAACTAGGACAATCCCAAGACACTTGAAACCAAAAGATAAATTGAATACTCTTTTGAAAGATACTTCATTCCTTAATATTAATCCAGCACAATTGATGGAATTTAACATTGAAAATGCATTATTGTCACCATATGACTGGTTTTGTATGCCATGTGGTACAAAGCCAAGGCCTGATGATGATAAGAAGAACGCTACATTTTATATGGGCATGGGAAGGAGTAACGTATATAGATATATAAAGAATTCTTGGGTTCGAGTCGATGACATTGGCATAGAATTACCACCAAATACACTTGTGTACGCAGAACTTGTATATGAAATGACTAAGGAGTTTAGTCGTCAGCAAAAAGTACTTGCATTGCATATTATAGACGCATTCTACTTGGGGGGAGAGGACATTAGTGAAAAATATTTGAGGAGCAGGAACGAGGATACGAAGTTGTTCTGTGAAGCTTTGTGGAAACCTGCAGGAAATAATTATACTCGAATACGTGCCAAAGAACTATTTCCAGTTGGTTCATATATATGTGAAAAGTTGCGACTAACACAACGTACAATGAAAAATAATTGCGATGCCTTAGTATACGAACTTCCAGAAAGGACTTTAGATGTTGATGGTTGTAATAAGGACAAATTATATTTCATACCACATAGTGTAATATTTTTAAGAAGCACCGTAAATCCTTGGAATCGGTATGTCAGTAAAACACATTCCATGACATATGTTTTTAATTGCAAAACGAACGAGAAGTTATTCGACCTTCATAGACCAAGTTCAGCAGAAGCAAGATTCATTGAATCTTTTAAAAGTCGCCTTATTTGGCATTGGCCTAATGATCCATCACTTACTATGAATAGATTTGCAAAATTTATTAAAGATAAGTGTCCTATATACAATACACCCTTAAAATATTAAAACTACAGAATGTACATATATGTATCGTACATGACTCGAGCCGCTTAGAAGTGAAACAGATTAATTCCGTTAAGTTGACTGTTATTTCAAATATGAAATACTTATGATATATTTCAGTATTTAGTATTATGTTTCTATAGAAATAGAGGTAGTATCTGAAAGTATAATTAATAAGTTTGTCTTCCGAGTGGCAGAATTGCAATACTATTTGGTATGAAATATACTGTTACAAATGATATGCGGTATTGTATGGTTATTGGAATGAATTGTGACATTAAACTGTACTATATGATTGTATAATTTAATTTATAAATATATAATAAATATTTAGTCGGTACAATTTGTCTTTGGTTAGAATAATTAGAATCCTATTTGTGGCACCTGCTTCCACATTAGATTAAGCGTCCGTACCTAAGTCTACAATCCACTAGTTCCTAGCTTCAATATTTGACTCGGTGCTTTTAAAAAGAAATATATGTCTCACGTGCTCAATTATAGATACTTACGAACTATCTAAAATATAGAATAAGTTAAAGTACTGTGGGAAAGTAATTTATAGTGCTATTGGGTTTGGTAACGTTATGACATATTTCAATATCGTTCACGCCATCACAAAATCAAGTATGACGCCCCGTCGGTCTATATGTTCGCGGGGAGATGCTGAACGAGGACGATAGCGTCGGGTTCGGACAAAGTCCCGAGACGGATATGAGCGGAGACGGTGAGGGTCATGGCCCCCAGACTACGACACTTATCTCACGATTTCTAAGGGAGGGAGCCTACCCACGGATATGGCGCATGGCGAGGCAGTCACTGCTTCGGAAGGGGGGACGACCAACGGACTCGCCGTCCTCGTATCGTCTGGTGTGCTTATTTGACGAAGTGGGCAAGCTCTTGGAAGGAATCGTCGACTCCCGTCTGGGGACCCACATGTCAGAGCGAGTACACGGTTGGCGCGAATGCCGGTATGGCTTTCTCTCGGAGGCGGCTACGAACCTCCCCAGACCATAACCTCCTTATTAACCAATCACAAGCAATATCCATTGTTCTCACTTTCCTACATACCGCCCCCTGTAGGCGAGGCCTATATACCTCTCAACATACCTCCAATAGCAGCAAACATACGTGGAATCGAATATTTCAGCCAGACCATGAAAAACTGCAATTACGTGGGATTTGACTGCGACCAGTGTTCATATCGCGTAAACCGACTGAGGTGCGCTATCTGCGGCGCAAACGCGGGGAATAGCGCGCATCGAGTTTTCGACTTATTTCAAACAGGAGGATTGATAATTCTTTTTATATATGTTCACCTGAACATGTAAAAATTACCGTATCCCGGTTAGAATTGTAGCGACGCTCGACAGTAAACTTTCCTACGGGCTCTGTCCCGTGGATCGCTCAGCAAAGACCCTATTCTACGGACAAGATGATTGCCAGATGCAGATACATCCTCACGAAATAATTTCAGCTAGCCTAATGACCCCTTTTTTCACGTGGAGAATTCCGCATGTTCGCACCGACACTGCGATCAGCAGCAGAGCAGTGCCGGAAACTTGAAGACCTATTCTCAACAATGGCCTGTCTGCGCGTATGATAGGAATGCTCCGCGACCCCTCTCTTTGCGAATTGCTGTCGGTGCATTTCCCGCGATCTCTTAGTCTAGTCGACCCTTGTGTATTGTCACCAGTGAGGCCCGTTCCTCCTAGTGTCATAAATAGGCTAGTCGCGTCCGGTTGAGGGTGATGGTGGAGCGTCCGTGGGTAGCCTGAACGTCAACCCCGTCCATCCCATTATCATGCGATGGTGTGAGATTCACTATCTCAACCTTTATGTCCATTCCTTTGCGAGCATCACTCGCTTACTGAAGAGGCGGACAGCTTCGTATTTCTGCGGCTCGCCCCGCATCGCTCCTACGATCGCCGAAGTGATCAGCTTCTCGCCTATGATGAGACGCATGTAGTGGCGGGTACGCTCCCACGCCGGGAATAGCTCCAGCGTGTGCGGCGCTGCGTCCCTGCCATAAATCGGAGGATTTATTTAGCCAAGGTCCTCCAAAATGACAAACACACTTTCTCTTAGCAGTCACTAGACCTTTTACCTCCTACGGGAAGATATGAGAAATATACTTTCCTTGCGTACGATGCTTCCCGCTAGCGACTTTCTTTCAAGGGTAGTTAGTATCCTATTCCAACCTCCAGCACAAGAGTTGACCAATTAACAACGACGTTCGTTTCCCTCACTTCCCGAACCGAGCATTTCCTTAACAAATCCGGGTATCTCGCATCTTAAGGTATAGTTTTCCCGCGAGGCATCATCGTGATGGAAAGTCAGTCGTCACTTGTACGTCCGAAGCAATCATAGGCAGCTCTTAGTAATTTTTCTGTGTTCCACGTTATCTTGGGCAATCATCAACCGATTTCATATCGTGAAGCAAAACGTATCGAACAGAAGGCGAACTTGTAATCGCGAGTCGCGATCCGCTGCTAGTAATACCGCGGACCGCAAATTTAATAATCGCGAGTACTGCGCACGGTATACACCTTGAATGTATTACAATAAATTTCTCTGTTATACATACTCAAGTTTTACCTCCTCTCACTATCACGATCCATCACCTCAAACTGGTGACCCCGACATGATTTATAGTGACAAAGGTGACCGTGATAGTACCGCGGAAATTTCAATTAACGTCGTTCTGAGTGTGACATTGATAAGGAAAATAATAATCAAGGAAATTTTGCCAACGAGCAATCATCATGTTCGCGTCGTTGCTGACGAACACCACGGGGTGATTCGCTCCGTCGGAGAGGCAATTCGAGGTAGCGTGGATCACGGAGTACGATGTAAGGTTTGGGACTCTATCAAAATGCCTCGAGAGTCGGAACCTACAGGATGTCGATGAAATTTTGGCATAACCCACAACCACCGGGAGCTGCGAGAAGTTGAAACGCGTGCTAATTCGCAAATCAACCGATACGAACAGCGCACGGAAAGAGAAGCTGGTGGAGTGGGAGGTGATGGAAGACCGGAAGCCAACCCAATTTTACATCTTCAATACTTTGAGCCCCTCTATCCCCGGCGATTTCATCCTCTTGCTGTGGAGGAGCCGATTACCCGCTCACAATCTCGCTGCAGCTACCGACTCTGATCCGGACGAGCTATTGAAGCAAGCGGACCTCATCGTTGAGGAATTTGTACAGGCTTACCAGCACATTGCTCGAATGCTGACTGTAGCCGATCAACCTCCACAATGCTCTGAATTGAACGAACAGCTCGCCTCTATTAGCACTGTAGAGGACGATATGACCCAGGTAAATGCTAAAATAGACGCGTTGAATCTCGATCATCGTTCTCGTCGGCGGTCGAGAAAGCGTAGCAGCTGAAGTTCGAGGGAATGAACGCAGGAACCCCGACCTCTGTTCTTATCACCGAATATTCCGGGAGCGCGCGAACAAATGCAGGTCCGCCACATCTTCGTCACGGACAAAAGAGCGATTATATGCTTTCTCGTAGACACCGGCGCCGAAAAGAGTGAATATCACCGCAGCCAAATATACGGGCTTGCGATCAAACTCGTATACGAACTATTCGCGGCAAACGCGACGCGTATACCTGCATACGGTACCATTACGATTAACCTCAACCTGTCCCTCAGAAGAGCCCTCAAATGACATTTCGTCGTAGCCGACGTTGAAAAGCCCATCATTGGCGTTGACCTTTTGAGCCTTTACGGGATGCTGGCGGATCCGCCAAATAAACATCTCCTCGACACGACAACCCAATTGGCATCAAGGGGATATGCTGCCGCAACCGAAGAAGCACTCATTGAAACCATAATCGGCGAATCTGTCTACCATCGGCTTTTGGCGGTGTTTCCTGATCTAACTCATCCACCGGTCTTTGTACGAGAGAAGGAGGGAGGAGGAGAAGCGACTGCCTGGGAAAGTAGGCGCCTTCAACTGCTGGTGGAAGTTGCCGCGCGGCCGGACCGAGCGGTTAGAGCCGTCTTTCCTAACTGGGAGGCTTGGAGGATCCGAGGCGGTGTCCCGCTGATATTCATGATGACGCGGGTGTTCACCGGTCACGGTGTTTTCGGGGAGTACCTGTAAGGATTCGGCGGGAGGTGACTTCCACCTGCCATCACTGCGAGGAGGAGGAGGACACGGCGCGGCACACGCTGGAGTTCTGCCCGGCGTGAGAAGGGCCGCGCCGTGTCCTGCGTCTCGCCATAGGCGAGATTTCGGCCCCTCATGCGGTCGTCGAGGCCATGTTGAGGGGCCAAAAGGAGTTAGCCGACGTCCGCACCTATTGCTAGCGAGTCCTACTCGCAAACGAGCGGGAGGCGAGGATCAGAGTGCGGAGGGCGACCCCGCCGGTGTGGCTCGCGGAGGCGAACTGACGAACCGCCGCCGCCGCCGCCGTACTGAGCGCGCGCGTCGGAAGATCCGTCCCGCCGAGGAGAGACTGGGTCCCCTGTCGGAGTTGCACGACGTCCCATGGAACGTGTCGCTGGGGCGTGGGTGGTCCCTCCCTCTAGCCGCGCAGCTCGGCCATGACGCCTCTCGCAGCAACGAAGGGGGACGACGACGACGGAGTGTTGCGGTAGCATATCTAAAGAGGGGAGCCGGGACACTTCTTTCAAGCGTCATGACGACAAACGAGGGGTTTTAGTTGGTTAGAGTCCGACACTACCCGCCTCCTCCCATTTGGCGGACGGGCGTTCATGAGGATTTTCCCACGTAAAAGAAAAAATTAGATTTGAAAGGGACCAGAGTGGACATACCACAAAGGGACTAAAGTGCGCTGGATTTGGCAGCAAGTAATGAGGATAGCCCGCATCGAGTTCTCAAAATATCTGCAATAGAAACGGGGATACGTTCCATTGAATATTTGAGCTCAAATACTCAAAACTGCAAAGCCAAACTATTTGGTAGTGCCTAGAGTTCACATAGTGCAAACTCGCTAACGTGAGCTGTATTGGGCTGAAAATGTGGAGTGTAACGCGCATGGGGTTGCCCATAGATCTCTAATAGCATCGGAGATACCATCAATTGAATGTTAATAGACTAAATATGCAAATCTGTAATAACAGCAGATTTGAACTCGACCAGAGTTGGAATAGCGTAAACAGAGTCCCGTGCTCTGTATTTGGCAACAAATGTGGAGTACGATGCGCTTCGCATATTCGAAATATCTAGAATAGCTTCGGATATACGATCAATTGAATACTAAAACCTAAATAAGTGGAACAGTAATTACACTAGATTTAACAGGGTACAGAGTTGACATATGTCTAACGGGCTAACGTGGGCTGCATTTGGCAGCATATGTGGAGCGTGCCGCGCATCGTGATGTTCACGAATCTCAAATAGAAGGGGACATATGTTCAATTGAATATTTAAGCCGAAATAAGCGGAACAGTAATTCATTGGATATAATAGAGTTCAGATTTGACATAGGCCTAACGGGCTAACGTGTGCAATATTGGACAGCCAGTTTGGAGTGTAATGCGGATCGAATTGTTCGCATATCTCAAGCAGAAGGGGTGATATGTTATATTGAATACTGAAGCCTGAATATGCGGATCCGTAATTACATTAAATTTGATAGAATCCAAAGTTGACATAAGACAAACTGGCTAACGTTCGCAAAATTGGGCACGAAATGTGGTGTATGAGGAGTATCCAATTGTCCACATGTCTATAGTAAACCGGGGTTAGGTTCAATTGAATATAGAAGCTTCAACGTGAGGAACTGTACTTTCATTGGATATGGAAGGATCCAGAATTGATGCAGCGCAAGCTGGCTGAAATGCGTTGTGTTTGGCAGCCGGTGGGGAGTTCAACGCGCATAGCACTGTCGACCTATCTCCAATAGCAGTGGAGATACGATCAATTGTGTATTTAATCCTAACTATGAGGTACCGTAATTACATCGGATTTGACAGAGATTTAAGTTCACATTGCGCAAACCGGCTAACGTTCGCTGTATTTTTCTTTCTATGTGGAATATTTCGGGCAACGAAATGTCGACATATCACCAATAGCAGTGGGGGTACGTTTAAATGCATATTGAAGGTTGAATAGTTTGAACTGTAACTGCATTGGATGTGACAGAGACCTGACGTGATATAGCGCAAACCCGCGTATGTTCGCTCATTTCTCAGACCATATGGAGTATGATGCGCGCCAAGTTGTCCTAATATATCCATTAGCATCGGAGATACGATCAATTGAATATAGTAGCCTATCTATGCGGTACTGCAATTACATTGGATTTGACAGACACCAGAGGTGACATAGCGCAAGCGGGCTAACGCGGGCTGTATTTGGCAGCATGTGTGGAGTTTAACGCGCAAAAAATTGTCCACATATCTCCAACAGCAGCGGTGATACGATCAATTGAATATTGAAGCCCAAATAGGTGGAACAGTAATTCCGTCTTGTAACGTCGTCCGACTATTTACCTGGGTCAGGCTACACACCGCGGGCAGGATAGCAGCCACATCTCCGCACATCCTTGTCGAGTACTCTCAATAGCCTCAAGGACCCGTCATAAATCTTACAAGAATCTGTCTCAGATCCTCGGAGCCGGGTGTAGCATCTGTTCGACAACTGTCTTCAGGTTTATTGTCTAGTACGGGAAAATTAGTTTTCGCACGTACGATGCCTCCCACTATCAACTTTCCTCCGAGGGCGGCCAAGACCCTTCCTGGCCTACCAGTCATCTTATTAGCCATTGAGAAACAATGTCCACTACCATCACTTTCCTAACCAAAAATGTTATGAACAAATCCGCTGGTCCCATGCATTAGACAAAACCATCACCAACATTCCTCCGACACAGCGTCGCTGTTTCATATTCATTCATTGCTCATCGTCAGAACAGTCCACTCTGTAAAGGGTTCTACCCTCAAGCAAAAACCGTCACTCAACTTGAAATCAGTCAACAAGTCTGCAAAAGGTTCTACCCTTAAACACATACTTAAATGGCACCGACGCATCAGTGTAATTCTGTATATCTCGTAAGCTGCTACTATAATCTATAAGTTAGGTTTGTTAAATCAGTGTAAATTCAATCAATCCACCCCTATTATCGTAATAGAAATAAAGGGATCGATCAGTTCATGACGTCGATTGTATAATCGTAACCTGGAATTTACGACTCCCGTTGACGTTCTTCCCCGTGATCGCGTATCTCCGAGAACGGTCGTAACAGCACTTCATTGCTCCATTGCTCCACATGCTCCACATTTGCTGTCAAATACGGCGCACGTCAGCCGGTTTGTGCTATGTCAACTCTAGTCCCTGTCAAATCCAATGTAGTTACGGTACCCCATAGTTAGACCTAAATATTTAATTGATCGTGTCTCCACTGACATTGGCGATATGTCTGCAATTCGATGCGCATCATGCCCCACTTTTGCTGTCAAGGACGGAGCACGGTAGCCGGTTTGCGCTATGTCACCTCTGGTCTCTGCCAAATCCGATGAAATTACGGTACCACATACAGTCTGTCACACAAGAGCGTATCTGCGATATCTGCGAAACCTGACACCTAATCAGAATGAGATAAAAAGAATGTAAACAAACGAAAACTTCTCTAATACGCGTTGCTGAATACCTTTCAGTTTCATTTGAAACAGTGAAAGGAACAGAGCTTTTTAATATGAGTGCCGCGTACGCGAAACGATTTGAAGCAGTATTCTTGTGTTGCCACCCAAAAGGGCCAAAATTGAGTTTCCCGAGTGCTGCTAAATATATGCACAAGTCGGTACAGTTTGTTAAGAAGTGGGTAGACCGATATAAGGAGACAAAAAATGTCGACGACTTCCAAAATCGGGGGTTAAAGAGGAAGACCGATATCCGACGAGACAAAATGATTCTCCGGCTTTTCGAGAAGAATCCGACTCTCTCATTACGGAAAGGTCAAGTATTTTTGGCTAAAAAGGGTATAAATATCAGTATAATGACACTGAAACGGCGTTTAGACGAATTTGGTGTTAAGTGGCAAAGTACATTGTTAAAACCGATGCTTTCAAAAAAGCACGTCGAAAATCGTCTGGCATGGGCGAATGAAAACAGAGATCGTGATTGTACTTCCTTGGCCATCGCAGTCCCCTGATGCAAACCCTATCGAAAATGTGTGGTCCCTAATGAAATGCAAGCTGAGAGGAAGACGTATCACAAAAATAAGAACACTTGTACATCACATTCGAAAGATATGGAGGTCGTTACCAGAATCCTACGCTCAAAAATTAGTCGAGAGTATGCCGAAACGATGTCAAGCTATAATCGCTAATGGAGGAGATTGGACACCCTACTAAGTAATAGCGTATTAGTGTTTTAGATGTAGATTCAATTCATATAAATTTTTTTACAAATATATAAATATTTACAGAAATATCGCAGACACGCTCTTGTGTGACAGACTGTATTTAGGCTTAAATACACAATTGATCGTATCTCCACTGCTATTGGAGATAGGCCGACAGTGCTATGCGCGTTGAACTCCCCACCGGCTGCCAAACACAACGCATTTCAGCCAGCTTGCGCTGCATCAATTCTGGATCCTTCCATATCCAATGAAAGTACAGTTCCTCACGTTGAAGCTTCAATATTCAATTGAACCTAACCCCGGTTTACTATAGACATGTGGACAATTGGATACTCCTCATACACCACATTTCGTGCCCAATTTTGCGAACGTTAGCCAATTTGTCTTATGTCAACTTTGGATTCTATCAAATTTAATGTAATTACGGATCCGCATATTCAGGCTTCAGTATTCAATATAACATATCACCCCTTCTGCTTGAGATATGCGAACAATTCGATCCGCATTACACTCCAAACTGGCTGTCCAATATTGCACACGTTAGCCCGTTAGGCCTATGTCAAATCTGAACTCTATTATATCCAATGAATTACTGTTCCGCTTATTTCGGCTTAAATATTCAATTGAACATATGTCCCCTTCTATTTGAGATTCGTGAACATCACGATGCGCGGCACGCTCCACATATGCTGCCAAATGCAGCCCACGTTAGCCCGTTAGACATATGTCAACTCTGTACCCTGTTAAATCTAGTGTAATTACTGTTCCACTTATTTAGGTTTTAGTATTCAATTGATCGTATATCCGAAGCTATTCTAGATATTTCGAATATGCGAAGCGCATCGTACTCCACATTTGTTGCCAAATACAGAGCACGGGACTCTGTTTACGCTATTCCAACTCTGGTCGAGTTCAAATCTGCTGTTATTACAGATTTGCATATTTAGTCTATTAACATTCAATTGATGGTATCTCCGATGCTATTAGAGATCTATGGGCAACCCCATGCGCGTTACACTCCACATTTTCAGCCCAATACAGCTCACGTTAGCGAGTTTGCACTATGTGAACTCTAGGCACTACCAAATAGTTTGGCTTTGCAGTTTTGAGTATTTGAGCTCAAATATTCAATGGAACGTATCCCCGTTTCTATTGCAGATATTTTGAGAACTCGATGCGGGCTATCCTCATTACTTGCTGCCAAATCCAGCGCACTTTAGTCCCTTTGTGGTATGTCCACTCTGGTCCCTTTCAAATCTAATTTTTTCTTTTACGTGGGAAAATCCTCATGAACGCCCGTCCGCCAAATGGGAGGAGGCGGGTAGTGTCGGACTCTAACCAACTAAAACCCCTCGTTTGTCGTCATGACGCTTGAAAGAAGTGTCCCGGCTCCCCTCTTTAGATATGCTACCGCAACACTCCGTCGTCGTCGTCCCCCTTCGTTGCTGCGAGAGGCGTCATGGCCTAGCTGCGCGGCTAGAGGGAGGGACCACCCACGCCCCAGCGACACGTTCCATGGGACGTCGTGCAACTCCGACAGGGGACCCAGTCTCTCCTCGGCGGGACGGATCTTCCGACGCGCGCGCTCAGTACGGCGGCGGCGGCGGCGGTTCGTCAGTTCGCCTCCGCGAGCCACACCGGCGGGGTCGCCCTCCGCACTCTGATCCTCGCCTCCCGCTCGTTTGCGAGTAGGACTCGCTAGCAATAGGTGCGGACGTCGGCTAACTCCTTTTGGCCCCTCAACATGGCCTCGACGACCGCATGAGGGGCCGAAATCTCGCCTATGGCGAGACGCAGGACACGGCGCGGCCCTTCTCACGCCGGGCAGAACTCCAGCGTGTGCCGCGCCGTGTCCTCCTCCTCCTTGCAGTGATGGCAGGTGGAAGTCACCTCCCGCCGAATCCTTACAGGTACTCCCCGAAAACACCGTGACCGGTGAACACCCGCGTCATCATGAATATCAGCGGGACACCGCCTCGGATCCTCCAAGCCTCCCAGTTAGGAATGACGGCTCTAACCGCTCGGTCCGGCCGCGCGGCAACTTCCACCAGCAGTTGAAGGCACCTACTTTCCCAGGCAGTCGCTTCTCCTCCTCCCTCCTTCTCTCGTACAAAGACCGGTGGATGAGTTAGATCAGGAAACACCGCCAAAAGCCGATGGTAGACAGATTCGCCGATTATGGTTTCAATGAGTGCTTCTTCGGTTGCGGCAGCATATCCCCTTGATGCCAATTGGGTTGTCGTGTCGAGGAGATGTTTATTTCGCGGATCCGCCAGCATCCCGTAAAGGCTCAAAAGGTCAACGCCAATGATGGGCTTTTCAACGTCGGCTACGACGAAATGTCATTTGAGGGCTCTTCTGAGGGACAGGTTGAGGTTAATCGTAATGGTACCGCATGCAGGTATACGCGTCGCGTTTGCCGCGAATAGTTCGTATACGAGTTTGATCGCAAGCCCGTATATTTGGCTGCGGTGATATTCACTCTTTTCGGCGCCGGTGTCTACGAGAAAGCATATAATCGCTCTTTTGTCCGTGACGAAGATGTGGCGGACCTGCATTTGTTCGCGCGCTCCCGGAATATTCGGTGATAAGAACAGAGGTCGGGGTTCCTGCGTTCATTCCCTCGAACTTCAGCTGCTACGCTTTCTCGACCGCCGACGAGAACGATGATCGAGATTCAACGCGTCTATTTTAGCATTTACTTGGGTCATATCGTCCTCTACAGTGCCAATAGAGGCGAGCTGTTCGTTCAATTCAGAGCATTGTGGAGGTTGATCGGCTACAGTCAGCATTCGAGCAATGTGCTGGTAAGCCTGTACAAATTCCTCAACGATGAGGTCCGCTTGCTTCAATAGCTCGTCCGGATCAGAGTCGGTAGCTGCAGCGAGATTGTGAGCGGGTAATCGGCTCCTCCACAGCAAGAGGATGAAATCGCCGGGGATAGAGGGGCTCAAAGTATTGAAGATGTAAAATTGGGTTGGCTTCCGGTCTTCCATCACCTCCCACTCCACCAGCTTCTCTTTCCGTGCGCTGTTCGTATCGGTTGATTTGCGAATTAGCACGCGTTTCAACTTCTCGCAGCTCCCGGTGGTTGTGGGTTATGCCAAAATTTCATCGACATCCTGTAGGTTCCGACTCTCGAGGCATTTTGATAGAGTCCCAAACCTTACATCGTAGTCCGTGATCCACGCTACCTCGAATTGCCTCTCCGACGGAGCGAATCACCCCGTGGTGTTCGTCAGCAACGACGCGAACATGATGATTGCTCGTTGGCAAAATTTCCTTGATTATTATTTTCCTTATCAATGTCACACTCAGAACGACGTTAATTGAAATTTCCGCGGTACTATCACGGTCACCTTTGTCACTATAAATCATGTCGGGGTCACCAGTTTGAGGTGATGGATCGTGATAGTGAGAGGAGGTAAAACTTGAGTATGTATAACAGAGAAATTTATTGTAATACATTCAAGGTGTATACCGTGCGCAGTACTCGCGATTATTAAATTTGCGGTCCGCGGTATTACTAGCAGCGGATCGCGACTCGCGATTACAAGTTCGCCTTCTGTTCGATACGTTTTGCTTCACGATATGAAATCGGTTGATGATTGCCCAAGATAACGCGGAACACAGAAAAATTACTAAGAGCTGCCTATGATTGCTTCGGACGTACAAGTGACGACTGACTTTCCATCACGATGATGCCTCGCGGGAAAACTATGCCTTAAGATGCGAGATACCCGGATTTGTTAAGGAAATGCTCGGTTCGGGAAGTGAGGGAAACGAACGTCGTTGTTAATTGGTCAACTCTTGTGCTGGAGGTTGGAATAGGATACTAACTACCCTTGAAAGAAAGTCGCTAGCGGGAAGCATCGTACGCAAGGAAAGTATATTTCTCATATCTTCCCGTAGGAGGTAAAAGGTCTAGTGACTGCTAAGAGAAAGTGTGTTTGTCATTTTGGAGGACCTTGGCTAAATAAATCCTCCGATTTATGGCAGGGACGCAGCGCCGCACACGCTGGAGCTATTCCCGGCGTGGGAGCGTACCCGCCACTACATGCGTCTCATCATAGGCGAGAAGCTGATCACTTCGGCGATCGTAGGAGCGATGCGGGGCGAGCCGCAGAAATACGAAGCTGTCCGCCTCTTCAGTAAGCGAGTGATGCTCGCAAAGGAATGGACATAAAGGTTGAGATAGTGAATCTCACACCATCGCATGATAATGGGATGGACGGGGTTGACGTTCAGGCTACCCACGGACGCTCCACCATCACCCTCAACCGGACGCGACTAGCCTATTTATGACACTAGGAGGAACGGGCCTCACTGGTGACAATACACAAGGGTCGACTAGACTAAGAGATCGCGGGAAATGCACCGACAGCAATTCGCAAAGAGAGGGGTCGCGGAGCATTCCTATCATACGCGCAGACAGGCCATTGTTGAGAATAGGTCTTCAAGTTTCCGGCACTGCTCTGCTGCTGATCGCAGTGTCGGTGCGAACATGCGGAATTCTCCACGTGAAAAAAGGGGTCATTAGGCTAGCTGAAATTATTTCGTGAGGATGTATCTGCATCTGGCAATCATCTAGTCCGTAGAATAGGGTCTTTGCTGAGCGATCCACGGGACAGAGCCCGTAGGAAAGTTTACTGTCGAGCGTCGCTACAATTCTAACCGGGATACGGTAATTTTTACATGTTCAGGTGAACATATATAAAAAGAATTATCAATCCTCCTGTTTGAAATAAGTCGAAAACTCGATGCGCGCTATTCCCCGCGTTTGCGCCGCAGACAGCGCACCTCAGTCGGTTTACGCGATATCAACACTGGTCGCAGTCAAATCCCACGTAATTGCAGTTTTTCATGGTCTGGCTGAAATATTCGATTCCACGTATGTTTGCTGCTATTGGAGGTATGTTGAGAGGTATATAGGCCTCGCCTACAGGGGGCGGTATGTAGGAAAGTGAGAACAATGGATATTGCTTGTGATTGGTTAATAAGGAGGTTATGGTCTGGGGAGGTTCGTAGCCGCCTCCGAGAGAAAGCCATACCGGCATTCGCGCCAACCGTGTACTCGCTCTGACATGTGGGTCCCCAGACGGGAGTCGACGATTCCTTCCAAGAGCTTGCCCACCTCGGCAAATAAGCACACCAGACGATACGAGGACGGCGAGTCCGTTGGTCGTCCCCCCTTCCGAAGCAGTGCCTGTCTCGCCATGCGCCATATCCGTGGGTAGGCTCCCTCCCTTAGAAATCGTGAGATAAGTGTCGTAGTCTGGGGGCCATGACCCTCACCGTCTCCGCTCATATCCGTCTCGGGACTTTGTCCGAACCCGACGCTATCGTCCTCGTTCAGCCTCTCCCCGCGAACATATAGACCGACGGGGCGTCATACTTGATTTTGTGATGGCGTGAACGATATTGAAATATGTCATAACGTTACCAAACCCAATAGCGCTATAAATTACTTTCCCACAGTACTTTAACTTATTCTATATTTTAGATAGTTCGTAAGTATCTATAATTGAGCACGTGAGGCATACATTTCTTTTTAAAAGCACTGAGTCAAATATTGAAGCTAGGAACTAGTGGATTGTAGACTTAGGTACGGCCGCTTAATCTATTGTGGAAGCAGGTGCCACAAATAGGATTCTAATTATTCTAACCAAAGACAAATTGTACCGAATAAATATAACGTTAAAGAATAACAGTATCACACATAACGTTCTATAGTATTCCGTTATAACGTATAACGTTATATAGTATTACGGTATAACGTATAACGTTATACAGTATTACGTTATAACGTGTACCCTTATATAGTATTACGTTATGACGTGTAACATTATATAGCATTACGTTATAACGTTTGACGTTATACAGTATTACGATATAACGTGTAACGTTATATAGTATAACGTTATAACGTCTAAGGTAATATAGTATTACGTTATAACGTAAAACGTAATATAGTATTACGTTATAACATACAACGTACTATAGTATTACCTTATAATGTAAAATGTAATATAGTATTACGGTATAACGTATAACGTTATATAATATAACGTTATAACGTGTAACGTTATATAGTATAACGTTATAACGTCTAAGGTAACATAGTATTAAATTATAACGTATAACGTACTATAGTATTACGTTATAACGTCTAGGGTAATATAGTATTACGTTATAACGTACAACATACTATAGTATTACCTTATAATGTAAAACGTAATATAGTATTACGTTATAACGTATAACGCTATATAGTATATCGTTATAACGTTTAAGATAATATAGTATTACGTTATAACGTATAACGTACTATAGTATTACGTTATAGCGTCTAAGGTAATATAGTATTACGTTATATCGTATAACGTACTATAGTACTACGTTATAGCGTATAACGTAATATAGTATTACGGTATAACGTATAACGTTATATGGTATTACGTTATAACGTGTAACGTTATATAGTATAACGTTATAACGTGTAACGTTATATAGTATAACGTTATAACGTGTAACGTTATATAGTATATCGTTATAACGTTTAAGGTAATATAGTATTACGTTATAACGTGTAACGTTATATAGTATACCGTTTAACGTCTAAGGTAATACAGTATTACGTTATAACGTATAACGAACTATAGTACTACGTTTCAACGTAAAACGTAATATAGTATTACGGCATAACGTCTATCGTTATATAGTAATACGTTATAACGTCTAAGGTAATATAGTATTACGTTATAACGTTTAACGTTATATAGTATATCGTTATAACGACTAAGGTAATATAGTATTACGTTATAACGTGTAACGTTATATAGTATATCGTTATAACGTCTAAGGTAAATTAGTATTACGTCATAACGTGTAACGTTATGGAGTATATCGTTATAACGTCTAAGGTGATATAGTATTACGTTTTAACGTAAAACGTACTATAGTATTACGTTATAACGTGTAACGTTATATAGTATAACGTTATAACGTCTAAGGTAATATAGTATTACGTTATAACGTATAACGTACTATAGTATTACGTTTTAACGTAAAACGTAATATAGTATTACGGTATAACGTCTAACGTTATATAGTATTGCGTTATAACGTCTAAGGTAATATAGTATTACGTTATAACGTGTAACGTTATAGAGTATATCGTTATAACGTACAACGTAATATAGTATTACGGTATAACGTCTAAAGTAATATAGTATTACGTTATAACTTCTAAGGTAATATAGTATTACGTTATAACGTCTAAGGTAATATAGTATTACGTTATAACATATAACGTACTATAGTATTACGTTATAACGAATAACGTAATATAGAATCACTGTATAACGTATAACGTAATATAGTATCACGGTATAACGTATAACGTTATATAGTATTACGTTATAACGTGTAACGTTATATAGTATTACGTTATAACGTCTAACGTAATATAGAATTACGTTATAACGTACAACGTACCATAGTATTACCTTATAATGTAAAATGTAATAAAGTATTACGTTATAGCGTATAACGTACTATAGTGTTACGTTATAACGTCTACGGTAAATTAGTATTACGTTATAACGTGTAACGTTATAGAGTATATCGTTATAACGTCTAAGTTAATATAGTATTACGTTATAACGTATAACGAACTATAGTATTACGGTATATCGTATAACGTTGTATGGTATTACGATAAAACGTACAGCGTACTGTAGTATTACGTTATGACATCTAACGCTATATAGTATTACGTTATAACGTGTAACGTTAATTAGTATAACGTTATAATGTCTAAGGTAATATAGTATTAAATTATAACGTATAACGTACTATAGTATTACGATATAACGTATATGGTAATATAGTACTACGGTATAACGTCTAACGTTATATATTATTACGTTATAACGTCTAACGTTATATAGTATTACGTTACAACGTCTAAGGTAATATAGTATTACGTTATAACGTATAACGAACTATAGTATTACGGTATATCGTATAACGTTGTATGGTATTACGATAAAACGTACAGCGTACTGTAGTATTACGTTATGACGTCTAACGCTATATAGTATTACGTTATAACGTGTAACGTTATATAGTATATCGTCATAACGTCTAAGGTAATACAGTATTACGTTATAACGTATAACGTACTATAGTATTACGGTTTAACGTAAAACGTAATATAGTATTACGGTATAACTTCTAACGTTATATAGTATTACGCTAGAACGTGTAACGTTATATAGTATATCGTTATAACGTTTAAGGTAATATAGTATTACGTTATAACGTGTAACGTTATATAGTATATTGTTATATCGTCTAAGGTAATATAGTATTACGTTATAACGTATAACGTACTATAGTATTACGTTCTAACGTCTGACGTTATATAGTATTACGTTATAACATCTAACGTTATACAGTATTACGTTATAACGTCTAGTGTAATATAGTATTACGTTATAACGTACAACGTACAATAGTATTACCTTATAATGTAAGGCGTAATATAGTATTACGGTATAACGTATCACGTTATATGGTATTACTTTGTAACGGTTAACATTATATAGAAATACGATATAACGTTTAACGTTATATAGTATTACTTTATAACGTACTACGTAATATAATATTACGGTATAACGTCTAACGTTATATAGTATTCCGTTATAACGTCTAAGGTAATATAGTATTACGTTATAGCGTATAACGTACGATAGTATTACGTTACAACGAATAACGTATTATAGTATTACGTTATAACGTTTAACGTTATATAGTATAACTTTATATGGTATAACGTTATATAGTATAACGTTATAAAGTGTAACGTTATATAGTATAACGTTATAACGTGTAACGTTATATAGTATAAAGTTATAACGTGTAACGTTATATAGTATAAAGTTATAACGTACAACATCATATGGTATTACTTTATAACGTTTAACGTTATATAGTATTACGTTATAACGTGTAACGTTATATAGTATATCGTTATAACGTCTAAGGTAATATAGTATTACGTTATAACGTGTAACGTTATATAGTATATCGTCATAACGTCTAAGGTAATACAGTATTACGTTATAACGTATAACGTACTATAGTATTACGTTTTAACGTAAAACGTAATATAGTATTACGGTATAACGTCAAACGTTATATAGTATTACGCTATAACGTGTAACGTTATATAGTATATCGTTATAACGTCTAACGTTATATAGTACTACGTTATAACGTCTATCGTTATACAGTATTACGTTATAATGTCTAGGGTAATATAGTATTACGTTATAACATACAACGTACTATAGTATTACCTTATAATGTAAAATGTAATATAGTATTACGGTATAACGTATAACGTTATATAATATAACGTTATAACGTGTAACGTTATATAGTATAACGTTATAAGGTCTAAGGTAACATAGTATTAAATTATAACGTATAACGTACTATAGTATAACGTTATAACGTCTAGGGTAATATACAGTCTGTCACACAAGAGCGTGTCTGCGATATCTGCGAAACCTGACAGCTAATCAGAATGAGATAAAAAGAATGTAAACAAACGAAAACTTCTCTAATACGCGTTGCTGAATAACTTTCAGTTTCATTTGAAACAGTGAAAGGAACAGAGCTTTTTAATATGAGTGCCGCGTACGCGAAACGTCGAAAATCGTCTGGCATGGGCGAATGAAAACAGAGATCGTGATTGGAGTAATATAATATTCACTGATGAATCTTCGTTTTGGGCATGGTGTCCTATTAGGCGTGCTTGGACTATCCATGGAAGAAGGATGATTCAAAGAAGTGTAAAACACCCTATAAAAGTGCATGTTTGGGGTTGCTTTAACGCACGCGGTTTTGGGACTTTGTGCGTCTTTACAGACAATCTGAATGCACAAAGGATGGTGAAATTGTACCAAAGGGGACTTCTCACATCCGTGAAACGTTGGTTCAACCAAACCGAGGACCAATGGATATTGCAAGAAGACAACGACCCTAAACATCGAAGTCGCATCTGCACCCAATGGAAAGCGAAAAACGCCATCACAGTACTTCCTTGGCCATCGCAGTCCCCTGATGCAAACCCTATCGAAAATGTGTGGTCCCTAATGAAATGCAAGCTGAGAGGAAGACGTATCACAAAAATAAGAACACTTGTACATCACATTCGAAAGATATGGAGGTCGTTACCAGAATCCTACGCTCAAAAATTAGTCGAGAGTATGCCGAAAGAATGTCAAGCTATAATCGCTAATGGAGGAGATTGGACACCCTACTAAGTAACAGCGTATTAGTGTTTTAGATGTGGATTCAATTCATATAAATTTTTTTACAAATATATAAATATTTACAGAAATATCGCAGACACGCTCTTGTGTGACAGACTGTAGTATTACGTTATAACGTACAACATACTATAGTATTACCTTATAATGTAAAACGTAATATAGTATTACGTTATAACGTATAACGCTATATAGTATATCGTTATAACGTTTAAGATAATATAGTATTACGTTATAACGTATAACGTACTATAGTATTACGTTATAGTGTCTAAGGTAATATAGTAATACGTTATAGCGTATAACGTACTATAGTACTACGTTATAGCGTATAACGTAATATAGTATTACGGTATAACGTATAACGTTATATGGTATTACGTTATAACGTGTAACGTTATATAGTATAACGTTATAACGTGTAACGTTATATAGTATATCGTTATAACGTTTAAGGTAATATAGTATTACGTTATAACGTGTAACGTTACATAGTATATCGTTATCACGTCTAAGGCAATATAGTATTACGTTATAACGTTTAACGTTATATAGTATATCGTTATAACGTCTAAGGTAATATAGTGTTACGTTATAACGTATAACGTACTATAGTGTTACGTTATAACGTCTAACGTTATATAGTATTACGCTATAACGTGTAACGTTATATAGTATATCGTTATAACGTTTAAGATAATATAGTATTACGTTATAACGTGTAACGTTATATAGTATATCGTTATAACGTCTAAGGTAAATTAGTATTACGTTATAACGTGTAACGTTATGGAGTATATCGTTATAACGTCTAAGGTGATATTGTATTACGTTATAACGTATAACGAACTATAGTATTACGTTTCAACATAAAACGTAGTATAGTATTACGGCATAACGTCTATCGTTATATAGTATTACGTTATAACGTCTAAGGTAATATAGTATTGCGTTATAACGTATAACGTACTATAGTATTACGTTATAACGTGTAACGTTATATAGTATAACGTTATAACGTCTAAGGTAATATAGTATTACGTTATAACGTATAACGTTATATAGTATTGCGTTATAACGTCTAAGGTAATATAGTATTACGTTATAACGTTTAACGTTATAGAGTATATCGTTATAACGTACAACGTAATATAGTATTACGGTATAACGTCTAAAGTAATATAGTATTATGTTATAACGTCTAAGGTAATATGGTATTACGTTATAACGTCTAAGGTAATATAGTATTACGTTATAACATATAACGTACTATAGTATTACGTTATAACGAATAACGTAATATAGAATCACTGTATAACGTATAACGTAATATAGTATCACGGTATAACGTATAACGTTATATAGTATTACGTTATAACGTGTAACGTTATATAGTATTACGTTATAACGTCTAAGGTAATATAGAATTACGTTATAACGTACAACGTACCATAGTATTACCTTATAATGTAAAATGTAATAAAGTATTACGTTATAGCGTATAACGTTGTAGAGTATATCGTTATAACGTACAACGTAATATAGTATTACGGTATAACGTCTAAGGTAATATAGTATTACGTTATAACGTGTAACGTTACAGAGTATATCGTTATAACATCTAAGGTAATATAGAATTACGTTATAACGTATAACGAACTATAGTATTACGTTTTAACGTAAAACGTAATATAGTATTACGGTATAACGTCTAACGTTATATAGTATTACGTTATAACGTGTATCGTTATGTAGTATTACGTTATAACGTCTATGGTAATATAGAATTACGTTATAACGTACAACGTACCATAGTATTACCTTATAATGTAAAATGTAATAAAGTATTACGTTATAGCGTATAACGTACTATAGTGTTACGTTATAACGTCTAAGGTAAATTAGTATTACGTTATAACGTGTAACGTTATAGAGTATATCGTTATAACGTCTAAGTTAATATAATATTACGTTATAACGTATAACGAACTATAGTATTACGGTATATCGTATAACGTTGTATGGTATTACGATAAAACGTACAGCGTACTGTAGTATTACGTTATGACGTCTAACGCTATATAGTATTACGTTATAACGTGTAACGTTAATTAGTATAACGTTATAATGTCTAAGGTAATATAGTATTACGTTATAACGTATAACGTACTATAGTTTTACGTTTTAACGTAAAACGTAATATAGTATTACGGTATAACGTGTAACGTTAATTAGTATAACGTTATAATGTCTAAGGTAATATAGTATTAAATTATAACGTATAACGTACTATAGTATTACGATATAAGGTATATGGTAATATAGTACTACGGTATAACGTCTAACGTTATATATTATTACGTTATAACGTCTAACGTTATATAGTATTACGTTACAACGTCTAAGGTAATATAGTATTACGTTATAACGTATAACGAACTATAGTATTACGGTATATCGTATAACGTTGTATGGTATTACGATAAAACGTACAGCGTACTGTAGTATTACGTTATGACGTCTAACGCTATATAGTATTACGTTATAACGTGTAACGTTAATTAGTATAACGTTATAATGTCTAAGGTAATATAGTATTACGTTATAACGTATAACGTACTATAGTTTTACGTTTTAACGTAAAACGTAATATAGTATTACGGTATAACGTTTAACGTTATATAGTATTACGTTACAAAGTGTAACGTTACATAGTATATCGTTATAACGTCTAAGGTGATATAGTATTACGTTTTAACGTAAAACGTACTATAGTATTGCGTTCTAACGTGTAACGTTATATAGTATAACGTTATAACGTCTAAGGTAATATAGTATTACGTTATAACGTATAACGTACTATAGTATTACATTTTAACGTAAAACGTAATATAGTATTACGGTATAACGTCTAACGTTATATAGTATAACGTTATAACGTCTAAGGTAATATAGTATTACGTTATAACGTATAACGTACTATAGTATTACGTTTTAACGTAAAACGTAATATAGTATTACGGTATAACGTCTAACGTTATATAGTATTGCGATTATAACGTCTAAGGTAATATAGTATTACGTTATAACGTGTAACGATATAGAGTATATCGTTATAACGTACAACGTAATATAGTATTACGGTATAACGTCTAAAGTAATATAGTATTACGTTATAACTTCTAAGGTAATATAGTATTACGTTATAACGTCTAAGGTAATATAGTATTACGTTATAACATATAACGTACTATAGTATTGCGTTATAACGAATAACGTAATATAGAATCACTGTATAACGTATAATGTAATATAGTATCACGGTATAACGTATAACGTTATATAGTATTACGTTATAACGTCTAAGGTAATATAGAATTACGTTATAACGTACAACGTACCATAGTATTACCTTATAATGTAAAATGTAATAAAGTATTACGTTATAGCGTATAACGTACTATAGTGTTAGGTTATAACGTCTAAGGTAAATTAGTATTACGTTATAACGTGTAACGTTATAGAGTATATCGTTATAACGTCTAAGTTAATATAGTATTACGTTATAACGTATAACGAACTATAGTATTACGGTATATCGTATAACGTTGTATGGTATTACGATAAAACGTACAGCGTACTGTAGTATTACGTTATGACGTCTAACGCTATATAGTATTACGTTATAACGAATAACGTAATATAGAATCACTGTATAACGTATAACGTAATATAGTATCACGGTATAACGTATAACGTTATATAGTATTACGTTTTAACGTAAAACGTACTACAGTATTACGTTATAACGTGTAACGTTATATAGTATAACGTTATAACGTCTAAGGTAATATAGTATTACGTTATAACGTACAACGTACAATAGTATTACCTTATAATGTAAAGCGTAATATAGTATTACGGTATAACGTATCACGTTATATGGTATTACTTTGTAACGGTTAACATTATATAGAAATACGATATAACGTTTAACGTTATATAGTATTACTTTATAACGTACTACGTAATATAATATTACGGTATAACGTCTAACGTTATATAGTATTCCGTTATAACGTCTAAGGTAATATAGTATTACGTTATAGCGTATAACGTACGATAGTATTACGTTACAACGAATAACGTATTATAGTATTACGTTATAACGTTTAACGTTATATAGTATAACTTTATATGGTATAACGTTATATAGTATAACGTTATAAAGTGTAACGTTATATAGTATAACGTTATAACGTGTAACGTTATATAGTATAAAGTTATAACGTGTAACGTTATATAGTATAAAGTTATAACGTACAACATCATATGGTATTACTTTATAACGTTTAACGTTATATAGTATTACGTTATAACGTGTAACGTTATATAGTATATCGTTATAACGTCTAAGGTAATATAGTATTACGTTATAACGTGTAACGTTATATAGTATATCGTCATAACGTCTAAGGTAATACAGTATTACGTTATAACGTATAACGTACTATAGTATTACGTTTTAACGTAAAACGTAATATAGTATTACGGTATAACGTCAAACGTTATATAGTATTACGCTATAACGTGTAACGTTATATAGTATATCGTTATAACGTCTAACGTTATATAGTACTACGTTATAACGTCTATCGTTATACAGTATTACGTTATAATGTCTAGGGTAATATAGTATTACGTTATAACATACAACGTACTATAGTATTACCTTATAATGTAAAATGTAATATAGTATTACGGTATAACGTATAACGTTATATAATATAACGTTATAACGTGTAACGTTATATAGTATAACGTTATAAGGTCTAAGGTAACATAGTATTAAATTATAACGTATAACGTACTATAGTATTACGTTATAACGTCTAGGGTAATATACAGTCTGTCACACAAGAGCGTGTCTGCGATATCTGCGAAACCTGACAGCTAATCAGAATGAGATAAAAAGAATGTAAACAAACGAAAACTTCTCTAATACGCGTTGCTGAATACCTTTCAGTTTCATTTGAAACAGTGAAAGGAACAGAGCTTTTTAATATGAGTGCCGCGTACGCGAAACGTCGAAAATCGTCTGGCATGGGCGAATGAAAACAGGGATCGTGATTGGAGTAATATAATATTCACTGATGAATCTTCGTTTTGGGCATGGTGTCCTATTAGGCGTGCTTGGACTATCCATGGAAGAAGGATGATTCAAAGAAGTGTAAAACACCCTATAAAAGTGCATGTTTGGGGTTGCTTTAACGCACGCGGTTTTGGGACTTTGTGCGTCTTTACAGACAATCTGAATGCACAAAGGATGGTGAAATTGTACCAAAGGGGACTTCTCACATCCGTGAAACGTTGGTTCAACCAAACCGAGGACCAATGGATATTGCAAGAAGACAACGACCCTAAACATCGAAGTCGCATCTGCACCCAATGGAAAGCGAAAAACGCCATCACAGTACTTCCTTGGCCATCGCAGTCCCCTGATGCAAACCCTATCGAAAATGTGTGGTCCCTAATGAAATGCAAGCTGAGAGGAAGACGTATCACAAAAATAAGAACACTTGTACATCACATTCGAAAGATATGGAGGTCGTTACCAGAATCCTACGCTCAAAAATTAGTCGAGAGTATGCCGAAACAATGTCAAGCTATAATCGCTAATGGAGGAGATTGGACACCCTACTAAGTAACAGCGTATTAGTGTTTTAGATGTGGATTCAATTCATATAAATTTTTTTACAAATATATAAATATTTACAGAAATATCGCAGACACGCTCTTGTGTGACAGACTGTAGTATTACGTTATAACGTACAACATACTATAGTATTACCTTATAATGTAAAACGTAATATAGTATTACGTTATAACGTATAACGCTATATAGTATATCGTTATAACGTTTAAGATAATATAGTATTACGTTATAACGTATAACGTACTATAGTATTACGTTATAGTGTCTAAGGTAATATAGTAATACGTTATAGCGTATAACGTACTATAGTACTACGTTATAGCGTATAACGTAATATAGTATTACGGTATAACGTATAACGTTATATGGTATTACGTTATAACGTGTAACGTTATATAGTATAACGTTATAACGTGTAACGTTATATAGTATATCGTTATAACGTTTAAGGTAATATAGTATTACGTTATAACGTGTAACGTTACATAGTATATCGTTATCACGTCTAAGGCAATATAGTATTACGTTATAACGTTTAACGTTATATAGTATATCGTTATAACGTCTAAGGTAATATAGTGTTACGTTATAACGTATAACGTACTATAGTGTTACGTTATAACGTCTAACGTTATATAGTATTACGCTATAACGTGTAACGTTATATAGTATATCGTTATAACGTTTAAGATAATATAGTATTACGTTATAACGTGTAACGTTATATAGTATATCGTTATAACGTCTAAGGTAAATTAGTATTACGTTATAACGTGTAACGTTATGGAGTATATCGTTATAACGTCTAAGGTGATATTGTATTACGTTATAACGTATAACGAACTGTAGTATTACGTTTCAACATAAAACGTAGTATAGTATTACGGCATAACGTCTATCGTTATATAGTATTACGTTATAACGTCTAAGGTAATATAGTATTACGTTATAACGTATAACGTACTATAGTATTACGTTATAACGTGTAACGTTATATAGTATAACGTTATAACGTCTAAGGTAATATAGTATTACGTTATAACGTATAACGTTATATAGTATTGCGTTATAACGTCTTAGGTAATATAGTATTACGTTATAACGTTTAACGTTATAGAGTATATCGTTATAACGTACAACGTAATATAGTATTACGGTATAACGTCTAAAGTAATATAGTATTATGTTATAACGTCTAAGGTAATATGGTATTACGTTATAACGTCTAAGGTAATATAGTATTACGTTATAACATATAACGTACTATAGTATTACGTTATAACGAATAACGTAATATAGAATCACTGTATAACGTATAACGTAATATAGTATCACGGTATAACGTATAACGTTATATAGTATTACGTTATAACGTGTAACGTTATATAGTATTACGTTATAACGTCTAAGGTAATATAGAATTACGTTATAACGTACAACGTACCATAGTATTACCTTATAATGTAAAATGTAATAAAGTATTACGTTATAGCGTATAACGTTATATGGTATTACGTTATAACGTGTAACGTTATATAGTATAACGTTATAACGTGTAACGTTATATAGTATATCGTTATAACGTTTAAGGTAATATAGTATTACGTTATAACGTGTAACGTTACATAGTATATCGTTATCACGTCTAAGGCAATATAGTATTACGTTATAACGTTTAACGTTATATAGTATATCGTTATAACGTCTAAGGTAATATAGTGTTACGTTATAACGTATAACGTACTATAGTGTTACGTTATAACGTCTAACGTTATATAGTATTACGCTATAACGTGTAACGTTATATAGTATATCGTTATAACGTTTAAGATAATATAGTATTACGTTATAACGTGTAACGTTATATAGTATATCGTTATAACGTCTAAGGTAAATTAGTATTACGTTATAACGTGTAACGTTATGGAGTATATCGTTATAACGTCTAAGGTGATATTGTATTACGTTATAACGTATAACGAACTGTAGTATTACGTTTCAACATAAAACGTAGTATAGTATTACGGCATAACGTCTATCGTTATATAGTATTACGTTATAACGTCTAAGGTAATATAGTATTACGTTATAACGTATAACGTACTATAGTATTACGTTATAACGTGTAACGTTATATAGTATAACGTTATAACGTCTAAGGTAATATAGTATTACGTTATAACGTATAACGTTATATAGTATTGCGTTATAACGTCTTAGGTAATATAGTATTACGTTATAACGTTTAACGTTATAGAGTATATCGTTATAACGTACAACGTAATATAGTATTACGGTATAACGTCTAAAGTAATATAGTATTATGTTATAACGTCTAAGGTAATATGGTATTACGTTATAACGTCTAAGGTAATATAGTATTACGTTATAACATATAACGTACTATAGTATTACGTTATAACGAATAACGTAATATAGAATCACTGTATAACGTATAACGTAATATAGTATCACGGTATAACGTATAACGTTATATAGTATTACGTTATAACGTGTAACGTTATATAGTATTACGTTATAACGTCTAAGGTAATATAGAATTACGTTATAACGTACAACGTACCATAGTATTACCTTATAATGTAAAATGTAATAAAGTATTACGTTATAGCGTATAACGTTATATGGTATTACGTTATAACGTGTAACGTTATATAGTATAACGTTATAACGTGTAACGTTATATAGTATATCGTTATAACGTTTAAGGTAATATAGTATTACGTTATAACGTGTAACGTTACATAGTATATCGTTATCACGTCTAAGGCAATATAGTATTACGTTATAACGTTTAACGTTATATAGTATATCGTTATAACGTCTAAGGTAATATAGTGTTACGTTATAACGTATAACGTACTATAGTGTTACGTTATAACGTCTAACGTTATATAGTATTACGCTATAACGTGTAACGTTATATAGTATATCGTTATAACGTTTAAGATAATATAGTATTACGTTATAACGTGTAACGTTATATAGTATATCGTTATAACGTCTAAGGTAAATTAGTATTACGTTATAACGTGTAACGTTATGGAGTATATCGTTATAACGTCTAAGGTGATATTGTATTACGTTATAACGTATAACGAACTGTAGTATTACGTTTCAACATAAAACGTAGTATAGTATTACGGCATAACGTCTATCGTTATATAGTATTACGTTATAACGTCTAAGGTAATATAGTATTACGTTATAACGTATAACGTACTATAGTATTACGTTATAACGTGTAACGTTATATAGTATAACGTTATAACGTCTAAGGTAATATAGTATTACGTTATAACGTATAACGTTATATAGTATTGCGTTATAACGTCTTAGGTAATATAGTATTACGTTATAACGTTTAACGTTATAGAGTATATCGTTATAACGTACAACGTAATATAGTATTACGGTATAACGTCTAAGGTAATATAGTATTACGTTATAACGTGTAACGTTACAGAGTATATCGTTATAACATCTAAGGTAATATAGAATTACGTTATAACGTATAACGAACTATAGTATTACGTTTTAACGTAAAACGTAATATAGTATTACGGTATAACGTCTAACGTTATATAGTATTACGTTATAACGTGTATCGTTATGTAGTATTACGTTATAACGTCTATGGTAATATAGAATTACGTTATAACGTACAACGTACCATAGTATTACCTTATAATGTAAAATGTAATAAAGTATTACGTTATAGCGTATAACGTACTATAGTGTTACGTTATAACGTCTAAGGTAAATTAGTATTACGTTATAACGTGTAACGTTATAGAGTATATCGTTATAACGTCTAAGTTAATATAATATTACGTTATAACGTATAACGAACTATAGTATTACGGTATATCGTATAACGTTGTATGGTATTACGATAAAACGTACAGCGTACTGTAGTATTACGTTATGACGTCTAACGCTATATAGTATTACGTTATAACGTGTAACGTTAATTAGTATAACGTTATAATGTCTAAGGTAATATAGTATTACGTTATAACGTATAACGTACTATAGTTTTACGTTTTAACGTAAAATGTAATATAGTATTACGGTATAACGTTTAACGTTATAGAGTATATCGTTATAACGTACAACGTAATATAGTATTACGGTATAACGTCTAAAGTAATATAGTATTATGTTATAACGTCTAAGGTAATATGGTATTACGTTATAACGTCTAAGGTAATATAGTATTACGTTATAACATATAACGTACTATAGTATTACGTTATAACGAATAACGTAATATAGAATCACTGTATAACGTATAACGTAATATAGTATCACGGTATAACGTATAACGTTATATAGTATTACGTTATAACGTGTAACGTTATATAGTATTACGTTATAACGTCTAAGGTAATATAGAATTACGTTATAACGTACAACGTACCATAGTATTACCTTATAATGTAAAATGTAATAAAGTATTACGTTATAGCGTATAACGTTATAGAGTATATCGTTATAACGTACAACGTAATATAGTATTACGGTATAACGTCTAAGGTAATATAGTATTACGTTATAACGTGTAACGTTACAGAGTATATCGTTATAACATCTAAGGTAATATAGAATTACGTTATAACGTATAACGAACTATAGTATTACGTTTTAACGTAAAACGTAATATAGTATTACGGTATAACGTCTAACGTTATATAGTATTACGTTATAACGTGTATCGTTATGTAGTATTACGTTATAACGTCTATGGTAATATAGAATTACGTTATAACGTACAACGTACCATAGTATTACCTTATAATGTAAAATGTAATAAAGTATTACGTTATAGCGTATAACGTACTATAGTGTTACGTTATAACGTCTAAGGTAAATTAGTATTACGTTATAACGTGTAACGTTATAGAGTATATCGTTATAACGTCTAAGTTAATATAATATTACGTTATAACGTATAACGAACTATAGTATTACGGTATATCGTATAACGTTGTATGGTATTACGATAAAACGTACAGCGTACTGTAGTATTACGTTATGACGTCTAACGCTATATAGTATTACGTTATAACGTGCAACGTTAATTAGTATAACGTTATAATGTCTAAGGTAATATAGTATTACGTTATAACGTATAACGTACTATAGTTTTACGTTTTAACGTAAAATGTAATATAGTATTACGGTATAACGTTTAACGTTATATAGTATTACGTTACAAAGTGTAACGTTACATAGTATATCGTTATAACGTCTAAGGTGATATAGTATTACGTTTTAACGTAAAACGTACTATAGTATTACGTTCTAACGTGTAACGTTATATAGTATAACGTTATAACGTCTAAGGTAATATAGTATTACGTTATAACGTATAACGTACTATAGTATTACGTTTTAACGTAAAACGTAATATAGTATTACGGTATAACGTCTAACGTTATATAGTATAACGTTATAACGTCTAAGGTAATATAGTATTACGTTATAACGTATAACGTACTATAGTATTACGTTTTAACGTAAAACGTAATATAGTATTACGGTATAACGTCTAACGTTATATAGTATTGCGTTATAACGTCTAAGGTAATATAGTATTACGTTATAACGTGTAACGATATAGAGTATATCGTTATAACGTACAACGTAATATAGTATTACGGTATAACTTCTAAGGTAATATAGTATTACGTTATAACGTCTAAGGTAATATAGTATTACGTTATAACATATAACGTACTATAGTATTACGTTATAACGAATAACGTAATATAGAATCACTGTATAACGTGTAATGTAATATAGTATCACGGTATAACGTATAACGTTATATAGTATTACGTTATAACGTCTAAGGTAATATAGAATTACGTTATAACGTACAACGTACCATAGTATTACCTTATAATGTAAAATGTAATAAAGTATTACGTTATAGCGTATAACGTACTATAGTGTTACGTTATAACGTCTAAGGTAAATTAGTATTACGTTATAACGTGTAACGTTATAGAGTATATCGTTATAACGTCTAAGTTAATATAGTATTACGTTATAACGTATAACGAACTATAGTATTACGGTATATCGTATAACGTTGTATGGTATTACGATAAAACGTACAGCGTACTGTAGTATTACGTTATGACGTCTAACGCTATATAGTATTACGTTATAACGAATAACGTAATATAGAATCACTGTATAACGTATAACGTAATATAGTATCACGGTATAACGTATAACGTTATATAGTATTACGTTTTAACGTAAAACGTACTACAGTATTACGTTATAACGTGTAACGTTATATAGTATAACGTTATAACGTCTAAGGTAATATAGTATTACGTTATAACATATAACGTACTATAGTATTACGTTATAACGAATAACGTAATATAGAATCACTGTATAACGTATAACGTAATATAGTATCACGGTATAACGTATAACGTTATATAGTATTACGTTATAACGTGTAACGTTATATAGTATTACGTTATAACGTCTAAGGTAATATAGAATTACGTTATAACGTACAACGTACCATAGTATTACCTTATAATGTAAAATGTAATAAAGTATTACGTTATAGCGTATAACGTTATAGAGTATATCGTTATAACGTACAACGTAATATAGTATTACGGTATAACGTCTAAGGTAATATAGTATTACGTTATAACGTGTAACGTTACAGAGTATATCGTTATAACATCTAAGGTAATATAGAATTACGTTATAACGTATAACGAACTATAGTATTACGTTTTAACGTAAAACGTAATATAGTATTACGATAAAACGTACAGCGTACTGTAGTATTACGTTATGACGTCTAACGTTATATAGTATTACGTTATAACGTGTATCGTTATGTAGTATTACGTTATAACGTCTATGGTAATATAGAATTACGTTATAACGTACAACGTACCATAGTATTACCTTATAATGTAAAATGTAATAAAGTATTACGTTATAGCGTATAACGTACTATAGTGTTACGTTATAACGTCTAAGGTAAATTAGTATTACGTTATAACGTGTAACGTTATAGAGTATATCGTTATAACGTCTAAGTTAATATAGTATTACGTTATAACGTATAACGAACTATAGTATTACGGTATATCGTATAACGTTGTATGGTATTACGATAAAACGTACAGCGTACTGTAGTATTACGTTATGACGTCTAACGCTATATAGTATTACGTTATAACGTGTAACGTTAATTAGTATAACGTTATAACGTCTAAGGTGATATAGTATTACGTTTTAACGTAAAACGTACTATAGTATTACGTTCTAACGTGTAACATTATATAGTATAACGTTATAACGTCTAAGGTTATATAGTATTACGTTATAACGTGTAACGATGTAGAGTATATCGTTATAACGTACAACGTAATATATTATTACGGTATAACGTCTAAAGTAATATAGTATTACGTTATAACTTCTAAGGTAATATAGTATTACGGTATAACGTCTAAAGTAATATAGTATTACGTTATAACTTCTAAGGTAATATAGTATTACGTTATAACGTCTAAGGTAATATAGTATTACGTTATAACATATAACGTACTATAGTATTACGTTATAACGAATAACGTAATATAGAAACACTGTATAACGTATAATGTAATATAGTATCACGGTATAACGTATAATGTTATATAGTATTACGTTATAACGTCTAAGGTTATATAGTATTACGTTATAACGTGTAACGTTATAGAGTATATCGTTACAACGTCTGAGGTAATATAGTATTACGTTATAACGTATAACGTACTATAGTATTACGTTTTAACGTAAAACGTAATATAGTATTACGGTATAACGTCTAACGTTATATAGTATTGCGTTATAACGTCTAAGGTAATATAGTATTACGTTATAACGTGTAACGTTATAGAGTATAGCGTTATAACGTGTACGTTATACGTTGTAACGTAATATAGTATTACGGTATAACGTCTAAGGTAATATAGTATTACGTTATAACGTGTAACGTTATATACTATTACGTTATAACGTCTATCGTAATATAGAATTACGTTATAACGTACAACGTACCATAGTATTACCTTATAATGTAAAATGTAATAAAGTATTACGTTATAGCGTATAACGTACTATAGTGTTACGTTATAACGTCTAAGGTGAATTAGTATTACGTTATAACGTGTAACGTTATAGAGTATATCGTTATAACGTCTAAGTTAATATAGTATTACGTTATAACGTATAACGAACTATAGTATTACGGTATATCGTATAACGTTGTATGGTATTACGATAAAACGTACAGCGTACTGTAGTATTACGTTATGACGTCTAAGGTAATATAGTATTACGTTATAACGTGTAACGTTATATACTATTACGTTATAACGTCTATGGTAATATAGAATTACGTTATAACGTACAACGTACCATAGTATTACCTTATAATGTAAAATGTAATAAAGTATTACGTTATAGCGTATAACGTACTATAGTGTTACGTTATAACGTCTAAGGTAAATTAGTATTACGTTATAACGTGTAACGTTATAGAGTATATCGTTATAACGTCTAAGTTAATATAGTATTACGTTATAACGTATAACGAACTATAGTATTACGGTATATCGTATAACGTTGTATGGTATTACGATAAAACGTACAGCGTACTGTAGTATTACGTTATGACGTCTAACGCTATATAGTATTACGTTATAACGTGTAACGTTAATTAGTATAACGTTATAACGTCTAAGGTGATATAGTATTACGTTTTAACGTAAAACGTACTATAGTATTACGTTCTAACGTGTAACGTTATATAGTATAACGTTATAACGTCTAAGGTTATATAGTATTACGTTATAACTTGTAACGATATAGAGTATATCGTTATAACGTACAACGTAATATAGTATTACGGTATAACGTCTAAAGTAATATAGTATTACGTTATAACTTCTAAGGTAATATAGTATAACGGTATAACGTCTAAGATAATATAGTATTACGTTATAACGTGTAACGTTACAGAGTATATCGTTATAACATCTAAGGTAATATAGAATTACGCTATAACGTATAACGAACTATAGTATTACGTTATAACGAATAACGTAATATAGAATCACTGTATAACGTATAATGTAATATAGTATCACGGCATAACGTATAACGTTATATAGTATTACGTTATAACGTCTATGGTAATATAGAATTACGTTATAACGTACAACGTACCATAGTATTACCTTATAATGTAAAATGTAATAAAGTATTACGTTATAGCGTATAACGTACTATAGTGTTACGTTATAACGTCTAAGGTAAATTAGTATTACGTTATAACGTGTAACGTTATAGAGTATATCGTTATAACGTCTAAGTTAATATAGTATTACGTTATAACGTATAACGAACTATAGTATTACGGTATATCGTATAACGTTGTATGGTATTACGATAAAACGTACAGCGTACTGTAGTATTACGTTATGACGTCTAACGCTATATAGTATTACGTTATAACGTGTAACGTTAATTAGTATAACGTTATAATGTCTAAGGTAATATAGTATTACGTTATAACGTATAACGTACTATAGTTTTACGTTTTAACGTAAAACGTAATATAGTATTACGGTATAACGTTTAACGTTATATAGTATTACGTTACAAAGTGTAACGTTACATAGTATATCGTTATAACGTCTAAGGTGATATAGTATTACGTTTTAACGTAAAACGTACTATAGTATTACGTTCTCACGTGTAACGTTATATAGTATAACGTTATAACGTCTAAGGTTATATAGTATTACGTTATAACGTGTAACGATATAGAGTATATCGTTATAACGTACAACGTAATATAGTATTACGGTATAACGTCTAAAGTAATATAGTATTACGTTATAACTTCTAAGGTAATATAGTATTACGTTATAACGTCTAAGGTAATATAGTATTACGTTATAACATATAACGTACTATAGTATTACGTTATAACGAATAACGTAATATAGAATCACTGTATAACGTATAATGTAATATAGTATCACGGTATAACGTATAACGTTATATAGTATTACGTTATAACGTCTAAGGTAATATAGAATTACGTTATAACGTACAACGTACCATAGTATTACCTTATAATGTAAAATGTAATAAAGTATTACGTTATAGCGTATAACGTACTATAGTGTTACGTTATAACGTCTAAGGTAAATTAGTATTACGTTATAACGTGTAACGTTATAGAGTATATCGTTATAACGTCTAAGGTAATATAGTATTACGTTATAACGTATAACGTACTATAGTATTACGTTTTAACGTAAAACGTAATATAGTATTACGGTATAACGTTTAACGTTTTATAGTATTACGTTACAACGTGTAACGTTACATAGTATATCGTTATCACGTCTAAGGCAATATAGTATTACGTTATAACGTTTAACGTTATATAGTATATCGTTATAACGTCTAAGGTAATACAGTATTACGTTATAACGTATAACGAACTATAGTATTACGGTATATCGTATAACGTTGTATGGTATTACGATAAAACGTACAGCGTACTGTAGTATTACGTTATGACGTCTAACGCTATATAGTATTACGTTATAACGTGTAACGTTATATAGTATATCGTCATAACGTCTAAGGTAATACAGTATTACGTTATAACGTATAACGTACTATAGTATTACGGTTTAACGTAAAACGTAATATAGTATTACGGTATAACTTCTAACGTTATATAGTATTACGCTAGAACGTGTAACGTTATATAGTATATCGTTATAACGTTTAAGGTAATATAGTATTACGTTATAACGTGTAACGTTATATAGTATATTGTTATATCGTCTAAGGTAATATAGTATTACGTTATAACGTATAACGTACTATAGTATTACGTTCTAACGTCTGACGTTATATAGTATTACGTTATAACATCTAACGTTATACAGTATTACGTTATAACGTCTAGGGTAATATAGTATTACGTTATAACGTACAACGTACAATAGTATTACCTTATAATGTAAAGCGTAATATAGTATTACGGTATAACGTATCACGTTATATGGTATTACTTTGTAACGGTTAACATTATATAGAAATACGATATAACGTTTAACGTTATATAGTATATCGTCATAACGTCTAAGGTAATACAGTATTACGTTATAACGTATAACGTACTATAGTATTACGTTTTAACGTAAAACGTAATATAGTATTACGGTATAACGTCAAACGTTATATAGTATTACGCTATAACGTGTAACGTTATATAGTATATCGTTATAACGTCTAACGTTATATAGTATTACGTTATAACGTCTATCGTTATACAGTATTACGTTATAATGTCTAGGGTAATATAGTATTACGTTATAACATACAACGTACTATAGTATTACCTTATAATGTAAAATGTAATATAGTATTACGGTATAACGTTTAAGGTAATATAGTATTACGTTATAACGTGTAACGTTATATAGTATACCGTTATAACGTCTAAGTTAATATAGTATTACGTTATAACGTATAACGAACTATAGTATTACGGTATATCGTATAACGTTGTATGGTATTACGATAAAACGTACAGCGTACTGTAGTATTACGTTATGACGTCTAACGCTATATAGTATTACGTTATAACGTGTAACGTTAATTAGTATAACGTTATAACGTCTAAGGTGATATAGTATTACGTTTTAACGTAAAACGTACTATAGTATTACGTTCTAACGTGTAACGTTATATAGTATAACGTTATAACGTCTAAGGTTATATAGTATTACGTTATAACGTGTAACGATATAGAGTATATCGTTATAACGTACAACGTAATATAGTATTACGGTATAACGTCTAAAGTAATATAGTATTACGTTATAACTTCTAAGGTAATATAGTATTACGGTATAACGTCTAAGGTAATATAGTATTACGTTATAACGTGTAACGTTACAGAGTATATCGTTATAACATCTAAGGTAATATACAATTACGTTATAGCGTATAACGAACTATAGTATTACGTTATAACGAATAACGTAATATAGAATCACTGTATAACGTATAATGTAATATAGTATCACGGTATAACGTATAACGTTATATAGTATTACGTTATAACGTCTATGGTAATATAGAATTACGTTATAACGTACAACGTACCATAGTATTACCTTATAATGTAAAATGTAATAAAGTATTACGTTATAGCGTATAACGTACTATAGTGTTACGTTATAACGTCTAAGGTAAATTAGTATTACGTTATAACGTGTAACGTTATAGAGTATATCGTTATAACGTCTAAGTTAATATAGTATTACGTTATAACGTATAACGAACTATAGTATTACGGTATATCGTATAACGTTGTATGGTATTACGATAAAACGTACAGCGTACTGTAGTATTACGTTATGACGTCTAACGCTATATAGTATTACGTTATAACGTGTAACGTTAATTAGTATAACGTTATAATGTCTAAGGTAATATAGTATTACGTTATAACGTATAACGTACTATAGTTTTACGTTTTAACGTAAAACGTAATATAGTATTACGGTATAACGTTTAACGTTATATAGTATTACGTTACAAAGTGTAACGTTACATAGTATATCGTTATAACGTCTAAGGTGATATAGTATTACGTTTTAACGTAAAACGTACTATAGTATTACGTTCTCACGTGTAACGTTATATAGTATAACGTTATAACGTCTAAGGTTATATAGTATTACGTTATAACGTGTAACGATATAGAGTATATCGTTATAACGTACAACGTAATATAGTATTACGGTATAACGTCTAAAGTAATATAGTATTACGTTATAACTTCTAAGGTAATATAGTATTACGTTATAACGTCTAAGGTAATATAGTATTACGTTATAACATATAACGTACTATAGTATTACGTTATAACGAATAACGTAATATAGAATCACTGTATAACGTATAATGTAATATAGTATCACGGTATAACGTATAACGTTATATAGTATTACGTTATAACGTCTAAGGTAATATAGAATTACGTTATAACGTACAACGTACCATAGTATTACCTTATAATGTAAAATGTAATAAAGTATTACGTTATAGCGTATAACGTACTATAGTGTTACGTTATAACGTCTAAGGTAAATTAGTATTACGTTATAACGTGTAACGTTATAGAGTATATCGTTATAACGTCTAAGGTAATATAGTATTACGTTATAACGTATAACGTACTATAGTATTACGTTTTAACGTAAAACGTAATATAGTATTACGGTATAACGTTTAACGTTTTATAGTATTACGTTACAACGTGTAACGTTACATAGTATATCGTTATCACGTCTAAGGCAATATAGTATTACGTTATAACGTTTAACGTTATATAGTATATCGTTATAACGTCTAAGGTAATACAGTATTACGTTATAACGTATAACGAACTATAGTATTACGGTATATCGTATAACGTTGTATGGTATTACGATAAAACGTACAGCGTACTGTAGTATTACGTTATGACGTCTAACGCTATATAGTATTACGTTATAACGTGTAACGTTATATAGTATATCGTCATAACGTCTAAGGTAATACAGTATTACGTTATAACGTATAACGTACTATAGTATTACGGTTTAACGTAAAACGTAATATAGTATTACGGTATAACTTCTAACGTTATATAGTATTACGCTAGAACGTGTAACGTTATATAGTATATCGTTATAACGTTTAAGGTAATATAGTATTACGTTATAACGTGTAACGTTATATAGTATATTGTTATATCGTCTAAGGTAATATAGTATTACGTTATAACGTATAACGTACTATAGTATTACGTTCTAACGTCTGACGTTATATAGTATTACGTTATAACATCTAACGTTATACAGTATTACGTTATAACGTCTAGGGTAATATAGTATTACGTTATAACGTACAACGTACAATAGTATTACCTTATAATGTAAAGCGTAATATAGTATTACGGTATAACGTATCACGTTATATGGTATTACTTTGTAACGGTTAACATTATATAGAAATACGATATAACGTTTAACGTTATATAGTATATCGTCATAACGTCTAAGGTAATACAGTATTACGTTATAACGTATAACGTACTATAGTATTACGTTTTAACGTAAAACGTAATATAGTATTACGGTATAACGTCAAACGTTATATAGTATTACGCTATAACGTGTAACGTTATATAGTATATCGTTATAACGTCTAACGTTATATAGTATTACGTTATAACGTCTATCGTTATACAGTATTACGTTATAATGTCTAGGGTAATATAGTATTACGTTATAACATACAACGTACTATAGTATTACCTTATAATGTAAAATGTAATATAGTATTACGGTATAACGTTTAAGGTAATATAGTATTACGTTATAACGTGTAACGTTATATAGTATACCGTTATAACGTCTAAGTTAATATAGTATTACGTTATAACGTATAACGAACTATAGTATTACGGTATATCGTATAACGTTGTATGGTATTACGATAAAACGTACAGCGTACTGTAGTATTACGTTATGACGTCTAACGCTATATAGTATTACGTTATAACGTGTAACGTTAATTAGTATAACGTTATAACGTCTAAGGTGATATAGTATTACGTTTTAACGTAAAACGTACTATAGTATTACGTTCTAACGTGTAACGTTATATAGTATAACGTTATAACGTCTAAGGTTATATAGTATTACGTTATAACGTGTAACGATATAGAGTATATCGTTATAACGTACAACGTAATATAGTATTACGGTATAACGTCTAAAGTAATATAGTATTACGTTATAACTTCTAAGGTAATATAGTATTACGGTATAACGTCTAAGGTAATATAGTATTACGTTATAACGTGTAACGTTACAGAGTATATCGTTATAACATCTAAGGTAATATACAATTACGTTATAGCGTATAACGAACTATAGTATTACGTTATAACGAATAACGTAATATAGAATCACTGTATAACGTATAATGTAATATAGTATCACGGTATAACGTATAACGTTATATAGTATTACGTTATAACGTCTATGGTAATATAGAATTACGTTATAACGTACAACGTACCATAGTATTACCTTATAATGTAAAATGTAATAAAGTATTACGTTATAGCGTATAACGTACTATAGTGTTACGTTATAACGTCTAAGGTAAATTAGTATTACGTTATAACGTGTAACGTTATAGAGTATATCGTTATAACGTCTAAGTTAATATAGTATTACGTTATAACGTATAACGAACTATAGTATTACGGTATATCGTATAACGTTGTATGGTATTACGATAAAACGTACAGCGTACTGTAGTATTACGTTATGACGTCTAACGCTATATAGTATTACGTTATAACGTGTAACGTTAATTAGTATAACGTTATAATGTCTAAGGTAATATAGTATTACGTTATAACGTATAACGTACTATAGTTTTACGTTTTAACGTAAAACGTAATATAGTATTACGGTATAACGTTTAACGTTATATAGTATTACGTTACAAAGTGTAACGTTACATAGTATATCGTTATAACGTCTAAGGTGATATAGTATTACGTTTTAACGTAAAACGTACTATAGTATTACGTTCTCACGTGTAACGTTATATAGTATAACGTTATAACGTCTAAGGTTATATAGTATTACGTTATAACGTGTAACGATATAGAGTATATCGTTATAACGTACAACGTAATATAGTATTACGGTATAACGTCTAAAGTAATATAGTATTACGTTATAACTTCTAAGGTAATATAGTATTACGTTATAACGTCTAAGGTAATATAGTATTACGTTATAACATATAACGTACTATAGTATTACGTTATAACGAATAACGTAATATAGAATCACTGTATAACGTATAATGTAATATAGTATCACGGTATAACGTATAACGTTATATAGTATTACGTTATAACGTCTAAGGTAATATAGAATTACGTTATAACGTACAACGTACCATAGTATTACCTTATAATGTAAAATGTAATAAAGTATTACGTTATAGCGTATAACGTACTATAGTGTTACGTTATAACGTCTAAGGTGAATTAGTATTACGTTATAACGTGTAACGTTATAGAGTATATCGTTATAACGTCTAAGTTAATATAGTATTACGTTATAACGTATAACGAACTATAGTATTACGGTATATCGTATAACGTTGTATGGTATTACGATAAAACGTACAGCGTACTGTAGTATTACGTTATGACGTCTAAGGTAATATAGTATTACGTTATAACGTGTAACGTTATATACTATTACGTTATAACGTCTATGGTAATATAGAATTACGTTATAACGTACAACGTACCATAGTATTACCTTATAATGTAAAATGTAATAAAGTATTACGTTATAACGTATAACGTACTATAGTATTACGATATAACGTATATGGTAATATAGTACTACGGTATAACGTCTAACGTTATATATTATTACGTTATAACGTCTAACGTTATATAGTATTACGTTACAACGTCTAAGGTAATATAGTATTACGTTATAACGTATAACGAACTATAGTATTACGGTATATCGTATAACGTTGTATGGTATTACGATAAAACGTACAGCGTACTGTAGTATTACGTTATGACGTCTAACGCTATATAGTATTACGTTATAACGTGTAACGTTATATAGTATATCGTCATAACGTCTAAGGTAATACAGTATTACGTTATAACGTATAACGTACTATAGTATTACGGTTTAACGTAAAACGTAATATAGTATTACGGTATAACTTCTAACGTTATATAGTATTACGCTAGAACGTGTAACGTTATATAGTATATCGTTATAACGTTTAAGGTAATATAGTATTACGTTATAACGTGTAACGTTATATAGTATATTGTTATATCGTCTAAGGTAATATAGTATTACGTTATAACGTATAACGTACTATAGTATTACGTTCTAACGTCTGACGTTATATAGTATTACGTTATAACATCTAACGTTATACAGTATTACGTTATAACGTCTAGGGTAATATAGTATTACGTTATAACGTACAACGTACAATAGTATTACCTTATAATGTAAAGCGTAATATAGTATTACGGTATAACGTATCACGTTATATGGTATTACTTTGTAACGGTTAACATTATATAGAAATACGATATAACGTTTAACGTTATATAGTATATCGTCATAACGTCTAAGGTAATACAGTATTACGTTATAACGTATAACGTACTATAGTATTACGTTTTAACGTAAAACGTAATATAGTATTACGGTATAACGTCAAACGTTATATAGTATTACGCTATAACGTGTAACGTTATATAGTATATCGTTATAACGTCTAACGTTATATAGTATTACGTTATAACGTCTATCGTTATACAGTATTACGTTATAATGTCTAGGGTAATATAGTATTACGTTATAACATACAACGTACTATAGTATTACCTTATAATGTAAAATGTAATATAGTATTACGGTATAACGTTTAAGGTAATATAGTATTACGTTATAACGTGTAACGTTATATAGTATACCGTTATAACGTCTAAGTTAACATAGTATTACGTTATAACGTATAACGAACTATAGTATTACGGTATATCGTATAACGTTGTATGGTATTACGATAAAACGTACAGCGTACTGTAGTATTACGTTATGACGTCTAACGCTATATAGTATTACGTTATAACGTGTAACGTTAATTAGTATAACGTTATAACGTCTAAGGTGATATAGTATTACGTTTTAACGTAAAACGTACTATAGTATTACGTTCTAACGTGTAACGTTATATAGTATAACGTTATAACGTCTAAGGTTATATAGTATTACGTTATAACGTGTAACGATATAGAGTATATCGTTATAACGTACAACGTAATATAGTATTACGGTATAACGTCTAAAGTAATATAGTATTACGTTATAACTTCTAAGGTAATATAGTATTACGGTATAACGTCTAAGGTAATATAGTATTACGTTATAACGTGTAACGTTACAGAGTATATCGTTATAACATCTAAGGTAATATACAATTACGTTATAGCGTATAACGAACTATAGTATTACGTTATAACGAATAACGTAATATAGAATCACTGTATAACGTATAATGTAATATAGTATCACGGTATAACGTATAACGTTATATAGTATTACGTTATAACGTCTATGGTAATATAGAATTACGTTATAACGTACAACGTACCATAGTATTACCTTATAATGTAAAATGTAATAAAGTATTACGTTATAGCGTATAACGTACTATAGTGTTACGTTATAACGTCTAAGGTAAATTAGTATTACGTTATAACGTGTAACGTTATAGAGTATATCGTTATAACGTCTAAGTTAATATAGTATTACGTTATAACGTATAACGAACTATAGTATTACGGTATATCGTATAACGTTGTATGGTATTACGATAAAACGTACAGCGTACTGTAGTATTACGTTATGACGTCTAACGCTATATAGTATTACGTTATAACGTGTAACGTTAATTAGTATAACGTTATAATGTCTAAGGTAATATAGTATTACGTTATAACGTATAACGTACTATAGTTTTACGTTTTAACGTAAAACGTAATATAGTATTACGGTATAACGTTTAACGTTATATAGTATTACGTTACAAAGTGTAACGTTACATAGTATATCGTTATAACGTCTAAGGTGATATAGTATTACGTTTTAACGTAAAACGTACTATAGTATTACGTTCTCACGTGTAACGTTATATAGTATAACGTTATAACGTCTAAGGTTATATAGTATTACGTTATAACGTGTAACGATATAGAGTATATCGTTATAACGTACAACGTAATATAGTATTACGGTATAACGTCTAAAGTAATATAGTATTACGTTATAACTTCTAAGGTAATATAGTATTACGTTATAACGTCTAAGGTAATATAGTATTACGTTATAACATATAACGTACTATAGTATTACGTTATAACGAATAACGTAATATAGAATCACTGTATAACGTATAATGTAATATAGTATCACGGTATAACGTATAACGTTATATAGTATTACGTTATAACGTCTAAGGTAATATAGAATTACGTTATAACGTACAACGTACCATAGTATTACCTTATAATGTAAAATGTAATAAAGTATTACGTTATAGCGTATAACGTACTATAGTGTTACGTTATAACGTCTAAGGTAAATTAGTATTACGTTATAACGTGTAACGTTATAGAGTATATCGTTATAACGTCTAAGGCAATATAGTATTACGTTATAACGTTTAACGTTATATAGTATATCGTTATAACGTCTAAGGTAATACAGTATTACGTTATAACGTATAACGAACTATAGTATTACGTTTCAACGTAAAACGTAATATAGTATTACGGCATAACGTCTATCGTTATATAGTATTACGTTACAACGTCTAAGGTAATATAGTATTACGTTATAACGTATAACGTACTATAGTATTACGTTTTAACGTAAAACGTAATATAGTATTACGGTATAACGTTTAACGTTTTATAGTATTACGTTACAACGTGTAACGTTACATAGTATATCGTTATCACGTCTAAGGCAAGGTAGTATTACGTTATAACGTTTAACGTTATATAGTATATCGTTATAACGTCTAAGGTAATATAGTGTTACGTTATAACGTATAACGTACTATAGTGTTACGTTATAACGTCTAACGTTATATAGTATTACGCTATAACGTGTAACGTTATATAGTATATCGTTATAACGTTTAAGATAATATATTATTACGTTATAACGTGTAACGTTATATAGTATATCGTGATAACGTCTAAGGTAAATTAGTATTACGTTATAACGTATAACGTTATGGAGTATATCGTTATAACGTCTAAGGTGATATTGTATTACGTTATAATGTATAACGAACTATAGTATTACGTTTCAACGTAAAACGTAGTATAGTATTACGGCATAACGTCTATCGTTATATAGTATTACGTTATAACGTCTAAGGTAATATAGTATTACGTTATAACGTATAACGTACTATAGTATTACGTTTTAACGTAAAACGTAATATAGTATTACGGCATAACGTCTAACGTTATATAGTATTGCGTTATAACGTCTAAGGTAATATAGTATTACGTTATAACGTTTAACGTTATAGAGTATATCGTTATAACGTACAACGTAATATAGTATTACGGTATAACGTCTAAAGTAATATAGTATTACGTTATAACTTCTAAGGTAATATAGTATTACGGTATAACGTCTAAGGTAATATAGTATTACGTTATAACGTGTAACGTTACAGAGTATATCGTTATAACATCTAAGGTAATATAGAATTACGTTATAACGTATAACGAACTATAGTATTACGTTATAACGAATAACGTAATATAGAATCACTGTATAACGTATAATGTAATATAGTATCACGGTATAACGTATAACGTTATATAGTATTACGTTATAACGTCTATGGTAATATAGAATTACGTTATAACGTACAACGTACCATAGTATTACCTTATACTGTAAAATGTAATAAAGTATTACGTTATAGCGTATAACGTACTATAGTGTTACGTTATAACGTCTAAGGTAAATTAGTATTACGTTATAACGTGTAACGTTATAGAGTATATCGTTATAACGTCTAAGTTAATATAGTATTACGTTATAACGTATAACGAACTATAGTATTACGGTATATCGTATAACGTTGTATGGTATTACGATAAAACGTACAGCGTACTGTAGTATTACGTTATGACGTCTAACGCTATATAGTATTACGCTATAACGTGTAACGTTAATTAGTATAACGTTATAATGTCTAAGGTAATATAGTATTACGTTATAACGTATAACGTACTATAGTTTTACGTTTTAACGTAAAACGTAATATAGTATTACGGTATAACGTTTAACGTTTTATAGTATTACGTTACAACGTGTAACGTTACATAGTATATCGTTATCACGTCTAAGGCAATATAGTATTACGTTATAACGTTTAACGTTATATAGTATATCGTTATAACGTCTAAGGTAATACAGTATTACGTTATAACGTATAACGAACTATAGTATTACGTTTCAACGTAAAACGTAATATAGTATTACGGCATAACGTCTATCGTTATATAGTATTACGTTACAACGTCTAAGGTAATATAGTATTACGTTATAACGTATAACGTACTATAGTATTACGTTTTAACGTAAAACGTAATATAGTATTACGGTATAACGTTTAACGTTTTATAGTATTACGTTACAACGTGTAACGTTATATAGTATATCGTTATAACGTTTAAGATAATATATTATTACGTTATAACGTGTAACGTTATATAGTATATCGTGATAACGTCTAAGGTAAATTAGTATTACGTTATAACGTGTAACGTTATGGAGTATATCGTTATAACGTCTAAGGTGATATTGTATTACGTTATAACGTATAACGAACTATAGTATTACGTTTCAACGTAAAACGTAGTATAGTATTACGGCATAACGTCTATCGTTATATAGTATTACGTTATAACGTCTAAGGTAATATAGTATTACGTTATAACGTATAACGTACTATAGTATTACGTTTTAACGTAAAACGTAATATAGTATTACGGCATAACGTCTAACGTTATATAGTATTGCGTTATAACGTCTAAGGTAATATAGTATTACGTTATAACGTTTAACGTTATAGAGTATATCGTTATAACGTACAACGTAATATAGTATTACGGTATAACGTCTAAAGTAATATAGTATTATGTTATAACGTCTAAGGTAATATGGTATTACGTTATAACGTCTAAGGTAATATAGTATTACGTTATAACATATAACGTACTATAGTATTACGTTATAACGAATAACGTAATATAGAATCACTGTATAACGTATAACGTAATATAGTATTACGTTATAACGAGTAACGTTACAGAGTATATCGTTATAACATCTAAGGTAATATAGAATTACGTTATAACGTATAACGAACTATAGTATTACGTTTTAACGTAAAACGTAATATAGTATTACGGTATAACGTCTAACGTTATATAGTATTACGTTATAACGTGTATCGTTATGTAGTATTACGTTATAACGTCTATGGTAATATAGAATTACGTTATAACGTACAACGTACCATAGTATTACCTTATAATGTAAAATGTAATAAAGTATTACGTTATAGCGTATAACGTACTATAGTGTTACGTTATAACGTCTAAGGTAAATTAGTATTACGTTATAACGTGTAACGTTATAGAGTATATCGTTATAACGTCTAAGTTAATATAGTATTACGTTATAACGTATAACGAACTATAGTATTACGGTATATCGTATAACGTTGTATGGTATTACGATAAAACGTACAGCGTACTGTAGTATTACGTTATGACGTCTAACGCTATATAGTATTACGTTATAACGTGTAACGTTAATTAGTATAACGTTATAACGTCTAAGGTGATATAGTATTACGTTTTAACGTAAAACGTACTATAGTATTACGTTCTAACGTGTAACGTTATATAGTATAACGTTATAACGTCTAAGGTTATATAGTATTACGTTATAACGTGTAACGATGTAGAGTATATCGTTATAACGTACAACGTAATATATTATTACGGTATAACGTCTAAAGTAATATAGTATTACGTTATAACTTCTAAGGTAATATAGTATTACGGTATAACGTCTAAAGTAATATAGTATTACGTTATAACTTCTAAGGTAATATAGTATTACGTTATAACGTCTAAGGTAATATAGTATTACGTTATAACATATAACGTACTATAGTATTACGTTATAACGAATAACGTAATATAGAATCACTGTATAACGTATAATGTAATATAGTATCACGGTATAACGTATAACGTTATATAGTATTACGTTATAACGTCTAAGGTTATATAGTATTACGTTATAACGTGTAACGTTATAGAGTATATCGTTATAACGTCTAAGGTAATATAGTATTACGTTATAACGTATAACGTACTATAGTATTACGTTTTAACGTAAAACGTAATATAGTATTACGGTATAACGTCTAACGTTATATAGTATTGCGTTATAACGTCTAAGGTAATATAGTATTACGTTATAACGTGTAACGTTATAGAGTATAGCGTTATAACGTGTACGTTATACGTTGTAACGTAATATAGTATTACGGTATAACGTCTAAGGTAATATAGTATTACGTTATAACGTGTAACGTTATATACTATTACGTTATAACGTCTATCGTAATATAGAATTACGTTATAACGTACAACGTACCATAGTATTACCTTATAATGTAAAATGTAATAAAGTATTACGTTATAGCGTATAACGTACTATAGTGTTACGTTATAACGTCTAAGGTGAATTAGTATTACGTTATAACGTGTAACGTTATAGAGTATATCGTTATAACGTCTAAGTTAATATAGTATTACGTTATAACGTATAACGAACTATAGTATTACGGTATATCGTATAACGTTGTATGGTATTACGATAAAACGTACAGCGTACTGTAGTATTACGTTATGACGTCTAAGGTAATATAGTATTACGTTATAACGTGTAACGTTATATACTATTACGTTATAACTTCTATGGTAATATAGAATTACGTTATAACGTACAACGTACCATAGTATTACCTTATAATGTAAAATGTAATAAAGTATTACGTTATAACGTATAACGTACTATAGTATTACGATATAACGTATATGGTAATATAGTACTACGGTATAACGTCTAACGTTATATATTATTACGTTATAACGTCTAACGTTATATAGTATTACGTTACAACGTCTAAGGTAATATAGTATTACGTTATAACGTATAACGAACTATAGTATTACGGTATATCGTATAACGTTGTATGGTATTACGATAAAACGTACAGCGTACTGTAGTATTACGTTATGACGTCTAACGCTATATAGTATTACGTTATAACGTGTAACGTTATATAGTATATCGTCATAACGTCTAAGGTAATACAGTATTACGTTATAACGTATAACGTACTATAGTATTACGGTTTAACGTAAAACGTAATATAGTATTACGGTATAACTTCTAACGTTATATAGTATTACGCTAGAACGTGTAACGTTATATAGTATATCGTTATAACGTTTAAGGTAATATAGTATTACGTTATAACGTGTAACGTTATATAGTATATTGTTATATCGTCTAAGGTAATATAGTATTACGTTATAACGTATAACGTACTATAGTATCACGTTCTAACGTCTGACGTTATATAGTATTACGTTATAACATCTAACGTTATACAGTATTACGTTATAACGTCTAGGGTAATATAGTATTACGTTATAACGTACAACGTACAATAGTATTACCTTATAATGTAAAGCGTAATATAGTATTACGGTATAACGTATCACGTTATATGGTATTACTTTGTAACGGTTAACATTATATAGAAATACGATATAACGTTTAACGTTATATAGTATAACTTTATATGGTATAACGTTATATAGTATAACGTTATAAAGTGTAACGTTATATAGTATATCGTTATAACGTCTAAGGTAATATAGTATTACGTTATAACGTGTAACGTTATATAGTATATCGTCATAACGTCTAAGGTAATACAGTATTACGTTATAACGTATAACGTACTATAGTATTACGTTTTAACGTAAAACGTAATATAGTATTACGGTATAACGTCAAACGTTATATAGTATTACGCTATAACGTGTAACGTTATATAGTATATCGTTATAACGTCTAACGTTATATAGTATTACGTTATAACGTCTATCGTTATACAGTATTACGTTATAATGTCTAGGGTAATATAGTATTACGTTATAACATACAACGTACTATAGTATTACCTTATAATGTAAAATGTAATATAGTATTACGGTATAACGTTTAAGGTAATATAGTATTACGTTATAACGTGTAACGTTATATAGTATACCGTTATAACGTCTAAGGTAATACAGTATTACGTTATAACGTATAACGAACTATAGTACTACGTTTCAACGTAAAACGTAATATAGTATTACGGTATAACGTGTAACGTTATTGAGTATATCGTTATAACGTACAACGTAATATAGTATTACGGTATAACGTCTAAAGTAATATAGTATTACGTTATAACTTCTAAGGTAATATAGTATTACGTTATAACGTGTAACGTTATATAGTATTACGTTATAACGTCTATCGTTATACAGTATTACGTTATAATGTCTAAGGTAATATAGTATTACGTTATAACGTGTAACGTTATTGAGTATATCGTTATAACGTACAACGTAATATAGTATTACGGTATAACGTCTAAAGTAATATAGTATTACGTTATAACTTCTAAGGTAATATAGTATTACGTTATAACGTCTAAGGTAATATAGTATTACGTTATAACATATAACGTACTATAGTATTACGTTATAACGAATAACGTAATATAGAACCACTGTATAACGTATAACGTTATATAGTATTACGGTATAACGTCTAAGGTAATATAGTATTACGTTATAACGTGTAACGTTATATAGTATTACGTTATAACGTCTATGGTAATATAGAATTACGTTATAACGTACAACGTACCATAGTATTACCTTATAATGTAAAATGTAATAAAGTATTACGTTATAGCGTATAACGTACGATAGTGTTACGTTATAACGTCTAAGGTAAATTAGTATTACGTTATAACGTGTAACGTTATAGAGTATATCGTTATAACGTACAACGTAATATAGTATTACGGTATAACGTCTAAAGTAATATAGTATTACGTTATAACTTCTAAGGTAATATAGTATTACGTTATAACGTCTAAGGTAATATAGTATTACGTTATAACATATAACGTACTATAGTATTACGTTATAACGAATAACGTAATATAGAATCACTGTATAACGTATAACGTTATATAGTATTACGGTATAACGTATAACGTTATATGGTATTACGTTATAACGTGTAACGTTATATAGTATAACGTTATAACGTGTAACGTTATATAGTATAACGTTATAACGTGTAACGTTATATAGTATATCGTTATAACGTCTAAGGTAAATTAGTATTACGTTATAACGTGTAACGTTATGGAGTATATCGTTATAACGTCTAAGGTGATATTGTATTACGTTATAACGTATAACGAACTATAGTATTACGTTTCAACGTGAAACGTAGTATAGTATTACGGCATAACGTCTATCGTTATATAGTATTACGTTATAACGTCTAAGGTAATATAGTATTACGTTATAACGTATAACGTACTATAGTATTACGTTATAACGTGTAACGTTATATAGTATAACGTTATAACTTCTAAGGTAATATAGTATTACGTTATAACGTATAACGTACTATAGTATTACGTTTTAACGTAAAACGTAATATAGTATTACGGTATAACGTCTAACGTTATATAGTATAGCGTTATAACGTCTAAGGTAATATAGTATTACGTTATAACGTGTAACGTTATAGAGTATATCGTTATAACGTACAACGTAATATAGTATTACGGTATAACGTCTAAAGTAATATAGTATTACGTTATAACGTCTAAGGTAATATGGTATTACGTTATAACGTCTAAGGTAATATAGTATTACGTTATAACATATAACGTACTATAGTATTACGTTATAACGAATAACGTAATATAGAATCACTGTATAACGTATAACGTAATATAGTATCACGGTATAACGTATAACGTTATATAGTATTACGTTATAACGTGTAACGTTATATAGTATTACGTTATAACGTCTAAGGTAATATAGAATTACGTTATAACGTACAACGTACCATAGTATTACCTTATAACGTAAAATGTAATAAAGTATTACGTTATATCGTGTAACGTTATAGAGTATATCGTTATAACGTACCACGTAATATAGTATTACGGTATAACGTCTAAGGTAATATAGTATTACGTTATAACGTGTAACGTTACAGAGTATATCGTTATAACGTCTAAGGTAATATAGAATTACGTTATAACGTATAACGAACTATAGTATTACGTTTTAACGTAAAACGTAATATAGTATGACGGTATAACGTCTAACGTTATATAGTATTACGTTATAACGTATAACGTTATATAATATAACGTTATAACGTGTAACGTTATATAGTATTACGTTATAACGTATAACGTTATATAATATAACGTTATACCGTACAACGTACCATAGTATTACCTTATAATGTAAAATGTAATAAAGTATTACGTTATAGCGTATAACGTACTATAGTGTTATGTTATAACGTCTAAGGTAAATTAGTATTACGTTATAACGTGTAACGTTATAGAGTATATCGTTATAACGTCTAAGTTAATATAGTATTACGTTATAACGTATAACGAACTATAGTATTACGGTATATCGTATAACGTTGCATGGTATTACGATAAAACGTACAGCGTACTGTAGTATTACGTTATGACGTCTAACGCTGTATAGTATTACGTTATAACGTGTAACGTTAATTAGTATAACGTTATAATGTCTAAGGTAATATAGTATTAAATTATAACGTATAACGTACTATAGTATTACGATATAACGTATATGGTAATATAGTACTACGGTATAACGTCTAACGTTATATATTATTACGTTATAACGTCTAACGTTATATAGTATTACGTTACAACGTCTAAGGTAATATAGTATTACGTTATAACGTATAACGAACTATAGTATTACGGTATACCGTATAACGTTGTATGGTACTACGATAAAACGTACAGCGTACTGTAGTATTACGTTATGACGTCTAACGCTATATAGTATTACGTTATAACGTGTAACGTTATATAGTATATCGTCATAACGTCTAAGGTAATACAGTATTACGTTATAACGTATAACGTACTATAGTATTACGGTTTAACGTAAAACGTAATATAGTATTACGGTATAACCTCTAACGTTATATAGTATTACGTTATAACGTCTAAGGTAATATAGTATTACGTTATAACGTATAACGTACTATAGTCTTACGTTTTAACGTAAAGCGTAATATAGTATTACGGTATAACGTTTAACGTTATATAGTATTACGTTACAACGTGTAACGTTACATAGTATATCGTTATAACGTCTAAGGCAATATAGTATTACGTTATAACGTGTAACGTTATGGAGTATATCGTTATAACGTCTAAGGTGATATTGTATTACGTTATAACGTATAACGTACTATAGTATTACGTTATAACGTGTAACGTTATATAGTATAACGTTATAACGTCTAAGGTAATATAGTATTACGTTATAACGTCTAAGGTAATATGGTATTACGTTATAACGTCTAAGGTAATATAGTATTACGTTATAACATATAACGTACTATAGTATTACGTTATAACGAATAACGTAATATAGAATCACTGTATAACGTATAACGTAATATAGTATCACGGTATAACGTATAACGTTGTATGGTATTACGATAAAACGTACAGCGTACTGTAGTATTACGTTATGACGTCTAACGCTATATAGTATTACGTTATAACGTGTAACGTTATATAGTATATCGTCATAACGTCTAAGGTAATACAGTATTACGTTATAACGTATAACGTACTATAGTGTTACGGTTTAACGTAAAACGTAATATAGTATTACGGTATAACTTCTAACGTTATATAGTATTACGCTAGAACGTGTAACGTTATATAGTATATCGTTATAACGTTTAAGGTAATATAGTATTACGTTATAACGTGTAACGTTATAGAGTATACCGTTATAACGTCTAAGGTAATACAGTATTACGTTATAACGTATAACGAACTATAGTATTACGTTTCAACGTAAAACGTAATATAGTATTACGGCATAACGTCTATCGTTATATAGCATTACGTTACAACGTCTAAGGTAATATAGTATTACGTTATAACGTATAACGTACTATAGTATTACGTTTTAACGTAAAACGTAATATAGTATTACGGTATAACGTTTAACGTTATATAGTATTACGTTACAACGTGTAACGTTACATAGTATATCGTTATAACGTCTGAGGCAATATAGTATTACGTTATAACGTTTAACGTTATATAGTATATCGTTATAACGTCTAAGGTAATATAGTGTTACGTTATAACGTATAACGTACTATAGTGTTACGTTATAACGTGTAACGTTATATAGAATATCGTTATAACGTCTAAGGTAAATTAGTATTACGTTATAACGTGTAACGTTATGGAGTCTATCGTTATAACGTCTAAGGTGATATTGTATTACGTTATAACGTATAACGAACTATAGTATTACGTTTCAACGTAAAACGTAGTATAGTATTACGGTATAACGTTTAACGTTATATAGTATTACGTTACAACGTGTAACGTTACATAGTATATCGTTATAACGTCTAAGGCAATATAGTATTACGTTATAACGTGTAACGTTATGGAGTATATCGTTATAACGTCTAAGGTGATATTGTATTACGTTATAACGTATAACGAACTATAGTATTACGTTTTAACGTAAAACGTAATATAGTATTACGGTATAACGTCTAACGTTATATAGTATAGCGTTATAACGTCTAAGGTAATATAGTATTACGTTATAACGTGTAACGTTATAGAGTATATCGTTATAACGTACAACGTAATATAGTATTACGGTATAACGTCTAAAGTAATATAGTATTACGTTATAACCTGTAACGTTATATAGTATAACGTTATAACGTCTAAGGTAATATAGTATTACGTTATAACGTATAACGTACTATAGTATTACGTTTTAACGTAAAACGTAATATAGTATTACGGTATAACGTCTAACGTTATATAGTATTACGGTATAACGTCTAAGGTAATATAGTATTACGTTATAACGTGTAACGTTACAGAGTATATCGTTATAACGTCTAAGGTAATATAGAATTACGTTATAACGTATAACGAACTATAGTATTACGTTTTAACGTAAAACGTAATATAGTATTACGGTATAACGTCTAACGTTATATAGTATTACGTTATAACGTATAACGTTATATAATATAACGTTATAACGTGTAACGTTATATAGTATAATAATATAACGTTATAACGTATAACGTTATATAATATAACGTTATAACGTGTAACGTTATATAATATAACGTTATAACGTGTAACGTTATATAGTATAACGTTATAACGTCTATGGTAACATAGTATTAAATTATAACGTATAACCTACTATAGTATTACGATATAACGTCTAAGGTAATATAGTATTACGCTATAACGTATAATGTACTATAGTATTACGTTGTAACGTCTGACGTTATATAGTATTACGTTATAACGTCCAACGTTATACAGTATCACGTTATAACGTCTAGGGTAATATAGTATTACGTTATAACGTACTACGTACTATAGTATTACGTTGCAACGTAAAACGTAATATAGCATTACGGTATAACGTATAACGTTATGCAGTATTACGTTATAACGTGTACCCTTATATAGTATTACGTTAAGACGTCTAACGCTATATGATATTACGTTATGACGTGTAACGTTATATAGCATTACGTTATAACGTATCACGTTATATGGTATTACTGTATAACGGTTAACATTATATAGAATTACGTTGTAACGTTTAACGTTATATAGAGTTACGTTATAACGATTAACGTTATACAGTATTACGTTATAACGTCTAGGGTAATATAGTATTACGTTATAACGTACAACGTACAATAGTATTACCTTATAATGTAAAGCGTAATATAGTATTACGGTATAACGTATCACGTTATATGGTATTACTTTGTAACGGATAACATTATATAGAAATACGATATAACGTTTAACGTTATATAGTACTACTTTATAACGTACTACGTAATATAATATTACGGTATAACGTCTAACGTTATATAGTATTCCGTTATAACGTCTAAGGTAATATAGTATTACGTTATAGCGTATAACGTACTATAGTATTACGTTACAACGAATAACGTATTATAGTATTACGTTATAACGTTTAACGTTATATAGTATTACGTTATAACGTCTAAGGTAATATAGAATTACGTTATAACGTACAACGTACCATAGTATTACCTTATAATGTAAAATGTAATAAAGTATTACGTTATATTGTGTAACGCTATAGAGTATATCGTTATAACGTACAACGTAATATAGTATTACGTTATAACGTGTAACGTTATATAGTATAACGTTATAACGTGTAACGTTATATAGTATAAAGTTATAACGTGTAACGTTATATAGTATAAAGTTATAACGTACAACATCATATGGTATTACTTTATAACGGTTGACATTATAAAGAATTACGTTATAACGTTTAACGTTATATAGTATTACGTTATAACGTGTAACGTTATATAGTATATCGTTATAACGTCTAAGGTAATATAGTATTACGTTATAACGTGTAACGTTATATAGTATACCGTCATAACGTCTAAGGTAATACAGTATTACGTTATAACGTATAACGTACTATAGTATTACGTTTTAACGTAAAACGTAATATAGTATTACGGTATAACGTCAAACGTTATATAGTATTACGCTATAACGTGTAACGTTATATAGTATATCGTTATAACGTCTAACATTATATAGTATTACGTTATAACGTCTATCGTTATACAGTATTACGTTATAATGTCTAGGGTAATATAGTATTACGTTATAACATACAACGTACTATAGTATTACGTTATAACGAATAACGTAATATAGAACCACTGTATAACGTATAACGTAATATAGTATCACGGTATAACGTATAACGTTATATAGTATTACGTTATAACGTGTAACGTTATATAGTATTACTTTATAACGTCTAAGCTAATATAGAATTACGTTATAACGTACAACGTACCATAGTATTACCTTATAATGTAAAATGTAATAAAGTATTACGTTATATCGTGTAACGTTATATAGTATTACGTTATAACGTCTATGGTAATATAGAATTACGTTACACCGTACAACGTACCATAGTATTACCTTATAATGTAAAATGTAATAAAGTATTACGTTATAGCGTATAACGTACTATAGTGTTACGTTATAACGTCTAAGGTAAATTAGTATTACGTTATAACGTGTAACGTTATAGAGTATATCGTTATAACGTCTAAGTTAATATAGTATTACGTTATAACGTATAACGAACTATAGTATTACGGTATATCGTATAACGTTGTATGGTATTACGATAAAACGTACAGCGTACTGTAGTATTACGTTATGACGTCTAACGCTGTATAGTATTACGTTATAACGTGTAACGTTAATTAGTATAACGTTATAATGTCTAAGGTAGTATAGTATTAAATTATAACGTATAACGTACTATAGTATTACGATATAACGTATATGGTAATATAGTACTACGGTATAACGTCTAACGTTATATATTATTACGTTATAACGTCTAACGTTATATAGTATTACGTTACAACGTCTAAGGTAATATAGTATTACGTTATAACGTATAACGAACTATAGTATTACGGTATACCGTATAACGTTGTATGGTACTACCATAAAACGTACAGCGTACTGTAGTATTACGTTATGACGTCTAACGCTATATAGTATTACGTTATAACGTGTAACGTTATATAGTATATCGTTATAACGTCTAAGGTAATACAGTATTACGTTATAACGTATAACGTACTATAGTATTACGGTTTAACGTAAAACGTAATATAGTATTACGGTATAACTTCTAACGTTATATAGTATTACGCTAGAACGTGTAACGTTATATAGTATATCGTTATAACGTTTAAGGTAATATAGTATTACGTTATAACGTGTAACGTTATATAGTATACCGTTATAACGTGTAAGGTAATACAGTATTACGTTATAACGTATAACGAACTATAGTATTACGTTTCAACGTAAAACGTAATATAGTATTACGGCATAACGTCTATCGTTATATAGTATTACGTTATAACGTCTAAGGTAATATAGTATTACGTTATAACGTATAACGTACTATAGTATTACGTTTTAACGTAAAGCGTAATATAGTATTACGGTATAACGTTTAACGTTATATAGTATTACGTTACAACGTGTAACGTTATATAGTATATCGTTATAACGTTTAAGATAATATAGTATTACGTTATAACGTGCAACGTTATATAGTATATCGTTATAACGTACAACTTAATGTAGTATTACGGTATAACGTCTAAAGTAATATAGTATTACGTTATAACGTCTAAGGTAATATAGTATTACGTTATAACGTCTAAGGTAATATAGTATTACGTTATAACATATAACGTACTATAGTATTACGTTATAACGAATAACGTAATATAGAATCACTGTATAACGTATAACGTAATATAGTATCACGGTATAACGTATAACGTTATATAGTATTACGTTATAACGTGTAACGTTATATAGTATTGCGTTATAACGTCTAAGGTAATATAGTATTACGTTATATCGTGTAACGTCATAGAGTATATCGTTATAACGTACAACGTAATGTAGTATTACGGTATAACGTCTAAAGTAATATAGTATTACGTTATAACGTCTAAGGTAATATAGTATTACGTTATAACGTCTAAGGTAATATAGTATTACGTTATAACGTCTAAGGTAATATAGAATTACGTTATAACGTACAACGTACCATAGTATTACCTTATAATGTAAAATGTAATAAAGTATTACGTTATATCGTGTAACGTTATAGAGTATATCGTTATAACGTACAACGTAATATAGTATTACGGTATAACGTCTAAAGTAATATAGTATTACGTTATAACGTGTAACGTTATAGAGTATATCGTTATAACGTCTAAGTTAATATAGTATTACGTTATAACGTATAACGAACTATAGTATTACGTTTTAACGTAAAACGTAATATAGTATTACGGTATAACGTGTAACGTTATAGAGTATATCGTTATAACGTCTAAGGTAATATAGAATTACGTTATAACGTACAACGTACCATAGTATTACCTTATAATGTAAAATGTAATAAAGTATTACGTTATATCGTGTAACGTTATAGAGTATATCGTTATAACGTACAACGTAATATAGTATTACGGTATAACGTCTAAGGTAATATAGTATTACGGTATAACGTCTAAAGTAATATAGTATTACGTTATAACGTCTAAGGTAATATAGTATTACGTTATAACGTCTAAGGTAATATAGTATTACGTTATAACGTCTAAGGTAATATAGTATTACGTTATAACGTCTAAGGTAATATAGAATTACGTTATAACGTACAACGTACCATAGTATTACCTTATAATGTAAAATGTAATAAAGTATTACGTTATATCGTGTAACGTTATAGAGTATATCGTTATAACGTACAACGTAATATAGTATTACGGTATAACGTCTAAGGTAATATAGTATTACGTTATATCGTGTAACGTTATAGAGTATATCGTTATAACGTACAACGTAATATAGTATTACGGTATAACGTCTAAGGTAATATAGTATTACGTTATAACGTGTAACGTTATAGAGTATATCGTTATAACGTCTAAGGTAATATAGTGTTACGTTATAACGTATAACGTACTATAGTGTTACGTTATAACGTCTAACGTTATATAGTATTACGCTATAACGTGTAACGTTATATAGTACATCGTTATAACGTTTAAGATAATATAGTATTACGTTATAACGTGTAACGTTATATAGTATATCGTTATAACGTCTAAGGTAAATTAGTATTACGTTATAACGTGTAACGTTATGGAGTATATCGTTATAACGTCTAAGGTGATATTGTATTACGTTATAACGTATAACGAACTATAGTATAACGTTTCAACGTAAAACGTAGTATAGTATTACGGTATAACGTTTAACGTTATATAGTATTACGTTACAACGTGTAACGTTACATAGTATATCGTTATAACGTCTAAGGCAATATAGTATTACGTTATAACGTGTAACGTTATGGAGTATATCGTTATAACGTCTAAGGTGATATTGTATTACGTTATAACGTATAACGAACTATAGTATTACGTTTCAACGTAAAACGTAGTATAGTATTACGGCATAACGTCTATCGTTATATAGTATTACGTTATAACGTCTAAGTTAATATAGTATTACGTTATAACGTATAACGAACTATAGTATTACGGTATATCGTATAACGTTGTATGGTATTACGATAAAACGTACAGCGTACTGTAGTATTACGTTATGACGTCTAACGCTATATAGTATTACGTTATAACGTGTAACGTTATATAGTATATCGTCATAACGTCTAAGGTAATACAGTATTACGTTATAACGTATAACGAACTATAGTATTACGTTTCAACGTAAAACGTAATATAGTATTACGCTATAACGTGTAACGTTATATAGTATATCGTTATAACGTTTAAGATAATATAGTATTACGTTATAACGTGTAACGTTATATAGTATATCGTTATAACGTCTAAGGTAAATTAGTATTACGTTATAACGTGTAACGTTATGGAGTATATCGTTATAACGTCTAAGGTGATATTGTATTACGTTATAACGTATAACGAACTATAGTATTACGTTTCAACGTAAAACGTAGTATAGTATTACGGCATAACGTCTATCGTTATATAGTATTACGTTATAACGTCTAAGGTAATATAGTATTACGTTATAACGTATAACGTACTATAGTATTACGTTATAACGTGTAACGTTATATAGTATAACGTTATAACGTCTAAGGTAATATAGTATTACGTCATAACGTATAACGTACTATAGTATTACGTTTTAACGTAAAACGTAATATAGTATTACGGCATAACGTCTAACGTTATATAGTATTGCGTTATAACGTCTAAGGTAATATAGTATTACGTTATAACGTGTAACGTTATAGAGTATATCGTTATAACGTCTAAGGTAATATAGTATTACGATAAAGCGTACAGCGTACTGTAGTATTACGTTATGACGTCTAACGCTATATAGTATTACGTTATAACGAATAACGTACTATAGAATCACTGTATAACGTATAACGTAATATAGTATCACGGTATAACGTATAACGTTATATAGTATTACGTTTTAACGTAAAACGTACTACAGTATTACGTTATAACGTGTAACGTTATATAGTATAACGTTATAACGTCTAAGGTAATATAGTATTACGTTATAACGTGTAACGTTATAGAGTATAGCGTTATAACGTGTACGTTATACGTTGTAACGTAATATAGTATTACGGTATAACGTCTAAGGTAATATAGTATTACGTTATAACGTGTAACGTTATATACTATTACGTTATAACGTCTATCGTAATATAGAATTACGTTATAACGTACAACGTACCATAGTATTACCTTATAATGTAAAATGTAATAAAGTATTACGTTATAGCGTATAACGTACTATAGTGTTACGTTATAACGTCTAAGGTGAATTAGTATTACGTTATAACGTGTAACGTTATAGAGTATATCGTTATAACGTCTAAGTTAATATAGTATTACGTTATAACGTATAACGAACTATAGTATTACGGTATATCGTATAACGTTGTATGGTATTACGATAAAACGTACAGCGTACTGTAGTATTACGTTATGACGTCTAAGGTAATATAGTATTACGTTATAACGTGTAACGTTATATACTATTACGTTATAACGTCTATGGTAATATAGAATTACGTTATAACGTACAACGTACCATAGTATTACCTTATAATGTAAAATGTAATAAAGTATTACGTTATAACGTGTAACGTACTATAGTATTACGATATAACGTATATGGTAATATAGTACTACGGTATAACGTCTAACGTTATATATTATTACGTTATAACGTCTAACGTTATATAGTATTACGTTACAACGTCTAAGGTAATATAGTATTACGTTATAACGTATAACGAACTATAGTATTACGGTATATCGTATAACGTTGTATGGTATTACGATAAAACGTACAGCGTACTGTAGTATTACGTTATGACGTCTAACGCTATATAGTATTACGTTATAACGTGTAACGTTATATAGTATATCGTCATAACGTCTAAGGTAATACAGTATTACGTTATAACGTATAACGTACTATAGTATTACGGTTTAACGTAAAACGTAATATAGTATTACGGTATAACTTCTAACGTTATATAGTATTACGCTAGAACGTGTAACGTTATATAGTATATCGTTATAACGTTTAAGGTAATATAGTATTACGTTATAACGTGTAACGTTATATAGTATATTGTTATATCGTCTAAGGTAATATAGTATTACGTTATAACGTATAACGTACTATAGTATTGCGTTCTAACGTCTGACGTTCTATAGTATTACGTTATAACATCTAACGTTATACAGTATTACGTTATAACGTCTAGGGTAATATAGTATTACGTTATAACGTACAACGTACAATAGTATTACCTTATAATGTAAAGCGTAATATAGTATTACGGTATAACGTATCACGTTATATGGTATTACTTTGTAACGGTTAACATTATATAGAAATACGATATAACGTTTAACGTTATATAGTGTAACTTTATATGGTATAACGTTATATAGTATAACGTTATAAAGTGTAACGTTATATAGTATATCGTTATAACGTCTAAGGTAATATAGTATTACGTTATAACGTGTAACGTTATATAGTATATCGTCATAACGTCTAAGGTAATACAGTATTACGTTATAACGTATAACGTACTATAGTATTACGTTTTAACGTAAAACGTAATATAGTATTACGGTATAACGTCTAAGGTAATGTAGTATTACGTTATAACGTGTAACGTTATATAGTATTACGTTATAACGTCTATGGTAATATAGAATTACGTTATAACGTACAACGTACCATAGTATTACCTTATAATGTAAAATGTAATAAAGTATTACGTTATAGCGTATAACGTACTATAGTGTTACGTTATAACGTCTAAGGTAAATTAGTATTACGTTATAACGTGTAACGTTATAGAGTATATCGTTATAACGTCTAAGTTAATATAGTATTACGTTATAACGTATAACAAACTATAATATTACGGTGTATCGTATAACGTTGTATGGTATTACGATAAAACGTACAGCGTACTGTAGTATTACGTTATGACGTCTAACGCTATATAGTATTACGTTATAACGTGTAACGTTAATTAGTATAACGTTATAATGTCTAAGGTAATATAGTATTAAATTATAACGTATAACGTACTATGGTATTACGATATAACGTATATGGTAATATAGTACTACGGTATAACGTCTAACGTTATATATTATTACGTTATAACGTCTAACGTTATATAGTATTACGTTACAACGTCTAAGGTAATATAGTATTACGTTATAACGTATAACGAACTATAGTATTACGGTATATCGTATAACGTTGTATGGTATTACGATAAAACGTACAGCGTACTGTAGTATTACGTTATGACGTCTAACGCTGTATAGTATTACGTTATAACGTGTAACGTTAATTAGTATAACGTTATAATGTCTAAGGTAATACAGTATTACGTTATAACGTATAACGTACTATAGTATTACGGTTTAACGTAAAACGTAATATAGTATTACGGTATAACTTCTAACGTTATATAGTATTACGCTAGAACGTGTAACGTTATATAGTATATCGTTATAACGTTTAAGGTAATATAGTATTACGTTATAACGTGTAACGTTATATAGTATACCGTTATAACGTCTAAGGTAATACAGTATTACGTTATAACGTATAACGAACTATAGTATTACGTTTCAACGTAAAACGTAATATAGTATTACGGCATAACGTCTATCGTTGTATAGTATTACGTTATAACGTCTAAGGTAATATAGTATTACGTTATAACGTATAACGTACTATAGTATTACGTTTTAACGTAAAGCGTAATATAGTATTACGGTATAACGTTTAACGTTATATAGTATTACGTTACAACGTGTAACGTTACATAGTATATCGTTATAACGTCTAAGGCAATATAGTATTACGTTATAACGTTTAACGTTATATAGTATATCGTTATAACGTGTAAGGTAATATAGTGTTACGTTATAACGTCTAACGTTATATAGTATTACGCTATAACGTGTAACGTTATATAGTATATCGTTATAACGTTTAAGATAATATAGTATTACGTTATAACGTGCAACGTTATATAGTATATCGTTATAACGTCTAAGGTAAATTAGTATTACGTTATAACGTGTAACGTTATGGAGTATATCGTTATAACGTCTAAGGTGATATTGTATTACGTTATAACGTATAACGAACTATAGTATTACGTTTCAACGTAAAACGTAATATAGTATTACGGCATAACGTCTATCGTTATATAGTATTACGTTATAACGTCTAAGGTAATATAGTATTACGTCATAACGTCTAACGTACTATAGTATTACGTTATAACGTGTAACGTTATATAGTATTGCGTTATAACGTCTAAGGTAATATAGTATTACGTTATAACGTGTAACGTTATAGGGTATATCGTTATAACGTACAACGTAATATAGTATTACGGTATAACGTCTAAAGTAATATAGTATTACGTTATAACGTCTAAGGTAATATAGTATTACGTTATAACGTCTAAGGTAATATAGTATTACGTTATAACATATAACGTACTACAGTATTACGTTATAACGAATAACGTAATATAGAATCACTGTATAACGTATAACGTAATATAGTATCACGGTATAACGTATAACGTTATATAGTATTACGTTATAACGTGTAACGTTATATAGTATTACGTTTTAACGTCTAAGGTAATATAGAATTACGTTATAACGTACAACGTACCATAGTATTACCTTAAAATGTAAAATGTAATAAAGTATTACGTTATATCGTGTAACGTTATAGAGTATATCGTTATAAAGTACAACGTAATATAGTATTACGGTATAACGTCTAAGGTAATATAGTATTACGTTATAACGTGTAACGTTATAGAGTATATCGTTATAACGTCTAAGTTAATATAGTATTACGTTATAACGTATAACGAACTATAGTATTACGTTTTAACGTAAAACGTAATATAGTATTACGGTATAACGTGTAACGTTATAGAGTATATCGTTATAACGTCTAAGTTAATATAGTATTACGTTATAACGTATAACGAACTATAGTATTACGTTTTAACGTAAAACGTAATATAGTATTACGGTATAACGTCTAACGCTATATAGTATTACGTTATAACGTGTAACGTTAATTAGTATAACGTTATAATGTCTAAAGTAATATAGTATTAAATTATAACGTATAACGTACTATAGTATTACGATATAACGTATATGGTAATATAGTACTACGGTATAACGTCTAACGTTATATATTATTACGTTATAACGTCTAACGTTATATAGTATTACGTTACAACGTCTAAGGTAATATAGTATTACGTTATAACGTATAACGAACTATAGTATTACGGTATATCGTATAACGTTGTATGTTATTACGATAAAGCGTACAGCGTACTCTAGTATTACGTTATGACGTCTAACGCTGTATAGTATTACGTTATAACGTGTAACGTTAATTAGTATAACGTTATAATGTCTAAGGTAATACAGTATTACGTTATAACGTATAACGTACTATAGTATTACGGTTTAACGTAAAACGTAATATAGTATTACGGTATAACTTCTAACGTAATATAGTATTACGGTATAACTTCTAACGTTATATAGTATTACGCTATAACGTGTAACGTTATATAGTATATCGTTATAACGTCTAACGTTATATAGTATTACGTTATAACGTCTATCGTTATACAGTATTACGTTATAATGTCTAGGGTAATATAGTATTATGTTATAACGTACAACGTACTATAGTTTTACCTTATAATGTAAAATGTAATATAGTATTACGGTACAACGTATAACGTTATATAATATAACGTTATAACGTATAACGTTATATAATATAACGTTATAACGTGTAACGTTATATAGTATAACGTTATAACGTCTAAGGTAAATAGTATTAAATTGTAACGTATAACGTACTATAGTATTACGATATAACGTCTAAGGTAATATAGTATTACGCTATAACGTATAATGTACTATAGTATTACGTTGTAACGTCTGACGTTATATAGTATTACGTTATAACGTCTAACGTTATACAGTATCACGTTATAACGTCTAGGGTAATATAGTATTACGTTATAACGTACTACGTACTATAGTATTACGTTGCAACGTAAAACGTAATATAGTATTACGGTATAACGTATAACGTTATGCAGTATTACGTTATAACGTGTACCCTTATATAGTATTACGTTAAGACGTCTAACGCTATATAATATTACGTTATGACGTGTAACGTTATATAGCATTACGTTATAACGTATCACGTTATATGGTATTACTGTATAACGGTTAACATTATATAGAATTACTTTATAACGTATAACTTTGTATAGTACAAAGTTATATAGTATAGCGTTATATAGTATAACTATATATGGTATAACGTTGTATAGTATAAAGTTATAACGTCTAAGGTAATATAGTATTAAATTATAACGTACAACGTACAATAGTATTACCTTATAATGTAAAGCGTAATATAGTATTACGGTATAACGTATCACGTTATATGGTATTACTTTGTAACGGATAACATTATATAGAAATACGATATAACGTTTAACGTTATATAGTATTACTTTATAACGTACTACGTAATATAATATTACGGTATAACGTCTAACGTTATATAGTATTCCGTTATAACGTCTAAGGTAATATAGTATTACGTTATAGCGTATAACGTACTATAGTATTACGTTACAACGAATAACGTATTATAGTATTACGTTATAACGTTTAACGTTATATAGTATTACGTTATAACGTCTAAGGTAATATAGAATTACGTTATAACGTACAACGTACCATAGTATTACCTTATAATGTAAAATGTAATAAAGTATTACGTTATATCGTGTAACGTTATAGAGTATATCGTTATAACGTACAACGTAATATAGTATTACGTTATAACGTGTAACGTTATATAGTATAACGTTATAACGTGTAACGTTATATAGTATAAAGTTATAACGTGTAACGTTATATAGTATAAAGTTATAACGTACAACATCATATGGTATTACTTTATAACGGTTGACATTATAAAGAATTACGTTATAACGTTTAACGTTATATAGTATTACGTTATAACGTGTAACGTCATATAGTATATCGTTATAACGTCTAAGATAATATAGTATTACGTTATAACGTGTAACGTTATATAGTATATCGTTATAACGTCTAAGGTAATATAGTATTACGTTATAACGTATAACGTACTATAGTATTACGTTTTAACGTAAAACGTAATATAGTATTACGGTATAACTTCTAACGTAATATAGTATTACGGTATAACTTCTAACGTTATATAGTATTACGCTATAACGTGTAACGTTATATAGTATATCGTTATAACGTCTAACGTTATATAGTATTACGTTATAACGTCTATCGTTATACAGTATTACGTTATAATGTCTAGGGTAATATAGTATTATGTTATAACGTACAACGTACTATAGTTTTACCTTATAATGTAAAATGTAATATAGTATAACGGTATAACGTATAACGTTATATAATATAACGTTATAACGTATAACGTTATGTAATATAACGTTATAACGTGTAACGTTATATAGTATAACGTTATAACGTCTAAGGTAACATAGTATTAAATTATAACGTATAACGTACTATAGTATTACGATATAACGTCTAAGGTAATATAGTATTACGCTATAACGTATAATGTACTATAGTATTACGTTGTAACGTCTGACGTTATATGGTATTACGTTATAACGTCTAACGTTATACAGTATCACGTTATAACGTCTAGGGTAATATAGTATTACGTTATAACGTACTACGTACTATAGTATTACGTTGCAACGTAAAACGTAATATAGTATTACGGTATAACGTATAACGTTATGCAGTATTACGTTATAACGTGTACCCTTATATAGTATTACGTTAAGACGTCTAACGCTATATAATATTACGTTATGACGTGTAACGTTATATAGCATTACGTTATAACGTATCACGTTATATGGTATTACTGTATAACGGTTAACATTATATAGAATTACTTTATAACGTATAACTTTGTATAGTACAAAGTTATATAGTATAGCGTTATATAGTATAACTATATATGGTATAACGTTGTATAGTATAACGTTATAACGTCTAAGGTAATATAGTATTAAATTATAACGTACAACGTACAATAGTATTACCTTATAATGTAAAGCGTAATATAGTATTACGGTATAACGTATCACGTTATATGGTATTACTTTGTAACGGATAACATTATATAGAAATACGATATAACGTTTAACGTTATATAGTATTACTTTATAACGTACTACGTAATATAATATTACGGTATAACGTCTAACGTTATATAGTATTCCGTTATAACATCTAAGGTAATATAGTATTACGTTATAGCGTATAACGTACTATAGTATTACGTTACAACGAATAACGTATTATAGTATTACGTTATAACGTTTAACGTTATATAGTATTACGTTATAACGTCTAAGGTAATATAGAATTACGTTATAACGTACAACGTACCATAGTATTACCTTATAATGTAAAATGTAATAAAGTATTACGTTATATCGTGTAACGTTATAGAGTATATCGTTATAACGTACAACGTAATATAGTATTACGTTATAACGTGTAACGTTATATAGTATAACGTTATAACGTGTAACGTTATATAGTATAAAGTTATAACGTGTAACGTTATATAGTATAAAGTTATAACGTACAACATCATATGGTATTACTTTATAACGGTTGACATTATAAAGAATTACGTTATAACGTTTAACGTTATATAGTATTACGTTATAACGTGTAACGTCATATAGTATATCGTTATAACGTCTAAGATAATATAGTATTACGTTATAACGTGTAACGTTATATAGTATATCGTTATAACGTCTAAGGTAATATAGTATTACGTTATAACGTATAACGTACTATAGTATTACGTTTTAACGTAGAACGTAATATAGTATTACGGTATAACTTCTAACGTAATATAGTATTACGGTATAACTTCTAACGTTATATAGTATTACGCTATAACGTGTAACGTTATATAGTATATCGCTATAACGTCTAACGTTATATAGTATTACGTTATAACGTCTATCGTTATACAGTATTACGTTATAATGTCTAGGGTAATATAGTATTATGTTATAACGTACAACGTACTATAGTTTTACCTTATAATGTAAAATGTAATATAGTATTACGGTATAACGTATAACGTTATATAATATAACGTTATAACGTATAACGTTATGTAATATAACGTTATAACGTGTAACGTTATATAGTATAACGTTATAACGTCTAAGGTAACATAGTATTAAATTATAACGTATAACGTACTATAGTATTACGATATAACGTCTAAGGTAATATAGTATTACGCTATAACGTATAATGTACTATAGTATTACGTTGTAACGTCTGACGTTATATGGTATTACGTTATAACGTCTAACGTTATACAGTATCACGTTAGAACGTCTAGGGTAATATAGTATTACGTTATAACGTACTACGTACTATAGTATTACGTTGCAACGTAAAACGTAATATAGTATTACGGTATAACGTATAACGTTATGCAGTATTACGTTATAACGTGTACCCTTATATAGTATTACGTTAAGACGTCTAACGCTATATAATATTACGTTATGACGTGTAACGTTATATAGCATTATGTTATAACGTATCACGTTATATGGTATTACTGTATAACGGTTAACATTATATAGAATTACGTTGTAACGTTTAACGTTATATAGAGTTACGTTATAACGATTAATGTTATGCAGTATTACGATATAACGTGTAACGTTATATGGTATTACGTTAAAACGTCTAAGGTAATATAGTATTACGTTATAACGTATAACGTAATATAGTATTGCGGCATAACGTACAACGTTGTATGGTATTACGTTAAAGCGTACAACGTACTGTAGTATTACGTTATGACGTCTAACGCTATATAGTATTACATTATAACGTGTAACGTTATATAGTATAACGTTATAACGTGTAACGTTATACAGGATTACATTTTAACGTGTAATGTTATATAGTATGTCACAGGCGTCTCGTAATACAGCGCTAGGATAATCACATTCTTTGCATACCATAGTCATCAAAAATTGTAACTATGCTGTTCAGCATACCTATGCAGCCGGCTTCCAGCGATACCCCACCACAGGATCTGAACAGTTGATGTATAAAACACGCCTAAGTCAGTACTCGAGTTCTTTTTCTGTTCATTTTTTTGTTGTAATACTTTGAAACGTCACTCTGTTGGATTCATGTAGTAAGAGTCCATTTTCATATAGGAAGTTTAAGATGCCTTAGTATACGAACTTCCAGAAAGGACTCTAGACGTTGATGGTTGTAATAAAGACAAATTATATTTCATACCACATAGTGTATTATTTTTAAGAAGCACCGTAAATCCTTGGAATCGGTATGTCAGTAAAACACGTTCCATGACATATGTTTTTAATTGCAAAACGAACGAGAAGATATTCGACCTTCATAGACCAAGTTCAGCAGAAGCAAGATTCATTGAATCTTTTAAAAGTCGCCTTATTTGGCATTGGCCTAATGATCCATCACTTACTATGAACAGATTTGCAAAATTTATTAAAGATAAGTGTCCTATATACAATACACCCTTAAAATATTAAAACTACAGAATGTACATATATCGTACATGACTCGAGCCGCTTAGAAGTGAAACAGATTAATTCCGTTAAGTTGACTGTTATTTCAAATATGAAATACTTATGATATATTTCAGTATTTAGTATTATGTTTCTATAGAAATAGAGGTAGTATCTGAAAGTATAATTAATAAGTTTGTCTTCCGAGTGGCAGAATTGCAATACTATTTGGTATGAAATATACTGTTACAAATGATATGCGGTATTGTATGGTTATTGGAATGAATTGTGACATTAAACTGTACTATATGATTGTATAATTTAATTTATAAACATATAATAAATATTTAGTCGGTACAATTTGTCTTTGGTTAGAATAATTAGAATCCTATTTGTGGCACCTGCTTCCACATTAGATTAAGCGTCCGTACCTAAGTCTACAATCCACTAGTTCCTAGCTTCAATATTTGACTCGGTGCTTTTAAAAAGAAATATATGTCTCACGTGCTCAATTATAGATACTTACGAACTATCTAAAATATAGAATTAGTTAAAGTACTGTGAGAAAGTAATTTATAGTGCTATTGGGTTTGGTAACGTTATGACATATTTCAATATCGTTCACGCCATCACAAAATCAAGTATGACGCCCCGTCGGTCTATATGTTCGCGGGGAGATGCTGAACGAGGACGATAGCGTCGGGTTCGGACAAAGTCCCGAGACGGATATGAGCGGAGACGGTGAGGGTCATGGCCCCCAGACTACGACACTTATCTCACGATTTCTAAGGGAGGGAGCCTACCCACGGATATGGCGCATGGCGAGACAAGCACTGCTTCGGAAGGGGGGACGACCGACGGACTCGCCGTCCTCGTATCGTCTGGTGTGCTTATTTGCCGAGGTGGGCAAGCTCTTGGAAGGAATCGTCGACTCCCGTCTGGGGACCCACATGTCAGAGCGAGTACACGGTTGGCGCGAAAGCCAGTATGGCTTTCTCTCGGAGGCGGCTAAGACCCTCTCCAGACCATCAACCTTCTTATTATCCAATCAGAAGCAATATCCATTGTTCTCACTTTCCTACATACCGCCCCCTGTAGGCGAGGCCTATATACCTCTCAACATACCTCCAATAGCAGCAAACATACGTGGTATCGAATATTTCAGCCAGACCATGAAAAACTGCAATTACGTGGGATTTGACTGCGACCAGTGTTGATATCGCGTAAACCGACTGAGGTGCGCTGTCTGCGGCGCAAACGCGGGGAATAGCGCGCATCGAGTTTTCGACTTATTTCAAACAGGAGGATTGATAATTCTTTTTATATATGTTCACCTGAACATGTAAAAATTACCGTATCCCGGTTAGAATTGTAGCGACGCTCGACAGTAAACTTTCCTACGGGCTCTGTCCCGTGGATCGCTCAGCAAAGACCCTATTCTACGGACAAGATGATTGCCAGATGCAGATACATCCTCACGAAATAATTTCAGCTAGCCTAATGACCCCTTTTTTCACGTGGAGAATTCCGCATGTTCGCACCGACACTGCGATTAGCAGCAGAGCAGTGCCGGAAACTTGAAGACCTATTCTCAACAATGGCCTGTCTGCGCGTATGATAGGAATGCTCCGCGACCCCTCTCTTTGCGAATTGCTGTCGGTGCATTTCCCGCGATCTCTTAGTCTAGTCGACCCTTGTGTATTGTCACCAGTGAGGCCCGTTCCTCCTAGTGTCATAAATAGGCTAGTCGCGTCCGGTTGAGGGTGATGGTGGAGCGTCCGTGGGTAGCCTGAACGTCAACCCCGTCCATCCCATTATCATGTGATGGTGTGAGATTCACTATCTCAACCTTTATGTCCATTCCTTTGTGAGCATCACTCGCTTACTGAAGAGGCGGACAGCTTCGTATTTCTGCGGCTCGCCCCGCATCGCTCCTACGATCGCCGAAGTGATCAGCTTCTCGCCTATGATGAGACGCATGTAGTGGCGGGTACGCTCCCACGCCGGGAATAGCCCCAGCGTGTGCGGCGCTGCGTCCCTGCCATAAATCGGAGGATTTATTTAGCCAAGGTCCTCCAAAATGACAAACAGACTTTCTCTTAGCAGTCACTAGACCTTTTACCTCCTACGGGAAGATATGAGAAATATACTTTCCTTGCGTACGATGCTTCCCGCTAGCGACTTTCTTTCAAGGGCAGTTAGTATCCTATTCCAACCTCCAGCACAAGAGTTGACCAATTAACAACGACGTTCGTTTCCCTCACTTCCCGAACCGAGCATTTCCTTAACAAATCCGGGTATCTCGCATCTTAAGGCATAGTTTTCCCGCGAGGCATCATCGTGATGGAAAGTCAGTCGTCACTTGTACGTCCGAAGCAATCATAGGCAGCTCTTAGTAATTTTTCTGTGTTCCACGTTATCTTGGGCAATCATCAACCGATTTCATATCGTGAAGCAAAACGTATCGAACAGAAGGCGAACTTGTAATCGCGAGTCGCGATCCGCTGCTAGTAATACCGCGGACCGCAAATTTAATAATCGCGAGTACTGCGCACGGTATACACCTTGAATGTATTACAATAAATTTCTCTGTTATACATACTCAAGTTTTACCTCCTCTCACTATCACGATCCATCACCTCAAACTGGTGACCCCGACATGATTTATAGTGACAAAGGTGACCGTGATAGTACCGCGGAAATTTCAATTAACGTCGTTCTGAGTGTGACATTGATAAGGAAAATAATAATCAAGGAAATTTTGCCAACGAGCAATCATCATGTTCGCGTCGTTGCTGACGAACACCACGGGGTGATTCGCTCCGTCGGAGAGGCAATTCGAGGTAGCGTGGATCACGGACTACGATGTAAGGTTTGGGACTCTATCAAAATGCCTCGAGAGTCGGAACCTACAGGATGTCGACGAAATTTTGGCATAACCCACAGCCACCGGCAGCTGCGAGAAGTTGAAACGCGTGCTAATTCGCAAATCAACCGATACGAACAGCGCACGGATAGAGAAGCTGGTGGAGTGGGAGGTGATGGAAGACCGGATGCCAACCCAATTTTACATCTTCAATACTTTGAGCCCTTCTATCCCCGACGATTTCATCCTCTTGCTGTGGAGGAGCCGATTACCCGCTCACAATCTCGCTGCAGCTACCGACTCTGATCCGGACGAGCTATTGAAGCAAGCGGACCTCAACGTTGAGGAATTTGTACAGGCTTACCAGCACATTGCTCGAATGCTGACGGTAGCCGATCAACCTCCTCAATGCTCTGAATTGAACGAACAGCTCGCCTCTATTAGCACTGTAGAGGACGATATGACCCAGGTAAATGCTAAAATAGACGCGTTGAATCTCGATCATCGTTCTCGTCGGCGATCGAGAAAGCGTAGCAGATGAAGTTCGAGGGAATGAACGCAGGAACCCCGACATCTGTTCTTATCACCGAATATTCCGGGAGCGCGCGAACAAATGCAGGTCCGTCACATCTTCGTCACGAACAAAAGAGCGATGATATCCTTCCTCGTAGACACCGGCGCCGAACTTAGTGAATATCACCGCAGCCAAATACACGGGCTTGCAATCAAACTCGTATACGAACTATTCGCGGCAAACGCGACGCGTATACCTGCATGCGGTACCATTGCGATTAACCTGAACCTGTCCCTCAGAAGAGCCCTCAAATGACATTTCGTCGTAGCCGACGTTCAAAAGCCCATCATTGGCGTTGACCTTTTGAGCCTTTACGGGATGCTGGCGGATCCGCCAAATAAACAACTCCTCGACACGACAACCCAATTGGCATCAAGGGGATATGCTGCCGCAACCGAAGAAGCACTCATTGAAACCATGATCGGCGAATCTGTCTACCATCGGCTTTTGGCGGGGTTTCCTGATCTAACTCATCCACCGGTCTTCGTACGAGAGAAGGAGGGAGGAGGAGAAGCGACTGCCTGGGAAAGTACGCGCCTTCAACAGCTGGTGGAAGATGCCGCGCGGCCGGACCGAGCGGTTAGAGCCGTCCTTCCTAACTGGGAGGCTTGGAGGATCCGAGGCGGTGTCCCGCTGATATTCATGATGACGCAGGTGTTCACCGGTCACGGTGTTTTCGGGGAGTACCTGTAAGGATTCGGCGGGAGGTGACTTCCACCTGCCAACACTGCGAGGAGGAGGAGGACACGGCGCGGCACACGCTGGAGTTCTGCCCGGCGTGGGAAGGGCCGCGCCGTGTCCTGCGTCTCGCCATAGGCGAGAGTTTGGCCCCTCATGCGGTCGTCGAGGCCATGTTGAGGGGCCAAAAGGAGTTAGCCGACGTCCGCACCTATTGCTAGCGAGTCCTGCTCGCAAACGAGCGGGAGGCGAGGATCAGAGTGCGGAGGGCGACCCCGCCGGTGTGGCTCGCGGAGGCGAACTGACGAACCGCCGCCGCCGCCATACTGAGCGCGCACGTCGGAGGATCCGTCCCGCCGATGAGAGACTGGTTCCCCTGTCGGAGTTGCACGACGTCCCATGAAACGTGTCGCTGGGGCGAGGGTGGTCCCTCCCTCTAGCCGCGCAGCTCGGCCATGACGCCTCTCGCAACAACGAAGGGACACGACGACGACGGAGTGATGCGGTAGCATATCTAAAGAGGGGAGCCGGGACACTTCTTTCAAGCGTCATGACGACAAACGAGGGGTTTTAGTTGGTTAGAGTCCGACACTACCCGCCTCCTCCCATTTGGCGGACGGGCGTTCATGGGGATTTTCCCACGTAAAACAAAAAATTAGATTTGAAAGGGACCAGAGTGGACATACCACAAAGGGACTAAAGTGCGCCGGATTTGGCAGCAAGTAATGAGGATAGCCCGCATCGAGTTCTCAAAATATCTGCAATAGAAACGGGGATACGTTCCATTGAATATTTGAGCTCAAATACTCAAAACTGCAAAGCCAAACTATTTGGTAGTGCCTAGAGTTCACATAGTGCAAACTCGCTAACGTGAGCTGTATTGGGCTGAAAATGTAGAGTGTAACGCGCATCGGGTTGCCCATAGATCTCTAATAGCATCGGAGATACCGTCAATTGAATGTTAATAGACTAAATATGCAAATCTGTAATAACAGCAGATTTGAACTCGACCAGAGTTGGAATAGCGTAAACAGAGTCCCGTGCTCTGTATTTGGCAACAAATGTGGAGTACGATGCGCTTCGCATATTCGACATATCTAGAATAGCTTCGGATATACGATCAATTGAATACTAAAACCTAAATAAGTGGAACAGTAATTACACTCGATTTAACAGGGTACAGAGTTGACATATGTCTAACGGGCTAACGTGGGCTGCATTTGGCAGCATATGTGGAGCGTGCCGCGCATCGTGATGTTCACGAATCTCAAATAGAAGGGGGCATATGTTCAATTGAATATTTAAGCCGAAATAAGCGGAACAGTAATTCATTGGATATAACAGAGTTCAGATTTGACATAGGCCTAACGGGCTAACGTGTGCAATATTGGACAGCCAGTTTGGAGTGTAATGCGGATCGAATTGTTCGCATATCTCAAGCAGAAGGGGTGATATGTTATATTGAATACTGAAGCCTGAATATGCGGATCCGTAATTACATTAAATTTGATAGAATCCAAAGTTGACATAAGACAAACTGGCTAACGTTCGCAAAATTGGGCACGAAATGTGGTGTATGAGGAGTATCCAATTGTCCACATGTCTATAGTAAACCGGGGTTAGGTTCAATTGAATATTGAAGCTTCAACGTGAGGAACTGTACTTTCATTGGATATGGAAGGATCCAGAATTGATGCAGCGCAAGCTGGCTGAAATGCGTTGTGTTTGGCAGCCGGTGGGGAGTTCAACGCGCATAGCACTGTCGACCTATCTCCAATAGCAGTGGAGATACGATCAATTGTGTATTTAATCCTAACTATGAGGTACCGTAATTACAGCGGATTTGACAGAGATTTAAGTTGACATTGCGCAAGCCGGCTAACGTTCGCTGTATTTTTCTTTCTATGTGGAATATTTCGGGCAACGAAATGTCGACATATCACCAATAGCAGTGGGGGTACGTTTAAATGCATATTGAAGGTTGAATAGTTTGAACTGTAACTGCATTGGATGTGACAGAGACCTGAGGTGATATAGCGCAAACCCGCGTATGTTCGCTCATTTCTCAGACCATATGGAGTATGATGCGCGCCAAGTTGTCCTAATATATCCATTAGCATCGGAGATACGATCAATTGAATATAGTAGCCTATCTATGCGGTACTGCAATTACATTGGATTTGACAGACACCAGAGGTGACATAGCGCAAGCGGGCTAACGCGGGCTGTATTTGGCAGCATGTGTGGAGTTTAACGCGCAAAAAATTGTCCACATATCTCCAACAGCAGCGGTGATACGATCAATTGAATATTGAAGCCCAAATAGGTGGAACAGTAATTCCGTCTTGTTACGTCGTCCGACTATCTACCTGGGTCAGGCTACACACCGCGGGCAGGATAGCAGCCACATCTCCGCACATCCTTGTCGAGTACTCTCAATAGCCTCAAGGACCCGTCATAAATCTTACAAGAATCTGTCTCAGATCCTCGGAGCCGGGTGTAGCATCTGTTCGACAACTGTCTTCAGGTTTATTGTCTAGTACGGGAAAATTAGTTTTCGCACGTACGATGCCTCCCACTATCAACTTTCCTCCGAGGGCGGCCAAGACCCTTCCTGGCCTACCAGTCATCTTATTAGCCATTGAGAAACAATGTCCACTACCATCACTTTCCTAACCAAAAATGTTATGAACAAATCCGCTGGTCCCATGCATTAGACAAAACCATCACCAACACTCCTCCGACACAGCGTCGCTGTTTCATATTCATTCATTGCTCATCGTCAGAACAGTCCACTCTGTAAAGGGTTCTACCCTCAAGCAAAAACCGTCACTCAACTTGAAATCAGTCAACAAGTCTGCAAAAGGTTCTACCCTTAAACACATACTTAAATGGCACCGACGCATCAGTGTAATTCTGTATATCTCGTAAGCTGCTACTATAATCTATAAGTTAGGTTTGTTAAATCAGTGTAAATTCAATCAATCCACCCCTATTATCGTAATAGAAATAAAGGGATCGATCAGTTCATGACGTCGATTGTATAATCGTAACCTGGAATTTACGACTCCCGTTGACGTTCTTCCCCGTGATCGCGTATCTCCGAGAACGGTCGTAACAGCACTTCATTGCTCCATTGCTCCACATGCTCCACATTTGCTGTCAAATACGGCGCACGTCAGCCGGTTTGTGCTATGTCAACTCTAGTCCCTGTCAAATCCAATGTAGTTACGGTACCCCATAGTTAGACCTAAATATTTAATTGATCGTGTCTCCACTGACATTGGCGATATGTCTGCAATTCGATGCGCATCATGCCCCACTTTTGCTGTCAAGGACGGAGCACGGTAGCCGGTTTGCGCTATGTCACCTCTGGTCTCTGCCAAATCCGATGAAATTACGGTACCACATATTTAGGCTTAAATACACAATTGATCGTATCTCCACTGCTATTGGAGATAGGCCGACAGTGCTATGCGCGTTGAACTCCCCACCGGCTGCCAAACACAACGCATTTCAGCCAGCTTGCGCTGCATCAATTCTGGATCCTTCCATATCCAATGAAAGTACAGTTCCTCACGTTGAAGCTTCAATATTCAATTGAACCTAACCCCGGTTTACTATAGACATGTGGACAATTGGATACTCCTCATACACCACATTTCGTGCCCAATTTTGCGAACGTTAGCCAATTTGTCTTATGTCAACTTTGGATTCTATCAAATTTAATGTAATTACGGATCCGCATATTCAGGCTTCAGTATTCAATATAACATATCACCCCTTCTGCTTGAGATATGCGAACAATTCGATCCGCATTACACTCCAAACTGGCTGTCCAATATTGCATACGTTAGCCCGTTAGGCCTATGTCAAATCTGAACTCTGTTATATCCAATGAATTACTGTTCCGCTTATTTCGGCTTAAATATTCAATTGAACATATGTCCCCTTCTATTTGAGATTCGTGAACATCACGATGCGCGGCACGCTCCACATATGCTGCCAAATGCAGCCCACGTTAACCCGTTAGACATATGTCAACTCTGTACCCTGTTAAATCTAGTGTAATTACTGTTCCACTTATTTAGGTTTTAGTATTCAATTGATCGTATATCCGAAGCTATTCTAGATATTTCGAATATGCGAAGCGCATCGTACTCCACATTTGTTGCCAAATACAGAGCACGGGACTCTGTTTACGCTATTCCAACTCTGGTCGAGTTCAAATCTGCTGTTATTACAGATTTGCATATTTAGTCTATTAACATTCAATTGATGGTATCTCCGATGCTATTAGAGATCTATGGGCAACCCCATGCGCGTTACACTCCACATTTTCAGCCCAATACAGCTCTCGTTAGCGAGTTTGCACTATGTGAACTCTAGGCACTACCAAATAGTTTGGCTTTGCAGTTTTGAGTATTTGAGCTCAAATATTCAATGGAACGTATCCCCGTTTCTATTGCAGATATTTTGAGAACTCGATGCGGGCTATCCTCATTACTTGCTGCCAAATCCAGCGCACTTTAGTTCCTTTGTGGTATGTCCACTCTGGTCCCTTTCAAATCTAATTTTTTGTTTTACGTGGGAAAATCCTCATGAACGCCCGGCCGCCTAATGGGAGGAGGCGGGTAGTGTCGGACTCTAACCAACTAAAACCCCTCGTTTGTCGTCATGACGCTTGAAAGAAGTGTCCCGGCTCCCCTCTTTAGATATGCTACCGCAACACTCCGTCGTCGTCGTCCCCCTTCGTTGCTGCGAGAGGCGTCATGCCCGAGCTGCGCGGCTAGAGGGAGGGACCACCCACGCCCCAGCGACACGTTCCATGGGACGTCGTGCAACTCCGACAGGGGACCCAGTCTCTCCTCGGCGGGACGGATCTTCCGACGCGCGCGCTCAGTACGGCGGCGGCGACGGCGGTTCGTCAGTTCGCCTCCGCGAGCCACACCGGCGGGGTCGCCCTCCGCACTCTGATCCTCGGCTCCCGCTCGTTTGCGAGTAGGACTCGCTAGCAATAGGTGCGCACGTCGGCTAACTCCTTTTGGCCCCTCAACATGGCCTCGACGACCGCATGAGGGGCCGAAATCTCGCCTATGGCGAGACGCAGGACACGGCGCGGCCCTTCTCACGCCGGGCAGAACTCCAGCGTGTGCCGCGCCGTGTCCTCCTCCTCCTCGCAGTGATGGCAGGTGGAAGTCACCTCCCGCCGAATCCTTACAGGTACTCCCCGAAAACACCGTGACCGGTGAACACCCGCGTCATCATGAATATCAGCGGGACACCGCCTCGGATCCTCCAAGCCTCCCAGTTAGGAAAGACGGCTCTAACCGCTCGGTCCGGCCGCGCGGCAACTTCCACCAGCAGTTGAAGGCGCCTACTTTCCCAGGCAGTCGCTTCTCCTCCTCCCTCCTTCTCTCGTACGAAGACCGGTGGATGAGTTAGATCAGGAAACCCCGCCAAAAGCCGATGGTAGACAGATTCGCCGATCATGGTTTCAATGAGTGCTTCTTCGGTTGCGGCAGCATATCCCCTTGATGCCAATTGGGTTGTCGTGTCGAGGAGTTGTTTATTTGGCGGATCCGCCAGCATCCCGAAAGGCTCAAAAGGTCAACGCCAATGATGGGCTTTTGAACGTCGGCTACGACGAAATGTCATTTGAGGGCTCTTCTGAGGGACAGGTTCAGGTTAATCGCAATGGTACCGTATGCAGGTATACGCGTCGCGTTTGCCGCGAATAGTTCGTATACGAGTTTGATTGCAAGCCCGTGTATTTGGCTGCGGTGATATTCACTAAGTTCGGCGCCGGTGTCTACGAGGAAGGATATCATCGCTCTTTTGTCCGTGACGAAGATGTGACGGACCTGCATTTGTTCGCGCGCTCCCGGAATATTCGGTGATAAGAACAGATGTCGGGGTTCCTGCGTTCATTCCCTCGAACTTCATTTGCTACGCTTTCTCGATCGCCGACGAGAACGATGATCGAGATTCAACGCGTCTATTTTAGCATTTACCTGGGTCATATCGTCCTCTACAGTGCTAATAGAGGCGAGCTGTTCGTTCAATTCAGAGCATTGAGGAGGTTGATCGGCTACCGTCAGCATTCGAGCAATGTGCTGGTAAGCCTGTACAAATTCCTCAACGTTGAGGTCCGCTTGCTTCAATAGCTCGTCCGGATCAGAGTCGGTAGCTGCAGCGAGATTGTGAGCGGGTAATCGGCTCCTCCACAGCAAGAGGATGAAATCGTCGGGGATAGAAGGGCTCAAAGTATTGAAGATGAAAAATTGGGTTGGCATCCGGTCTTCCATCACCTCCCACTCCACCAGCTTCTCTATCCGTGCGCTGTTCGTATCGGTTGATTTGCGAATTAGCACGCGTTTCAACTTCTCGCAGCTCCCGGTGGCTGTGGGTTATGCCAAAATTTCGTCGACATCCTGTAGTTTTCGACTGTCGAGGCATTTTGCTAGAGTCCCAAACTTTACATCGTCGGCCGTGATCCGCGCTACCTCGAGTTGCCTCTCCGACGGAGCGTATCACTCCGTGGTGTTCATTGACAGCAACGCGGACATGATGATAGCTCATGGGCAAGATTTCCTTGATTATTATTTTCCTTATCAATGACACACTCAGAACGACGTTAATTGAAATTTCCGTGGTACTATGACGGTCACGTTTGTTACTATAAATCATGTCGGGGTCACCAGTTTGAAGTGATGGATCGTGATAGTGAGGATAGAGGAGGAAAATCGTGATAGAGGAGGAAAAACTTGAGTATGTATAACAGAGAAATTTATTGTAATACATTCAAGGTGTATACCGCGCGCAGGACTCGCGATTATTAAATTAGCGGTCCGCGGTGTTACTAGCAGCGGCTCGCGACACGCGATTACAAGTTCGCCTTATGTTCGATACGTTTTGCTTCGCGATATAAAATCGGATGATGATTGCCCAAGATAACGTGGAACAGAGAAAAATTACGAAGAGCTGCCTATGATTGCTTCGGGCGTACAAGTGACGACTGACTTTCCGTCCAGATGGTGCCTCGCGGGGAAACTATGTTAGGGTGAGTCTTAAGATGCGAGATCCCCGGATTTGGTAAGGAAATGCTCGGTTCGGGAAATGAGGGAAACGAACGTCGTTGTTAATTGGTCACCTCTTGTGCTGGAGGTTGGAATAGGATACTAACTGCCCTTGGAAGAAAGTCGCTTGCGGGAAGCATTGTACGCAAGGAAAGTATATTTCTCTTACCTTCCCGTAGGAGGTAAAAGGTGTAGTGACTGCTAAGAGAAAGTCTGTTTGTTATTTTGGAGGACCTTGGCTAAATAAATCCTCGGATTTATGGCAGGTACATAGGGACGCAGCGCCGCACTCGCTGGAGCATTTCCCGGCGTGGGAGCGTACCCGTCACTACATGCGTCTCATCATAGGCGAGAAGCTGATCACTTCGGCGATCGTAGGAGCGATGCGGGGCGAGCCGCAGAAATACGAAGCTGTCCGCCTCTTCAGCGAGCGAGTGATACTCGCTAAGGAATGGACATAAAGGGTGAGATAGTGAATCTCACACCATCGCATGATAATGGGATGGACGAGGTTGACGTTCAGGCTACCCACGGCCGCTCCACCATTACCCTCAACCGGACACGACTAGCCTATTGATGACACTAGGAGGAACGGGCCTCAGTGGTGACAATACACAAGGGTCGACTAGACTAAGAGATCGCTGGAAATGCACCGATAGCAATTCGCAAAGAGAGGGGTCGCGGAGCATTCCTATCATACGCGCAGACAGGCCATTGTTGAGATTAAGTCTTCAAGTTTCCGGCACTGCTCTGCTGCTGATCGCAGTGTCGGTGCGACCGTGCGGATTTCTCCACGTGAAAAAAGGGTCATTAGGCTAGCTGAAATTATTCCGTGAGGATGTATCTGCATCTGGCAATCATCTTGTCCGAAGAATAGGGTCTTTGCTGAGCGAGCCACGGGACAGAGCCCGTAGGAAAGTTTACCGTCGAGCATCGCTACAATTCTAACCGGGATACTGTAATTTTTACATGTTCAGGTAAAAATATATAAAAAGAATTATCGACCCTCCTATTTGAAATAAGTCGAAAACTCGATGCGCGCTATTCCCCGCGTTTGCGCCGCATACAGCGCACCTCAGTCGGTTTACGCGATATCAACACTGGTCGCAGTCAAATCCCACGTAATTGCAGTTTTCCATGGTCAGGTTGAAATATTCGATTCCACGTATGTCTGCTGCTATTGGAGGTATGTTGAGAGGTATATAGGCCTCGCCTACAGGGGGCGGTATGTAGGAAAGTGAGGACAATGGATATTGCTTCTGATTGGTTAATAAGGAGGTTATGGTCTGGAGAGGGTCTTAGCCGCCTCCGAGAGAAAGCCATACTGGCTTTCGCGCCAACCGTGTACTCGCTCTGACATGTGGGTCCCCAGACGGGAGTCGACGATTCCTTCCAAGAGCTTGCCCACCTCGGCAAATAAGCACACCAGACGATACGAGGACGGCGAGTCCGTCGGTCGTCCCCCCTTCCGAAGCAGTGCTTGTCTCGCCATGCGCCATATCCGTGGGTAGGCTCCCTCCCTTAGAAATCGTGAGATAAGTGTCGTAGTCTGGGGGCCATGACCCTCACCGTCTCCGCTCATATCCGTCTCGGGACTTTGTCCGAACCCGACGCTATCGTCCTCGTTCAGCATCTCCCCGCGAACATATAGACCGACGGGGCGTCATACTTGATTTTGTGATGGCGTGAACGATATTGAAATATGTCATAACGTTACCAAACCCAATAGCACTATAAATTACTTTCTCACAGTACTTTAACTAATTCTATATTTTAGATAGTTCGTAAGTATCTATAATTGAGCACGTGAGACATATATTTCTTTTTAAAAGCACCGAGTCAAATATTGAAGCTAGGAACTAGTGGATTGTAGACTTAGGTACGGACGCTTAATCTATTGTGGAAGCAGGTGCCACAAATAGGACTCTAATTATTCTAACCAAAGACAAATTGTACCGACTAAATATTTATTATATATTTATAAATTAAATTATACAATCATATAGTACAGTTTAATGTCACAATTCATTCCAATAACCATACAATACCGCATATCATTTGTAAAAGTATATTTCATACCAAATAGTATTGCAATTCTGCCACTCGGAAGACAAACTTATTAATTATACTTTCAGATACTACCTCTAGTTCTATAGAAACATAATACTAAATACTGAAATATATCATAAGTATTTCATATTTGAAATAACAGTCAACTTAACGGAATTAATCTGTTTCACTTCTAAGCGGCTCGAGTCATGTACGATATATGTACATTCTGTAGTTTTAATATTTTAAGGGTGTATTGTATATAGGACACTTATCTTTAATAAATTTTGCAAATCTGTTCATAGTAAGTGATGGATCATTAGGCCAATGCCAAATAAGGCGACTTTTAAAAGATTCAATGAATCTTGCTTCTGCTGAACTTGGTCTATGAAGGTCGAATAACTTCTCGTTCGTTTTGCAATTAAAAACATATGTCATGGAATGTGTTTTACTGACATACCGATTCCAAGGATTTACGGTGCTTCTTAAAAATATTACACTATGTGGTATGAAATATAATTTGTCCTTATTACAACCATCAACATCTAAAGTCCTTTCTGGAAGTTCGTATACTAAGGCATCGCAATTATTTTTCATTGTACGTTGTGTTAGTCGCAACTTTTCACATATATATGAACCAACTGGAAATAGTTCTTTGGCACGTATTCGAGTATAATTATTTCCTGCAGGTTTCCACAAAGCTTCACAGAACAACTTCGTATCCTCGTTCCTGCTCCTCAAATATTTTTCACTAATGTCCTCTCCCCCCAAGTAGAATGCGTCTATAATATGCAATGCAAGTACTTTTTGCTGACAACTAAACTCCTTAGTCATTTCATATACAAGTTCTGCGTGCACAAGTGTATTTGGTGGTAATTCTATGCCAATGTCATCGACTCGAACCCAAGAATTCTTTATATATCTATATACGTTACTCCTTCCCATGCCCATATAAAATGTAGCGTTCTTCTTATCATCATCAGGCCTTGGCTTTGTACCACATGGCATACAAAACCAGTCATATGGTGACAATAATGCATTTTCAATGTTAAATTCCATCAATTGTGCTGGATTAATATTAAGGAATGAAGTATCTTTCAAAAGAGTATTCAATTTATCTTTTGGTTTCAAGTGTCTTGGGATTGTCCTAGTTTCATCAGGAAGTTTCCAATACTCTAGACATTGTTTGCGCATATCAGCTTGTTTTGTCTCAACAAGAGTATTATCCTCGCAAAATGCAGCAATTTTACACAGGCCTGTTATTTGTTTTCTGCCCAAATCATTGTTAGAAGCACCTAGATATTGAACAAATTGTTTCTCCCTTTCTAATTCGTTGTATGATACTAATTGTAAAACATCATCATTTTCACCACCTTTTAAAAGCAGACGATTAACATGCTTCAGATATTCCACAACATCTTGTGTCCCACTTCGTTTCTTCTTACATATTAAGTAACGTTCTGAATTTGCTGGTCTAGAAGAGTTTGGTTTAAAAATACAAACTTCTTCAAAGCAGCGATACGTTAAATAAACTAAACCAGCACTAAAGGGTGTAAAAAGGTCAAATAATTTTGTCACAAAATGACCACCCTCTCTTACAATCATTAATGCTATTAAACATTGACAAAGATACAGTTGTTTTGAAAGAATTTCTTGTATATTTTCTTGTCCTTCTACTGAAAATCCTCCATCGGACATCATAAAATGTACTCCTTTGCCATGGGTATGCTGCATTATAAGATTTGTAAATGCCTCTTGATTATCTGGGTCGAAAACGTCACCATTTTCTTTTGGTCCATAGTATGGATGAAATGTTTCGCAAGGACCCGCATAAAAATCTGCTAATTTGAAATCATTTTCATTCTTTAAAGTAAGACCAAATCCTTTAGCACGCCATTTCTTTCGCCATAGAACATATTCACTAAAACCACCTGGTCCAGCACAAACATCTGCAAAGTATAGCAGCTCATTCTTCCCCAAACCTTCTGGGTTAGTAAACATAAAGTTACATGCTCTATCTATATTCGCCATTTTAACAGCAGCACGATTTAAGAAGAATGCACCACGAATTGTTTCATAAGGATTACAACGTGTCCTTGCTCGACGCACTTCAACGTCATCCAAATGATCGAATACTGTTTTTGCATTGATAATATTTTTCACTATATCTTCACAACAGAAATCAATTTCATCATCTATGATCAACTTTTTAGGTCCCTGATGTAACCAGTGTTGCATTTCTTCTGACGCAGGTGTATCAGAATTTGGATTTCTTATCCATTTCATGTCTTCTACACACTTTATTACATCCTCTGCAGGATTCCATTTAAGACCTGAAGCTTCAAGTCCAGGAACATGATATCCAAGACCTTTACGGCCATGCTGTTTAGGTGCTTGAACTGGCCCTAAACGACCTTGTTTATTTTTTCCAAGGCCCTCACCTTCTTTATATCCCATCATTCGCATCATCCTTTTGCCCTTGTCGAGGAGATTGTTTGACTCTTGTGTTATTACTTCTATTCTTGTATTGCATACTCTCTCTTCATCAATATCCTCCGCGTCAGATTCACTCGAATTTCTACGAATTCTTTGTCGTTTACAATGGTCATAAGTATCTCCTCCGTATTTCTTCCTCTTTGTCCTAGTTTCAAATTCTTCTTGCATGGTATGTTTATGCATCAATCGCATAAGAATACAATCACGTACAAGAATACTGTAATATTCAGTAGCAACGACAGAATTAACCAGTACACACGTATAAAAAAGTCACTTTATTCACTGTGACGAAATAACATCCAAGAAACGCGCTAAAACATGCACTGAAAACACATGAATCAGACTGAGAAACCACTCCGCACTTTCGTCACTAACTTCGACACAACCGTCACCAACTAGTCGCACAGTGAGACTGACCGAAGCGGCCCGGAGGCAACGCCAACGTACCCCAAGCGGCTACTGCCCCGCCATCTATATTAATCCGACAGCACAGCATAATACTTGGATTCGTTCTTCCCAAATGTAGAATTTATTTACATCATCAATATATATATATACCCTGTGTGTGTGTGTGTATAATGTACAAAGATTTATAATAATTTATAATACAGTTTATAATAACATGTAAATTGTAATAATTATATAAAGAACGCGATTTGAGAAAGGTAAAGATGGCGACCAGTATGGCCGATGCGGAACTAACTCTACATCCGGCTGACGTCAACTCACAAGGGCGTACCTACACAATGACGACTACGCTTCAAATCCTTTGTCGAAATTTTAAGGCTTCAAAGGAAAACTTGCCGTTCTTATAATATCTAACTGACAGACACGTACCATTTATTGTAGAATAAAACGTGTAAATTTCGTAGCTGAGAATTATCGAAAGTTTCTAGTTTAATTCGGAATTGCAATAACCTTTTCTAACGAAATAAGCCATTTATTTATCGTCCGGGTTTGTACTAAGACATTTATATTCTAATAACAATATAAATATGAAGCAATCTGCATACAGAAATACTATTTCAAATCATTTCGCCCATATTCCTCAAGTCGCTCGTGAATGATTCGTGTATGCCCTTCGTTCTTTCCACCCCTACTCCGGCGAAACCATAACTTGCATTTAAACAAAACCAACTAGGTCGTAAGCCGTTCGCGAGATAGAGCGTCTACGAGAGTCGTAAATTCCCTTTACGATAAGATAATCAACGCCACGAATAGATCGATCCGCTTGTTTCTACTAGAATAATAGTGGTGGTTCAATTGAGTATACACTGAATTATCGCGCCCCAATTTCAGTTTATTCAAACAACAAGTTGACTATAGAGATATAAACTGATAGAGTATAATTAGATTTCGATTATTAGACAATGTTACAGTGTCGAGTACGCGACGTAAGCTTAGACGGTGACGGGTAAAAGAATGCGCAACGACTTCAGAGACACTGGTTGATCCAAAGCTAAGAAACCACTCACGAGATGTTAACTATTCTAAAGCCAGGGAATGTGTGAAGTTCAGTGACGATGCTGTGGCGGAGGAAAGCTAGTGATTGGTTTGTCTAGCGAACCGGACCAACGGATTTGTCGATGACAATTTTTTCTAGGAAAGTGAGGGCAAAAGATATTGCTTCTGATTGGATAATAAGAAGGTTGATGGTCTGGGGAGGTTCGTAGCCGCCTCCGAGAGAAAGCCATACTGGCTTTCGCGCCAACCGTGTACTCGCTCTGACATGTGGGTCCCCAGACGGGAGTCGACGATTCCTTCCAAGAGCTTGCCCACTTCGTCAAATAAGCACACCAGACGATTCGAGGACGGCGAGTCCGTCGGTCGTCCCCCCTTCCGAAGCAGTGCCTGTCTCGCCATGCGCCATATCCGTGGGTAGGCTCCCTCCCTTAGAAATCGTGAGATAAGTGTCGTAGTCTGGGGGCCATGACCCTCACCGTCTCCGCTCATATCCGTCTCGGGACTTTGTCCGAACCCGACGCTATCGTCCTCGTTCAGCATCTCCCCGCGAGCATATAGACCGACGGAGCGTCATACTTGATTTTGTGATGACGTGAACGATATTGAAATATGTCATAACATTACCAAACCCAATAGCACTATAAATTACTTTCTCACAGTACTTTAACTAATTCTATATTTTAGATAGTTCGTAAGTATCTATAATTGAGCACGTGAGACATATATTTCTTTTTAAAAGCACCGAGTCAAATATTGAAGCTAGGAACTAGTGGATTGTAGACTTAGGTACGGACGCTTAATCTAATGTGGAAGCAGGTGCCACAAATAGGATTCTAATTATTCTAACCAAAGACAAATTGTACCGACTAAATATTTATTATATGTTTATAAATTAAATTATACAATCATATAGTACAGTTTAATGTCACAATTCATTCCAATAACCATACAATACCGCATATCATTTGTAACAGTATATTTCATACCAAATAGTATTGCAATTCTGCCACTCGGAAGACAAACTTATTAATTATACTTTCAGATACTACCTCTATTTCTATAGAAACATAATACTAAATACTGAAATATATCATAAGTATTTCATATTTGAAATAACAGTCAACTTAACGGAATTAATCTGTTTCACTTCTAAGCGGCTCGAGTCATGTACGATATATGTACATTCTGTAGTTTTAATATTTTAAGGGTGTATTGTATATAGGACACTTATCTTTAATAAATTTTGCAAATCTGTTCATAGTAAGTGATGGATCATTAGGCCAATGCCAAATAAGGCGACTTTTAAAAGATTCAATGAATCTTGCTTCTGCTGAACTTGGTCTATGAAGGTCGAATATCTTCTCGTTCGTTTTGCAATTAAAAACATATGTCATGGAACGTGTTTTACTGACATACCGATTCCAAGGATTTACGGTGCTTCTTAAAAATAATACACTATGTGGTATGAAATATAATTTGTCTTTATTACAACCATCAACGTCTAGAGTCCTTTCTGGAAGTTCGTATACTAAGGCATCTTAAACTTCCTATATGAAAATGGACTCTTACTACATGAATACAACAGAGTGACGTTTCAAAGTATTACAACAAAAAAATGAACAGAAAAAGAACTCGAGTACTGACTTAGGCGTGTTTTATACATCAACTGTTCAGATCCTGTGGTGGGATATCGCTGGAAGCCGGCCGCATAGGTATGCTGAACAGCATAGTTACAATTTTTGATGACTATGGTATGCAAAGAATGTGATTATCCTAGCGCTGTATTACGAGACGCCTGTGACATACTATATAACATTACACGTTAAAATGTAATCCTGTATAACGTTACACGTTATAACGTTATACTATATAACGTTACACGTTATAATGTAATACTATATAGCGTTAGACGTCATAACGTAATACTACAGTACGTTGTACGCTTTAACGTAATACCATACAACGTTCTACGTTATGCCGCAATACTATATTACGTTATACGTTATAACGTAATACTATATTACCTTAGACGTTTTAACGTAATACCATATAACGTTACACGTTATATCGTAATACTGCATAACGTTAATCGTTATAACGTAACTCTATATAACGTTAAACGTTACAACTTAATTCTATAGTACGTAGTACGTTATAACGTAATACTATATTACCCTAGACGTTATAACGTGATACTGTATAACGTTAGACGTCATAACGTAATATTATATAGCGTTAGACGTCTTAACGTAATACTATATAAGGGTACACGTTATAACGTAATACTGCATAACGTTATACGTTATACCGTAATACTATATTACGTTTTACGTTGCAACGTAATACTATAGTACGTAGTACGTTATAACGTAATACTATATTACCCTAGACGTTATAACGTGATACTGTATAACGTTAGACGTTATAACGTAATACCATATAACGTCAGACGTTACAACGTAATACTATAGTACATTATACGTTATAGCGTAATACTATATTACCTTAGACGTTATATCGTAATACTATAGTACGTTATACGTTATAATTTAATACTATGTAACCTTAGACGTTATAACGTTATACTATATAACGTTCCACGTTATAACGTTATATTATATAACGTTATACGTTATAACGTTATATTATATAACGTTATACGTTATACCGTAATACTATATTACATTTTACATTATAAGGTAAAACTATAGTACGTTGTACGTTATAACATAATACTATATTACCCTAGACATTATAACGTAATACTGTATAACGATAGACGTTATAACGTAATACTATATAACGTTAGACGTTATAACGATATACTATATAACGTTACACGTTATAGCGTAATACTATATAACGTTAGAAGTTATACCGTAATACTATATTACGTTAGAAGTTATACCGTAATACTATATTACGTTTTACGTTAAAACGTAATACTATAGTACGTTATACGTTATAACGTAATACTATATTACCTTAGACGTTATAACGATATACTATATAACGTTACACGTTATAACGTAATACTATATAGCGTTAGACGTCATAACGTAATACTAGAGTACGCTGTACGCTTTATCGTAATACCATACAACGTTATACGATATACCGTAATACTATAGTTCGTTATACGTTATAACGTAATACTATATTACCTTAGACGTTGTAACGTAATACTATATAACGCTAGACGTTATAACGTAATAATATATAACGTTAGACGTTATACCGTAGTACTATATTGCCATATACGTTATATCGTAATACTATAGTACGTTATACGTTATAATTTAATACTATATTACCTTAGACATTATAACGTTATACTAATTAACGTTACACGTTATAACGTAATACTATATAGCGTTAGACGTTATACCGTAATACTATATTACGTTTTACGTTAAAACGTAATACTATAGTTCGTTATACGTTATAACGTAATACTATATTAACTTAGACGTTATAACGATATACTCTATAACGTTACACGTTATACCGTAATACTATATTACGTTTTACGTTAAAACGTAATACTATAGTTCGTTATACGTTATAACGTAATACTATATTAACTTAGACGTTATAACGATATGCTCTATAACGTTACACGTTATAACGTAATACTATATTACCTTAGACGTTATACCGTAATACTATATTACGTTGTACGTTATAACGATATACTCTATAACGTTACACGATATAACGTAATACTTTATTACATTTTACATTATAAGGTAATACTATGGTACGTTGTACGTTATAACGTAATTCTATATTACCTTAGACGTTATAACGTAATACTATATAACGTTACACGTTATAACGTAATACTATATAACGTTAGACGTTATACCGTGATACTATATTACGTTATACGTTATACAGTGATCCTATATTACGTTATTCGTTATAACGTAATACTATAGTACGTTATATGTTATAACGTAATACTATATTACCTTAGACGTTATACCGTAATACTATATTACCTTAGACGTTATAACGTAATACTATATTACTTTAGACGTTATACCGTAATACTATATTACGTTGTACGTTATAACGATATACTCTATAACGTTACACGATATAACGTAATACTTTATTACATTTTACATTATAAGGTAATACTATGGTACGTTATACGTTATAATTTAATACTATATTACCTTAGACATTATAACGTTATACTAATTAACGTTACACGTTATAACGTAATACTATATAGCGTTAGACGTTATACCGTAATACTATATTACGTTTTACGTTAAAACGTAATACTATAGTTCGTTATACGTTATAACGTAATACCATATTAACTTAGACGTTGTAACGATATACTCTATAACGTTACACGTTATAACGTAATACTATATTACCTTAGACGTTATAACTCAATACTATATAACGTTACACGTTATAACGTAATACTATAGTACGTTATACGTTATGACGTAATACTATATTACCTTAGACGTTATAACGTAATACTATATAACGATAGACGTTATGCCGTAATACTATATTACGTTTTACGTTGAAACGTAATACTATAGTTCGTTATACGTTATAACGTAATACTGTATTACCTTAGACGTTATAACGGTATACTATATAACGTTACACGTTATAACGTAATACTATATTACCTTAATCGTTATAACGATATACTATATAACGTTACACGTTCTAGCGTAATACTATATAACGTTAGAAGTTATACCGTAATACTATATTACGTTTTACGTTAAACCGTAATACTATAGTACGTTATACGTTATAACGTAATACTGTATTACCTTAGACGTTATGACGATATACTATATAACGTTACACGTTATAACGTAATACTATATAGCGTTAGACGTCATAACGTAATACTACAGTACGCTGTACGTTTTATCGTAATACCATACAACGTTATACGGTATACCGTAATACTATAGTTCGTTATACGTTATAACATAATACTATATTACCCTAGACATTATAACGTAATACTGTATAACGATAGACGTTATAACGTAATACTATATAACGTTAGACGTTATAACGATATACTATATAACGTTACACGTTATAGCGTAATACTATATAACGTTAGAAGTTATACCGTAATACTATATTACGTTAGAAGTTATACCGTAATACTATATTACGTTTTACGTTAAAACGTAATACTATAGTACGTTATACGTTATAACGTAATACTATATTACCTTAGACGTTATAACGATATACTATATAACGTTACACGTTATAACGTAATACTATATAGCGTTAGACGTCATAACGTAATACTAGAGTACGCTGTACGCTTTATCGTAATACCATACAACGTTATACGATATACCGTAATACTATAGTTCGTTATACGTTATAACGTAATACTATATTACCTTAGACGTTGTAACGTAATACTATATAACGCTAGACGTTATAACGTAATAATATATAACGTTAGACGTTATACCGTAGTACTATATTGCCATATACGTTATATCGTAATACTATAGTACGTTATACGTTATAATTTAATACTATATTACCTTAGACATTATAACGTTATACTAATTAACGTTACACGTTATAACGTAATACTATATAGCGTTAGACGTTATACCGTAATACTATATTACGTTTTACGTTAAAACGTAATACTATAGTTCGTTATACGTTATAACGTAATACTATATTAACTTAGACGTTATAACGATATACTCTATAACGTTACACGTTATACCGTAATACTATATTACGTTTTACGTTAAAACGTAATACTATAGTTCGTTATACGTTATAACGTAATACTATATTAACTTAGACGTTATAACGATATGCTCTATAACGTTACACGTTATAACGTAATACTATATTACCTTAGACGTTATACCGTAATACTATATTACGTTGTACGTTATAACGATATACTCTATAACGTTACACGATATAACGTAATACTTTATTACATTTTACATTATAAGGTAATACTATGGTACGTTGTACGTTATAACGTAATTCTATATTACCTTAGACGTTATAACGTAATACTATATAACGTTACACGTTATAACGTAATACTATATAACGTTAGACGTTATACCGTGATACTATATTACGTTATACGTTATACAGTGATTCTATATTACGTTATTCGTTATAACGTAATACTATAGTACGTTATATGTTATAACGTAATACTATATTACCTTAGACGTTATACCGTAATACTATATTACCTTAGACGTTATAACGTAATACTATATTACTTTAGACGTTATACCGTAATACTATATTACGTTGTACGTTATAACGATATACTCTATAACGTTACACGATATAACGTAATACTTTATTACATTTTACATTATAAGGTAATACTATGGTACGTTATACGTTATAATTTAATACTATATTACCTTAGACATTATAACGTTATACTAATTAACGTTACACGTTATAACGTAATACTATATAGCGTTAGACGTTATACCGTAATACTATATTACGTTTTACGTTAAAACGTAATACTATAGTTCGTTATACGTTATAACGTAATACTATATTAACTTAGACGTTATAACGATATACTCTATAACGTTACACGTTATAACGTAATACTATATTACCTTAGACGTTATAACGCAATACTATATAACGTTACACGTTATAACGTAATACTATAGTACGTTATACGTTATGACGTAATACTATATTACCTTAGACGTTATAACGTAATACTATATAACGATAGACGTTATGCCGTAATACTATATTACGTTTTACGTTGAAACGTAATACTATAGTTCGTTATACGTTATAACGTAATACTGTATTACCTTAGACGTTATAACGGTATACTATATAACGTTACACGTTATAACGTAATACTATATTACCTTAATCGTTATAACGATATACTATATAACGTTACACGTTCTAGCGTAATACTATATAACGTTAGAAGTTATACCGTAATACTATATTACGTTTTACGTTAAACCGTAATACTATAGTACGTTATACGTTATAACGTAATACTGTATTACCTTAGACGTTATGACGATATACTATATAACGTTACACGTTATAACGTAATACTATATAGCGTTAGACGTCATAACGTAATACTACAGTACGCTGTACGTTTTATCGTAATACCATACAACGTTATACGGTATACCGTAATACTATAGTTCGTTATCCGTTATAACGTAATACTATATTACCTTAGACGTTGTAACGTAATACTATATAACGTTAGACGTTATAACGTAATAATATATAACGTTAGACGTTATACCGTAGTACTATATTACCATATACGTTATATCGTAATACTATAGTACGTTATACGTTATAATTTAATACTATATTACCTTAGACATTATAACGTTATACTAATTAACGTTACACGTTATAACGTAATACTATACAGCTTTAGACGTCATAACGTAATACTACAGTACGCTGTACGTTTTATCGTAATACCATACAACGTTATACGATATACCGTAATACTATAGTTCGTTATACGTTATAACGTAATACTATATTAACTTAGACGTTATAACGATATACTCTATAACGTTACACGTTATAACGTAATACTAATTTACCTTAGACGTTATAACGTAACACTATAGTACGTTATACGCTATAACGTAATACTTTATTACATTTTACATTATAAGGTAATACTATGGTACGTTGTACGTTATAACGTAATTCTATATTACCATAGACGTTATAACGTAATACTATATAACGTTACACGCTATAACGTAATACTATATTACCTTAGACGTTATACCGTAATACTATATTACGTTGTACGTTATAACGATGTACTCTATAACGTTACACGATATAACGTAATACTTTATTACATTTTACATTATAAGGTAATACTATGGTACGTTGTACGTTATAACGTAATTCTATATTACCTTAGACGTTATAACGTAATACTATATAACGTTACACGTTATAACGTAATACTATATAACGTTATACGTTATACCGTGATACTATATTACGTTATACGTTATACAGTGATTCTATATTACGTTATTCGTTATAACGTAATACTATAGTACGTTGTATGTTATAACGTAATACTATATTACCCTAGACATTATAACGTAATACTGTATAACGATAGACGTTATAACGTAATACTCTATAACGTTAGACGTTATAACGATATACTATATAACGTTACACGTCATAACGTAATATTATATAGCGTTAGACGTCTTAACGTAATACTATATAAGGGTACACGTTATAACGTAATACTGCATAACGTTATACGTTATACCGTAATACTATATTACGTTTTACGTTGCAACGTACATAATACTATGGTACGTTGTACGTTATAACGTAATTCTATATTACCTTAGACGTTATAACGTAATACTATATAACGTTACACGTTATAACGTAATACTATATAACGTTATACGTTATACCGTGATACTATATTACGTTATACGTTATACAGTGATTCTATATTACATTATTCGTTATAACGTAATACTATAGTACGTTATATGTTATAACGTAATACTATTTTACCTTAGACGTTATAACGTAATACCATATTACCTTAGACGTTACAACGCTATACTATATAACGTTATACGTTATACCGTAATACTATATTACGTTTTACGTTGCAACGTAATACTATGGTACGTTGTACGTTATAACGTAATTCTATATTACCTTAGACGTTATAACGTAATACTATATAACGTTACACGTTATAACGTAATACTATATAACGTTATACGTTATACCGTAATACTATATTACGTTGTACGTTATAACGATGTACTCTATAACGTTACACGATATAACGTAATACTTTATTACATTTTACATTATAAGGTAATACTATGGTACGTTGTACGTTATAACGTAATTCTATATTACCTTAGACGTTATAACGTAATACTATATAACGTTACACGTTATAACGTAATACTATATAACGTTAGACGTTATACCGTGATACTATATTACGTTATACGTTATACAGTGATTCTATATTACGTTATTCGTTATAACGTAATACTATAGTACGTTATATGTTATAACGTAATACTATATTACCTTAGACGTTATACCGTAATACTATATTACCTTAGACGTTATAACGTAATACTATATTACTTTAGACGTTATACCGTAATACTATATTACGTTGTACGTTATAACGATATACTCTATAACGTTACACGATATAACGTAATACTTTATTACATTTTACATTATAAGGTAATACTATGGTACGTTATACGTTATAATTTAATACTATATTACCTTAGACATTATAACGTTATACTAATTAACGTTACACGTTATAACGTAATACTATATAGCGTTAGACGTTATACCGTAATACTATATTACGTTTTACGTTAAAACGTAATACTATAGTTCGTTATACGTTATAACGTAATACTATATTAACTTAGACGTTATAACGATATACTCTATAACGTTACACGTTATAACGTAATACTATATTACCTTAGACGTTATAACGCAATACTATATAACGTTACACGTTATAACGTAATACTATAGTACGTTATACGTTATGACGTAATACTATATTACCTTAGACGTTATAACGTAATACTATATAACGATAGACGTTATGCCGTAATACTATATTACGTTTTACGTTGAAACGTAATACTATAGTTCGTTATACGTTATAACGTAATACTGTATTACCTTAGACGTTATAACGGTATACTATATAACGTTACACGTTATAACGTAATACTATATTACCTTAATCGTTATAACGATATACTATATAACGTTACACGTTCTAGCGTAATACTATATAACGTTAGAAGTTATACCGTAATACTATATTACGTTTTACGTTAAACCGTAATACTATAGTACGTTATACGTTATAACGTAATACTGTATTACCTTAGACGTTATGACGATATACTATATAACGTTACACGTTATAACGTAATACTATATAGCGTTAGACGTCATAACGTAATACTACAGTACGCTGTACGTTTTATCGTAATACCATACAACGTTATACGGTATACCGTAATACTATAGTTCGTTATACGTTATAACGTAATACTATATTACCTTAGACGTTGTAACGTAATACTATATAACGTTAGACGTTATAACGTAATACTAATTTACCTTAGACGTTATAACGTAACACTATAGTACGTTATACGCTATAACGTAATACTTTATTACATTTTACATTATAAGGTAATACTATGGTACGTTGTACGTTATAACGTAATTCTATATTACCATAGACGTTATAACGTAATACTATATAACGTTACACGCTATAACGTAATACTATATTACCTTAGACGTTATACCGTAATACTATATTACGTTGTACGTTATAACGATGTACTCTATAACGTTACACGATATAACGTAATACTTTATTACATTTTACATTATAAGGTAATACTATGGTACGTTGTACGTTATAACGTAATTCTATATTACCTTAGACGTTATAACGTAATACTATATAACGTTACACGTTATAACGTAATACTATATAACGTTATACGTTATACCGTGATACTATATTACGTTATACGTTATACAGTGATTCTATATTACGTTATTCGTTATAACGTAATACTATAGTACGTTGTATGTTATAACGTAATACTATATTACCCTAGACATTATAACGTAATACTGTATAACGATAGACGTTATAACGTAATACTCTATAACGTTAGACGTTATAACGATATACTATATAACGTTACACGTCATAACGTAATATTATATAGCGTTAGACGTCTTAACGTAATACTATATAAGGGTACACGTTATAACGTAATACTGCATAACGTTATACGTTATACCGTAATACTATATTACGTTTTACGTTGCAACGTACATAATACTATGGTACGTTGTACGTTATAACGTAATTCTATATTACCTTAGACGTTATAACGTAATACTATATAACGTTACACGTTATAACGTAATACTATATAACGTTATACGTTATACCGTGATACTATATTACGTTATACGTTATACAGTGATTCTATATTACATTATTCGTTATAACGTAATACTATAGTACGTTATATGTTATAACGTAATACTATTTTACCTTAGACGTTATAACGTAATACCATATTACCTTAGACGTTACAACGCTATACTATATAACGTTATACGTTATACCGTAATACTATATTACGTTTTACGTTGCAACGTAATACTATGGTACGTTGTACGTTATAACGTAATTCTATATTACCTTAGACGTTATAACGTAATACTATATAACGTTACACGTTATAACGTAATACTATATAACGTTATACGTTATACCGTGATACTATATTACGTTATACGTTATACAGTGATTCTATATTACGTTATTCGTTATAACGTAATACTATAGTACGTTATATGTTATAACGTAATACTATATTACCTTAGACGTTATAACGTAATACCATATTACCTTAGACGTTATAATGTAATACTATATTACTTTAGACGTTATACCGTAATACTATATTACGTTGTACGTTATAACGATATACTCTATAACGTTACACGTTATAACGTAATACTATATTACCTTAGACGTTACAACGCTATACTATATAACGTTAGACGTTATAACGTAATACTATATTACGTTTTACGTTAAAACGTAATACTATAGTACGTTGCACCTTATAACGTAATACTATATTACCTTAGACGTTATAACGATATACTATATAACGTTAAACGTTATAACGTAATACTATATTGCCTTAGACGTTATAACGATATACTATGTAACGTTACACGTTGTAACGTAATACTATATAACGTTAAACGTTATACCGTAATACTATATTACGTTTTACGTTAAAACGTAAAACTATAGTACGTTATACGTTATAACGTAATACTATATTACCTTAGACATTATAACGTAATACTATATAGCGTTAGACGTCATAACGTAATACTACATAACGCTACACGTTATAACGTAATACTATATAACGTTAGACGTTATACCGTAATACTATATTACGTTTTACGTTAAAACGTAATACTATAGTTCGTTATACGTTATAACGTAATTCTATATTACCTTAGACGTTATAACGATATACTCTGTAACGTTACACGTTATAACGTAATACTATATTACCTTAGACGTTATACCGTAATACAATATTACGTTGTACGTTATAACGATATACTCTATAACGTTATACGCTATAACGTAATACTTTATTACATTTTACATTATAAGGTAATACTATGGTACGTTGTACGTTATAACGTAATTCTATATTACCTTAGACGTTATAACGTAATACTATATAACGTTACACGTTATAACGTAATACTATATAACGTTATACGTTATACCGTGATACTATATTACGTTATACGTTATACAGTGATTCTATATTAAGTTATTCGTTATAACGTAATACTATAGTACGTTATATGTTATAACGTAATACTATATTACCTTAGACGTTATAACGTAATACCATATTACCTTAGACGTTATAACATAATACTATATTACTTTAGACGTTATACCGTAATACTATATTACGTTGTACGTTATAACGATATACTCTATAACGTTACACGTTATAACGTAATACTATATTACCTTAGACGTTATAACGCAATACTATATAACGTTAGACGTTATGCCGTAATACTATATTACGTTTTACGTTAAAACGTAATACTATAGTACGTTATACGTTATAACGTAATACTATATTACCTTAGACGTTATAACGTTATACTATATAACGTTACACGTTATAACGTAATACTATAGTACGTTATACGTTATAACGTAATACTATGTTACCTTAGACGTTATAACGTAATACTATATAACGATAGACGTTATGCCGTAATACTATACTACGTTTTACGTTGAAACGTAATACTATAGTTCGTTATACGTTATAACGTAATACAATATCACCTTAGACGTTATAACGATATACTCCATAACGTTACACGTTATAACGTAATACTAATTTACCTTAGACGTTATAACGATATACTATATAACGTTACACGTTATAACGTAATACTATATTATCTTAAACGTTATAACGATATACTATGTAACGTTACACGTTGTAACGTAATACTATATAACGTTAAACGTTATACCGTAATACTATATTACGTTTTACGTTGCAACGTACAGTCTGTCACACAAGAGCGTGTCTGCGATATCTGCGAAACCTGACACCTAATCAGAATGAGATAAAAAGAATGTAAACAAACGAAAACTTCTCTAATACGCGTTGCTGAATACCTTTCAGTTTCATTTGAAACAGTGAAAGGAACAGAGCTTTTTAATATGAGTGCCGCGTACGCGAAACGTCGAAAATCGTCTGGCATGGGCGAATGAAAACAGAGATCGTGATTGGAGTAATATAATATTCACTGATGAATCTTCGTTTTGGGCATGGTGTCCTTTTAGGCGTGCTTGGACTATCCATGGAAGAAGGATGATTCAAAGAAGTGTAAAACACCCTATAAAAGTGCATGTTTGGGGTTGCTTTAACGCACGCGGTTTTGGGACTTTGTGCGTCTTTACAGACAATCTGAATGCACAAAAGATGGTGAAATTGTACCAAAGGGGACTTCTCACATCCGTGAAACGTTGGTTCAACCAAACCGAGGACCAATGGATATTGCAAGAAGACAACGACCCTAAACATCGAAGTCGCATCTGCACCCAATGGAAAGCGAAAAACGCCATCACAGTACTTCCTTGGCCATCGCAGTCCCCTGATGCAAACCCTATCGAAAATGTGTGGTCCCTAATGAAATGCAAGCTGAGAGGAAGACGTATCACAAAAATAAGAACACTTGTACATCACATTCGAAAGATATGGAGGTCGTTACCAGAATCCTACGCTCAAAAATTAGTCGAGAGTATGCCGAAACGATGTCAAGCTATAATCGCTAATGGAGGAGACTGGACACCCTACTAAGTAATAGCGTATTAGTGTTTTAGATGTAGATTCAATTCATATAAATTTTTTTACAAATATATAAATATTTACAGAAATATCGCAGACACGCTCTTGTGTGACAGACTGTAATACTATGGTACGTTGTACGTTATAACGTAATTCTATATTACCTTAGACGTTATAACGTAATACTATATAACGTTACACGTTATAACGTAATACTATATAACGTTATACGTTATACCGTGATACTATATTACGTTATACGTTATACAGTGATTCTATATTACGTTATTCGTTATAACGTAATACTATAGTACGTTATATGTTATAACGTAATACTATATTACCTTAGACGTTATAACGTAATACCATATTACCTTAGACGTTATAACGTAATACTATATTACTTTAGACGTTATACCGTAATACTATATTACGTTGTACGTTATAACGATATACTCTATAACGTTACACGTTATAACGTAATACTATATTACCTTAGACGTTACAACGCTATACTATATAACGTTAGACGTTATACCGTAATACTATATTACGTTTTACGTTAAAACGTAATACTATAGTACGTTACACCTTATAACGTAATACTATATTACCTTAGACGTTATAACGATATACTATATAACGTTAAACGTTATAACGTAATACTATATTGCCTTAGACGTTATAACGATATACTATGTAACGTTACACGTTGTAACGTAATACTATATAACGTTAAACGTTATACCGTAATACTATATTACGTTTTACGTTAAAACGTAAAACTATAGTACGTTATACGTTATAACGTAATACTATATTACCTTAGACATTATAACGTTATACTAATTAACGTTACACGTTATAACGTAATACTATATAGCGTTAGACGTCATAACGTAATACTACATAACGCTACACGTTATAACGTAATACTATATAACGTTAGACGTTATACCGTAATACTATATTACGTTTTACGTTAAAACGTAATACTATAGTTCGTTATACGTTATAACGTAATTCTATATTACCTTAGACGTTATAACGATATACTCTGTAACGTTACACGTTATAACGTAATACTATATTACCTTAGACGTTATACCGTAATACTATATTACGTTGTACGTTATAACGATATACTCTATAACGTTATACGCTATAACGTAATACTTTATTACATTTTACATTATAAGGTAATACTATGGTACGTTGTACGTTATAACGTAATTCTATATTACCTTAGACGTTATAACGTAATACTATATAACGTTACACGTTATAACGTAATACTATATAACGTTACACGTTATAACGTAATACTATATTATCTTAAACGTTATAACGATATACTATGTAACGTTACACGTTATAACGTAATACTAATTTACCTTAGACGTTATAACGATATACTCTATAACGTTACACGTTATAACGTAATACTAATTTACCTTAGACGTTATAACGTAACACTATAGTACGTTATACGCTATAACGTAATACTTTATTACATTTTACATTATAAGGTAATACTATGGTACGTTGTACGTTATAACGTAATTCTATATTACCATAGACGTTATAACGTAATACTATATAACGTTACACGTTATAACGTAATACTATATTACCTTAGACGTTATACCGTAATACTATATTACGTTGTACGTTATAACGATATACTCTATAACGTTACACGTTATAACGTAATACTATATTACCTTAGACGTTATAACGCAATACTATATAACGTTAGACGTTATACCGTAATACTATATTACGTTCTACGTTAAAACGTAATACTATAGTACGTTATACGTTATAACGTAATACTATATTACCTTAGACGTTATAACGTTATACTATATAACGTTACACGTTATAACGTAATACTATAGTACGTTTTACGTTAAAACGTAATACTACAGTACGCTGTACGTTTTATCGCAATACCATACAACGTTATACGATATACCGTAATACTATAGTTCGTTATACGTTATAACGTAATACTATATTACCTTAGACGTTGTAACGTAATACTATATAACGTTAGACGTTATAACGTAATAATATATAACGTTAGACGTTATACCGTAGTACTATATTACCATATACGTTATATCGTAATACTATAGTACGTTATACGTTATAATTTAATACTATATTACCTTAGACATTATAACGTTATACTAATTAACGTTACACGTTATAACGTAATACTATAGTACGTTATACGTTATAACGTAATACTATATTACCTTAGACGTTATAACGTAATACTATATAACGATAGACGTTATGCCGTAATACTATACTACGTTTTACGTTGAAACGTAATACTATAGTTCGTTATACGTTATAACGTAATACAATATCACCTTAGACGTTATAACGATATACTCCATAACGTTACACGTTATAACGTAATACTAATTTACCTTAGACGTTATAACGATATACTATATAACGTTACACGTTATAACGTAATACTATATTATCTTAAACGTTATAACGATATACTGTATAACGTTACACGTTATAGCGTAATACTATATAACGCTAGACGTTATAACGTAACACTATAGTACGTTATACGTTATAACGTAACACTATATTACCTTAGACGTTATAACGATATACTATATAACGTTAAACGTTATAACGTAATACTATATTGCCTTAGACGTTATAACGATATACTATGTAACGTTACACGTTGTAACGTAATACTATATAACGTTAAACGTTATACCGTAATACTATATTACGTTTTACGTTAAAACGTAATACTATAGTACGTTATACGTTATAACGTAATACTATATTACCTTAGACGTTGTAACGTAATACTATATAACGATAGACGTTATGCCGTAATACTATATTACGTTTTACGTTGAAACGTAATACTATAGTTCGTTATACGTTATAACGTAATACTGTATTACCTTAGACGTTATGACGATATACTATATAACGTTACACGTTATAACGTAATACTATATAGCGTTAGACGTCATAACGTAATACTACAGTACGCTGTACGTTTTATCGTAATACCATACAACGTTATACGATATACCGTAATACTATAGTTCGTTATACGTTATAACGTAATACTATATTACCTTAGACGTTGTAACGTAATACTATATAACGTTAGACGTTATAACGTAATAATATATAACGTTAGACGTTATACCGTAGTACTATATTACCATATACGTTATATCGTAATACTATAGTACGTTATACGTTATAATTTAATACTATATTACCTTAGACATTATAACGTTATACTAATTAACGTTACACGTTATAACGTAATACTATATAGCGTTAGACGTCATAACGTAATACTACAGTACGCTGTACGTTTTATCGCAATACCATACAACGTTATACGATATACCGTAATACTATAGTTCGTTATACGTTATAACGTAATATTATATTACCTTAGACGTTGTAACGTAATACTATATAACGTTAGACGTTATAACGTAATAATATATAACGTTAGACGTTATACCGTAGTACTATATTACCATATACGTTATATCGTAATACTATAGTACGTTATACGTTATAATTTAATACTATATTACCTTAGACATTATAACGTTATACTAATTAACGTTACACGTTATAACGTAATACTATATAGCGTTAGACGTCATAACGTAATACTACAGTACGCTGTACGTTTTATCGTAATACCATACAACGTTATACGATATACCGTAATACTATAGTTCGTTATACGTTATAACGTAATACTATATTAACTTAGACGTTATAAAGATATACTCTATAACGTTACACGTTATAACGTAATACTAATTTACCTTAGACGTTATAACGTAACACTATAGTACGTTATACGCTATAACGTAATACTTTATTACATTTTACATTATAAGGTAATACTATAGTACGTTATACGTTATAACGTAATACTATATTACCTTAGACGTTATAACGTTATACTATATAACGTTACACGTTATAACGTAATACTATAGTTCGTTTTACGTTAAAACGTAATACTATATAACGTTATACGTTATACCGTGATACTATATTACGTTATACGTTATACAGTGATTCTATATTACGTTATTCGTTATAACGTAATACTATATAGCGTTAGACGTCATAACGTAATACTACAGTACGCTGTACGTTTTATCGTAATACCATACAACGTTATACGATATACCGTAATACTATAGTTCGTTATACGTTATAACGTAATACTGTATTACCTTAGACGTTATGACGATATACTATATAACGTTACACGTTATAACGTAATACTAATTTACCTTAGACGTTATAACGTAACACTATAGTACGTTATACGCTATAACGTAATACTTTATTACATTTTACATTATAAGGTAATACTATAGTACGTTATACGTTATAACGTAATACTATATTACCTTAGACGTTATAACGTTATACTATATAACGTTACACGTTATAACGTAATACTATAGTTCGTTTTACGTTAAAACGTAATACTATATAACGTTATACGTTATACCGTGATACTATATTACGTTATACGTTATACAGTGATTCTATATTACGTTATTCGTTATAACGTAATACTATATAGCGTTAGACGTCATAACGTAATACTACAGTACGCTGTACGTTTTATCGTAATACCATACAACGTTATACGATATACCGTAATACTATAGTTCGTTATACGTTATAACGTAATACTGTATTACCTTAGACGTTATGACGATATACTATATAACGTTACACGTTATAACGTAATACTATATAGCGTTAGACGTCATAACGTAATACTACAGTACGCTGTACGTTTTATCGTAATACCATACAACGTTATACGATATACCGTAATACTATAGTTCGTTATACGTTATAACGTAATACTATATTACCTTAGACGTTGTAACGTAATACTATATAACGTTAGACGTTATAACGTAATAATATATAACGTTAGACGTTATACCGTAGTACTATATTACCATATACGTTATATCGTAATACTATAGTACGTTATACGTTATAATTTAATACTATATTACCTTAGACATTATAACGTTATACTAATTAACGTTACACGTTATAACGTAATACTATATAGCGTTAGACGTCATAACGTAATACTACAGTACGCTGTACGTTTTATCGCAATACCATACAACGTTATACGATATACCGTAATACTATAGTTCGTTATACGTTATAACGTAATATTATATTACCTTAGACGTTGTAACGTAATACTATATAACGTTAGACGTTATAACGTAATAATATATAACGTTAGACGTTATACCGTAGTACTATATTACCATATACGTTATATCGTAATACTATAGTACGTTATACGTTATAATTTAATACTATATTACCTTAGACATTATAACGTTATACTAATTAACGTTACACGTTATAACGTAATACTATATAGCGTTAGACGTCATAACGTAATACTACAGTACGCTGTACGTTTTATCGTAATACCATACAACGTTATACGATATACCGTAATACTATAGTTCGTTATACGTTATAACGTAATACTATATTAACTTAGACGTTATAAAGATATACTCTATAACGTTACACGTTATAACGTAATACTAATTTACCTTAGACGTTATAACGTAACACTATAGTATGTTATACGCTATAACGTAATACTTTATTACATTTTACATTATAAGGTAATACTATAGTACGTTATACGTTATAACGTAATACTATATTACCTTAGACGTTATAACGTTATACTATATAACGTTACACGTTATAACGTAATACTATAGTTCGTTTTACGTTAAAACGTAATACTATATAACGTTATACGTTATACCGTGATACTATATTACGTTATACGTTATACAGTGATTCTATATTACGTTATTCGTTATAACGTAATACTATATAGCGTTAGACGTCATAACGTAATACTACAGTACGCTGTACGTTTTATCGTAATACCATACAACGTTATACGATATACCGTAATACTATAGTTCGTTATACGTTATAACGTAATACTATATTAACTTAGACGTTATAACGATATACTCTATAACGTTACACGTTATAACGTAATACTAATTTACCTTAGACGTTATAACGTAACACTATAGTACGTTATACGCTATAACGTAATACTTTATTACATTATACATTATAAGGTAATACTATGGTACGTTGTACGTTATAACGTAATTCTATATTACCTTAGACGTTATAACGTAATACTATATAACGTTACACGTTATAACGTAATACTATATAACGTTATACGTTATACCGTGATACTATATTACGTTATACGTTATACAGTGATTCTATGTTACGTTATTCGTTATAACGTAATACTATAGTACGTTATATGTTATAACGTAATACTATATTACCTTAGACGTTATAACGTAATACTATATTACCTTAGAAGTTATAACGTAATACTATATTACTTTAGACGTTATACCGTATTACTATATTACGTTGTACGTTATAACGATATACTCTATAACGTTACACGTTATAACGTAATACTATATTACCTTAGACGTTATAACGTTATACTATATAACGTTACACGTTATAACGTAATACTATAGTACGTTTTACGTTAAAACGTAATACTATATCACCTTAGACGTTATAACGATATACTCCATAACGTTACACGTTATGACGTAATACTAATTTACCTTAGACGTTATAACGATATACTATATAACGTTACACGTTATAACGTAATACTATATTACCTTAGTCGTTATAACGATATACTATATAACGTTAAACGTTATAACGTAATACTATATTGCCTTAGACGTTATAACGATATACTATGTAACGTTACACGTTGTAACGTAATACTATATAACGTTAAACGTTATACCGTAATACTATATTACGTTTTACGTTAAAACGTAATACTATAGTACGTTATACGTTATAACGTAATACTATATTACCTTAGACGTTATAACGATATACTCCATAACGTTACACGTTATGACGTAATACTAATTTACCTTAGACGTTATAACGATATACTATATAACGTTACACGTTATAACGTAATACTATATTACCTTAGTCGTTATAACGATATACTATATAACGTTACACGTTATAACGTAATACTATATTACCTTAAACGTTATAACGATATACTATATAACGTTACACGTTATAACGTTATACTATATAACGTTACACGTTATAACGTAATACCATATAACGTTATACGTTATACCGTAATACTATATTACGTTATACGCTATAACGTAGTACTATAGTACGTTATACGCTATAACGTAATACTATATTACCTTAGACGCTATAACGTAATACTATAGTACGTTATACGTTATAACGTAATACTATATTATCTTAAACGTTATAACGATATACTATATAGCGTTATACGTTATAACGTAATACTATATTACGTTTTACATTATAAGGTAATACTATAGTATGTTGTACGTTATAACGTAATACTATATTACCCTAGACGTTATAACGTAATACTATAGTACGTTATACGTTATAATTTAATACTATGTTACCTTAGACGTTATAACGTTATACTATATAACGTTACACGTTATAACGTTATATTATATAACGTTATACGTTATACCGTAATACTATATTACATTTTACATTATAAGGTAATACTATAGTACGTTGTATGTTATAACGTAATACTATATTACGTTTTACGTTATAACGTAATACTATATTACCTTAGACGTTATAACGTTATACTATATAACGTTACACGTTATATCGTAATACTGTATAACGTCAAACGTTATAACGTAATTCTATATAATGTTACACGTCATAACGTAATACTATATAAGGGTACACGTTATAACGTAATACTGTATAACGTTATACGTTATAACGGAATACTATAGAACGTTATGTGTGATACTGTTATTCTTTAACGTTATATTTATTCGGTACAATTTGTCTTTGGTTAGAATAATTAGAATCCTATTTGTGGCACCTGCTTCCACAATAGATTAAGCGGCCGTACCTAAGTCTACAATCCACTAGTTCCTAGCTTCAATATTTGACTCAGTGCTTTTAAAAAGAAATGTATGCCTCACGTGCTCAATTATAGATACTTACGAACTATCTAAAATATAGAATAAGTTAAAGTACTGTGGGAAAGTAATTTATAGTGCTATTGGGTTTGGTAATGTTAGGACATATTTCAATATCGTTCACGTCATCACAAAATCAAGTATGACGCTCCGTCGGTCTATATGCTCGCGGGGAGATGCTGAACGAGGACGATAGCGTCGGGTTCGGACAAAGTCCCGAGACGGATATGAGCGGAGACGGTGAGGGTCATGGCCCCCAGACTACGACACTTATCTCACGATTTCTAAGGGAGGGAGCCTACCCACGGATATGGCGCACGGCGAGACAGGCACTGCTTCGGAAGGGGGGACGACCGACGGACTCGCCGTCCTCGTATCGTCTGGTGTGCTTATTTGACGCAGTGGGCAAGCTCTTGGAAGGAATCGTCGACTCCCGTCTGGGGACCCACATGTCAGAGCGAGTACACGGTTGGCGCGAAAGCCAGTATGGCTTTCTCTCGGAGGCGGCTACGAACCTCCCCAGACCATCAACCTTCTTATTATCCAATCAGAAGCAATATCTTTTGCCCTCACTTTCCTAGAAAAAATTGTCATCGACAAATCCGTTGGTCCGGTTCGCTAGACAAACCAATCACTAGCTTTCCTCCGCCACAGCATCGTCACTGAACTTCACACATTCCCTGGCTTTAGAATAGTTAACATCTCGCGAGTGGTTTCTTAGCTTTGGATCAACCAGTGTCTCTGAAGTCGTTGCGCATTCTTTTACCCGTCACCGTCTAAGCTTACGTCGCGTACTCGACACTGTAACATTGTCTAATAATCGAAATCTAATTATACTCTATCAGTTTATATCTCTATAGTCAACTTGTCGTTTGAATAAACTGAAATTGGGGCGCGATAATTCAGTGTATACTCAATTGAACCACCACTATTATTCTAGTAGAAACAAGCGGATCGATCTATTCGTGGCGTTGATTATCTTATCGTAAAGGGAATTTACGACTCTCGTAGACGCTCTATCTCGCGAACGGCTTACGACCTAGTTGGTTTTGTTTAAATGCAAGTTATGGTTTCGCCGGAGTAGGGGTAGAAAGAACGAAGGGCATACACGAATCATTCACGAGCGACTTGAGGAATATGGGCGAAATGATTTGAAATAGTATTTCTGTATGCAGATTGCTTCATATTTATATTGTTATTAGAATATAAATGTCTTAGTACAAACCCGGACGATAAATAAATGGCTTATTTCGTTAGAAAAGGTTATTGCAATTCCGAATTACACTAGAAACTTTCGATAATTCTCAGCTACGAAATTTACACGTTTTATTCTACAATAAATGGTACGTGTCTGTCAGTTAGATATTATAAGAACGGCAAGTTTTCCTTTGAAGCCTTAAAATTTCGACAAAGGATTTGAAGCGTAGTCGTCATTGTGTAGGTACGCCCTTGTGAGGTGACGTCAGCCGGATGTAGAGTTAGTTCCGCATCGGCCATACTGGTCGCCATCTTTACCTTTCTCAAATCGCGTTCTTTATATAATTATTACAATTTACATGTTATTATAAACTGTATTATAAATTATTATAAATCTTTGTACATTATACACACACACACACAGGGTATATATATATATATATTGATGATGTAAATAAATTCTACATTTGGGAAGAACGAATCCAAGTATTATGCTGTGCTGTCGGATTAATATAGATGGCGGGGCAGTAGCCGCTTGGGGTACGTTGGCGTTGCCTCCGGGCCGCTTCGGTCAGTCTCACTGTGCGACTAGTTGGTGACGGTTGTGTCGAAGTTAGTGACGAAAGTGCGGAGTGGTTTCTCAGTCTGATTCATGTGTTTTCAGTGCATGTTTTAGCGCGTTTCTTGGATGTTATTTCGTCACAGTGAATAAAGTGTCTTTTTTATACGTGTGTACTGATTAATTCTGTCGTTGCTACTGAATATTACAGTATTCTTGTACGTGATTGTATTCTTATGCGATTGATGCATAAACATACCATGCAAGAAGAATTTGAAACTAGGACAAAGAGGAAGAAATACGGAGGAGATACTTATGACCATTGTAAACGACAAAGAATTCGTAGAAATTCGAGTGAATCTGACGCGGAGGATATTGATGAAGAGAGAGTATGCAATACAAGAATAGAAGTAATAACACAAGAGTCAAACAATCTCCTCGACAAGGGCAAAAGGATGATGCGAATGATGGGATATAAAGAAGGTGAGGGCCTTGGAAAAAATAAACAAGGTCGTTTAGGGCCAGTTCAAGCACCTAAACAGCATGGCCGTAAAGGTCTTGGATATCATGTTCCTGGACTTGAAGCTTCAGGTCTTAAATGGAATCCTGCAGAGGATGTAATAAAGTGTGTAGAAGACATGAAATGGATAAGAAATCCAAATTCTGATACACCTGCGTCAGAAGAAATGCAACACTGGTTACATCAGGGACCTAAAAAGTTGATCATAGATGATGAAATTGATTTCTGTTGTGAAGATATAGTGAAAAATATTATCAATGCAAAAACTGTATTCGATCATTTGGATGACGTTGAAGTGCGTCGAGCAAGGACACGTTGTAATCCTTATGAAACAATTCGTGGTGCATTCTTCTTAAATCGTGCTGCTGTTAAAATGGCGAATATAGATAGAGCATGTAACTTTATGTTTACTAACCCAGAAGGTTTGGGGAAGAATGAGCTGCTATACTTTGCAGATGTTTGTGCTGGACCAGGTGGTTTTAGTGAATATGTTCTATGGCGAAAGAAATGGCGTGCTAAAGGATTTGGTCTTACTTTAAAGAATGAAAATGATTTCAAATTAGCAGATTTTTATGCGGGTCCTTGCGAAACATTTCATCCATACTATGGACCAAAAGAAAATGGTGACGTTTTCGACCCAGATAATCAAGAGGCATTTACAAATCTTATAATGCAGCATACCCATGGCAAAGGAGTACATTTTATGATGTCCGATGGAGGATTTTCAGTAGAAGGACAAGAAAATATACAAGAAATTCTTTCAAAACAACTGTATCTTTGTCAATGTTTAATAGCATTAATGATTGTAAGAGAGGGTGGTCATTTTGTGACAAAATTATTTGACCTTTTTACACCCTTTAGTGCTGGTTTAGTTTATTTAACGTATCGCTGCTTTGAAGAAGTTTGTATTTTTAAACCAAACTCTTCTAGACCAGCAAATTCAGAACGTTACTTAATATGTAAGAAGAAACGAAGTGGGACACAAGATGTTGTGGAATATCTGAAGCATGTTAATCGTCTGCTTTTAAAAGGTGGTGAAAATGACGATGTTTTACAATTAGTATCATACAACGAATTAGAAAGGGAGAAACAATTTGTTCAATATCTACGTGCTTCTAACAATGATTTGGGCAGAAAACAAATAACAGGCCTGTGTAAAATTGCTGCATTTTGCGAGGATAATACTCTTGTTGAGACAAAACAAGCTGATATGCGCAAACAATGTCTAGAGTATTGGAAACTTCCTGATGAAACTTTTTTTTTTTTTTCTTTATACGTGGGGAAATCCTCATGGACACCCGGCCGCCCTCTGGGAGGCGGCGGCGGGTAGTGTCGGACTCTTACCGACTAAAACCCCACGATGGTCGCCGTGACGGTTCTCGGGAGCGTCCCGTTTCCTGTCTCGAAGCTCTCGGTCCAGGGCGCTCCCTCGTCGCTCCCCCGCGAGATTTTTCGCAGGGGACATCCTCTTCTTTCTCTTCTTGGCAGCCGGGGGGTGACCACCAGCCCCCGCGGCGCCGGCGTTCCGTGGGGCCGTCGTGCAATTCCGGGCAGGGACCCAGACCCTCCCCGGCTTGACGGCCTGTTTTTCCCCTTCGGACGAACGCGCGCGCGCGCTCTTCTACGACGGCGGCGTCGGTGGTGGCGCCGCGGTCGCGCGGCGTCGCGTCGTCGACGTTGCTCCTCCTCGCGCTCCTCTTCGTCCGCGCACGACCCGGCAGGGGTCGCGGTTCTTCACCCTGCTCCGCTCCGCCCGCTCCTTCGCCAGCATGACCTGCTCGCAGAAGGTGCGGACGGCCGCGTACTCCTGCGGACTCCTCAGCGTCGCCTCCACGAGCGCCTCGGGGGCCAACCCGTCGCCTATGGCGAGACGTAGCACGCGGCGCGGCACCTCCCACGCCGGACAACGCTCCAGCGTGTGCTGCGCCGTGTCCTCTTCCTCCTGGCAGTGGTGACAGATTGACGTCACCTCACGCTGGATTCTTCTCAGGAACTCACCGAACACACCGTGGCCGGTGAGCACCTGCGTCATCCTGTACGTCAAAGGGACCCCGCCGCGGTCCCGCCACGCCTCCCAGTTGGGGAGGACGGCGCGCACGGCCCGGTGTGGCCGTGACATGTCCTCCTCGGTTAGTTGGGCGCGCCATCTCTCCCAGACCCTGTGCCGCGTCTCCCTCCACACGTCCTGGAACGGACGTTCGCCGCCGCCACCGTCCGAGCCCAGGGCCCTACGGTGGTTGTACAACCGTTGGAGCGCAAGGGCCTGCAGCTCGAACGGCGGGGACGCGGCCAGCACGGACGCCGACGCGTGCGACACCGTCCGGTATGCACGCGCGATCCTGATGGCGGTCGTCCTGTGCAGCCTCCGTAGCAGGGTCAGGCTGCGTCGGTTGGCCAGCAGTTCTTCGGCCCATACGGGGGCCCCGTAGAGGACCCTCGATCTCACCACTCCCTCGTAGAGGCTGCGCACTCTCGTTCCCGCTCCACCGATGTTGGGCAGCAAGCCGCACAGGGCGTTGGCTGCGGCTGCCACCTTCGGCACCAGTTCCTCGAAGTGGGGCTCGAGCGTCCATCCGCTGTCGATGGTGAGGCCCAGGTACCTCATCTGGGCTCTCACCGGTACGTCCTCGCCGTCGCACCTGACGCACAGTCCGGACGGTGGGGCTCCTCTGCGACGACGGTCGAAGAACCCCACGGCCTCCGTCTTGGCCGGCGACACGTTCAGCCCCAGCCTTCCTATCGCCCTCACCGCGCGCGCCACCGCCACGTCCGCGATCGCCTGCGCCTCGTACCATCCCCCGCCGCCGGCCATGACCAAGGTGTCGTCGGCGTAGCACACCAAGGCCGTGCCCGGCGGCATGGGGCAACGGAGGACCGAGTCGTACGCGGTGATCCACAGTATGGGTCCCAGGACCGACCCCTGCGGGACACCGCGCTCCACCGGCCTCCTCTCCTCCGCGCCGTTTCGGCCCGCGTACCCGATCCAACGGTCGCTGAGGTACGACCGTATCAGGCGAACCAGGTACGCGGGCACCTCCAGCCTCTCCAGCGCCTCCACGATCCTGGCCCAGGGGATCGTGTTGAACGCGTTGGTCACGTCCAATGAGACCGCGATGGCCACTCCTCCCCGCGCTACCATGTCGTCGGCGGTCGTCCGCACCATCCTCACGGCGTCCACGGTGGATCTTCCTTTTCTGAATCCGAACTGGCTATCGTGCCAGCCGGATCCGCGCTCCGTGATATGCGCCTCCAGACGGGCGGCGATTATCCTTTCCAGGAGCTTGCCAGCCTCGTCCAGAAGGCATATCGGTCTGTACGCGGACGGCGAGTCCGGCGGGCGGCCCTCCTTGCGCAGCAGCACCAGCCTCGCCGTCCTCCACGCCCGTGGGTACGCGCCTTCCCTCATGCACCGCGTGAAGACGTGCTGCAGACGGGGAGCCAGGGTCTCCATCGACTCTGCCCAGACACGGCCCGGTATTCCGTCCGGACCGGGTGCCACGTCGCCGCGGGACGCCATCCTCTTCGTTGCCGCGAGTAACTCTTCCTTCGTCACTCGCAGCTCTTCCCTCCACTCCGCGACGGTGTTGTTGGAGCGGAGCGGCGGCGTCCTCCTCCTCGTCGCGTCGACGTTGTCCGTGCTGTCCTGTTGCTGTCGCGGGAACAGAGCGCTCAGAACCGTGTCGAGCAACCCCGGCTCCATACTCGCGGTCAATGGGGGTGCCGGTGGTCGTAGCCTCCTCGTGACCAACCGGTAGGGCCTCCCCCATGGATCGGCCTCGACCGATTCGACGAGCTCGTCCCAGGCCCGGGCTTTCGCCGTCCGGATCTCCCACTGGAGTATCCTCCTCTTCTCCCTGTACGCGTCGTAACAGCGGGAGATCCTCTCCTCGTCGCGCGTTCGCCTGCGCCGGGCCCTCTGCAGCGCTGTACGTGCCAGTGCGCATCCTCTTCTGAGGGCGGCTATCTCCTCCGTCCACCAGTAGACGCCCGGGGCTCGCGCTCCGTGGCTGGTACTGGAGCGCGGCATTGAGGCGTCACAGGCCGCGGCCATGTCTCTCCGCAGATCCTCCGCCTCCTCGTCTATGCTGCTGCCGCCGTCGTCCCGCGTTGTCCGCGCGTCCCAACTCCATGCGGACACGGAGACAGCGGCTTGCAGAAGATCCCGGTTCCTGTCTTTCGCCCGCCATCTTCTTCTCGGTGTTGGCGGATGGCGGGAACGGTTCGGCCCTCCGGTGTCGTTGCTGCCGACGGCCCGTCCGGTGGACGTGGTTTCCGGGGCGAGCTCCATCATCACGTAGAGATGGTCGGACAGAGTCTCGACCCCGTCCAGCACCCTCCAGTCGCGCACTCTCCGGTGTAGGTTGGCGGTGGCCCAGGTCAGGTCGATGACGGAGGACCCCCTCCAGGCCTGGCAAGTGCTCGTCGATCCTCTGTTGGACAGCAGCAGTCCAAGTCCCGCGGCCCAGTCGGCCACCATTCTTCCCCTTGTGGTGGTTCGCGTGTCGTTCCACTGCGTGGAGCGGGCGTTGAAGTCCCCGAGCACGAGTAGCTGTCGGGGACGGCATATCCTCCTGATGCAGTCGCCCACTCCGTCGAGGAACGCCCCGAACGCGACCAGGCCGCTGTTGGGAGATATGTATACCCCCACCACGGCAATCCCTGCCCACTCGACCGCGACGTAGCCGTTGCCGCGTTCCAGCAGGACGCCGGGAATGCCGGGCGTCGTTGTCGTTGTCTCTGTCGTCCATCCGACTGCCGCTGTCCAGTCCAAGTCCCCGACCCAGTTGGGAGAGTCGGGAACGCGATGCGGTTCCGCCACCACAGCGAGGGCGACTCTGCTCTCCCGGATGGTCTGGAAGAGCAGATCTTGAGCTCGCCTCGATCTACCTACGTTGCACTGGAGGATTCGTTGGAATCTATTGGCCCAACTCCATGGCCTCCTCCAGGCCATCTACCGCCGCCGCCGTTGCTGTTGTCGTCGTCGTCGTCGTTGTCGTCGCTGCTGCTGCCAATTCTTTGGCGGCGACGGCGGCGGCGACGGCGGTGGCGGTGGCGTCGGTGCTTCCAGATGTCCCTCCGGCGGTGGCTAGTCCGCGGGTGGGTCCTCTCCTCCTGCTTGTTGTTGTTGTCTTCGGCGGCGTGCATGCCGCCCCTCCCATCCTGTGATTGGCCGGGACCCCGAGCGAATCGCACAGGGGGCATTTGGGCACGGAGGCGGGACAGCCTCTCGCGCGATGTCCGCTTCCGCCGCACCTGTAACAAATCTGCCCGCGATCCACGGCGGACACGCAAGTGGCTCTCACGTGTCCGAGTTCCAGGCACCTGTAGCACTGCAAGGGCCGCCTTGGTATGGCGACGACCCTCGCAGTGGACCAACCCAGGGCGATACTCCCAGCCCGGGCTATCTTACGGGCCCCGGCCACCGGGCACTTGACGTACACCGAGCCAAGACCGTCCCTGGATGCTCCAACCTCGCCGACCTGCACCTCCGAGTCCGCGCAGCCCGCCGCCAAAGCCAGCGCCTGCCGCAGCTCTTCCCTCTGTAGCGAGATGTCGATCCCGACGACCCGCAGCTCCGCCGTCTTCACTGGAGCTGCCACCCTGACGGTGGCCGGATCCAGCACCCTGGTCAGATGTGACGCCAGCCGGGACGCTTTCTCCCTTTCTTTGTCGCCGGGCACCTTGATTATGATGGCGCCCGACATCGCCTTCTTCATCCCGACCGACTGTACTCCGATCTCCGTCAGCGGGATGCTCCTCCTGGCCGTGGCGATGACCTCGGCGTACGTCATCTTCGCTCCCTCGTTGAGCGTCAATGTCACCGCGGATGTTCGCGGTGCGCGAGGGAGCGAGGCCGTTCTCGCCGTCGCCGTCGTTGGCTTCTTGGACGTGGAGACGCCCGGTTTGGGCGCCCGCGCCGTTCTTCCCTGGGGCTGCTGCTGCTGCCGTTGCCGCAGCAGCCTTTCCGCCGGCAGCGGTGCCGCTGCCCTCGTCGAGGGTGCGGCCCTTCCTCCTGTTGCTCTCGCCGTCTCCTCGGCGGCGAAAGCCACTCCCCTCCTTCTCCTGCGCCTCCTGCGCGCTGTTTTAGAGACCACTGGTCTCCATTCGTCCTCCTCCCGCGCCTTCGCTGGAGACTTCGGGATGCTCCCGGTGATGATGGCGGCAGTGGGGGCGGCGACGGAGGGAGCCGTGATACCGCGCTCGGTGGCTCCCTTCCGCGTTTCGGCGCCGCTTGCGCGGCCCCTCTCGTAACGCTCGTCGATCCGCCGCATTATCGACGCCGCAATCTCTTCCATCCTCTTCTCCATCCTCTTCTCCACGGCAGCGAGGCTCCCGCTCTCGTCGTTGTTCTCGCGAGGAGAATCGCTGGGACCAGAGGTGATACGTCCCTGCGCGTTGGCGTCCCTTCTCGCCAGTTCGTTGCTAAGGGACGCAACCTGGCTACGAAGGAACGCGATCTCTTCCTCCAGCAGGGCGTTTCTCGCGTCAGCCAGCCTTGCGGCCCCAGACCCGCTGCCGGGCTCCAGTACGTACCTCCTCATCATCTCAAGCGCCCACGCGGCGGTGAGATAGTTCACTGACTCCCTGAGCAGCTTGACATATGTCCCCTTCAAATTCGACGACCTCGCCGCCACCATGCTGACGTTTCCCAGACACCTCACCACCTCGGCGCAAACGTCTTCCGGCGAGGTCCTCCTCACCACCTGCATCATCTCATCGGGCACCTCCGGTATCGTGCAGGCAAGCTTCCGTTTCTTGCCCCTGCACGTCGACGAGGCGGCCGACGAATGTGACGCGTACGAGGCGACCGACTCTTCGTCGTCGGACCTCGCTGACGTCCTTGATCCTCCTGGTGCCACTGGCGGTGTGGCGTCGCCTACTGGGGCCGGGACGGCAAAGACGCTCCCCGTCCCTCCTGAGGCTCTCCTGAGGGAGCTCCTACTCCTGGTAAGTGGTGGCCTGTTGTCCTCCTGGGTCACCTCCATCCTTCCTTCTTCACTACCTTCACCAGTCGCAGCAACACAAACTGGGGCCTGGCTATCCACCCCCGAGCGGCCGTGGTCGTTAGATGACGACGCAGTGGGGCCCACTTGACCACCCACGCCTGCGCCGGTACTGGGGTATCCCTCCCCTGCGCCGTAAACTTCTTCAATCCTTATCTTGTCCATCATATTTTATTTTAATTTTTGCCGTAGTTGTCAACGGTATTCCATCCTGGCGCCACTCACTCTTTCGCAGCCTGCCTCGGTCAAAGCCGATGAAGGGTGACGGGGAGCCCCACGGGAAGGTGAGGTGAGTGGTCTTGGCAGATATGGGCCCACCAACTTCTCCGAAATTCCCCGCACCGGATCAGCAAACTGGCCAGTCCCGAAGGACCCACCAGCCGCCACCCGACTATAGGGGAATATCAGATCCATCGGGGTTTCCCAGGGCGTGGTACTACGCCCTAAGAACCCATACCCACCTCGTGCTCCCCTCCTGATGAAACTAGGACAATCCCAAGACACTTGAAACCAAAAGATAAATTGAATACTCTTTTGAAAGATACTTCATTCCGTAATATTAATCCAGCACAATTGATGGAATTTAACATTGAAAATGCATTATTGTCACCATATGACTGGTTTTGTATGCCATGTGGTACAAAGCCAAGGCCTGATGATGATAAGAAGAACGCTACATTTTATATGGGCATGGGAAGGAGTAACGTATATAGATATATAAAGAATTCTTGGGTTCGAGTCGATGACATTGGCATAGAATTACCACCAAATACACTTGTGTACGCAGAACTTGTATATGAAATGACTAAGGAGTTTAGTCGTCAGCAAAAAGTACTTGCATTGCATATTATAGACGCATTCTACTTGGGGGGAGAGGACATTAGTGAAAAATATTTGAGGAGCAGGAACGAGGATACGAAGTTGTTCTGTGAAGCTTTGTGGAAACCTGCAGGAAATAATTATACTCGAATACGTGCCAAAGAACTATTTCCAGTTGGTTCATATATATGTGAAAAGTTGCGACTAACACAACGTACAATGAAAAATAATTGCGATGCCTTAGTATACGAACTTCCAGAAAGGACTTTAGATGTTGATGGTTGTAATAAGGACAAATTATATTTCATACCACATAGTGTAATATTTTTAAGAAGCACCGTAAATCCTTGGAATCGGTATGTCAGTAAAACACATTCCATGACATATGTTTTTAATTGCAAAACGAACGAGAAGTTATTCGACCTTCATAGACCAAGTTCAGCAGAAGCAAGATTCATTGAATCTTTTAAAAGTCGCCTTATTTGGCATTGGCCTAATGATCCATCACTTACTATGAACAGATTTGCAAAATTTATTAAAGATAAGTGTCCTATATACAATACACCCTTAAAATATTAAAACTACAGAATGTACATATATCGTACATGACTCGAGCCGCTTAGAAGTGAAACAGATTAATTCCGTTAAGTTGACTGTTATTTCAAATATGAAATACTTATGATATATTTCAGTATTTAGTATTATGTTTCTATAGAAATAGAGGTAGTATCTGAAAGTATAATTAATAAGTTTGTCTTCCGAGTGGCAGAATTGCAATACTATTTGGTATGAAATATACTGTTACAAATGATATGCGGTATTGTATGGTTTTTGGAATGAATTGTGACATTAAACTGTACTATATGATTGTATAATTTAATTTATAAACATATAATAAATATTTAGTCGGTACAATTTGTCTTTGGTTAGAATAATTAGAATCCTATTTGTGGCACCTGCTTCCACATTAGATTAAGCGTCCGTACCTAAGTCTACAATCCACTAGTTCCTAGCTTCAATATTTGACTCGGTGCTTTTAAAAAGAAATATATGTCTCACGTGCTCAATTATAGATACTTACGAACTATCTAAAATATAGAATAAGTTAAAGTACTGTGGGAAAGTAATTTATAGTGCTATTGGGTTTGGTAACGTTATGACATATTTCAATATCGTTCACGCCATCACAAAATCAAGTATGACGCCCCGTCGGTCTATATGTTCGCGGGGAGATGCTGAACGAGGACGATAGCGTCGGGTTCGGACAAAGTCCCGAGACGGATATGAGCGGAGACGGTGAGGGTCATGGCCCCCAGACTACGACACTTATCTCACGATTTCTAAGGGAGGGAGCCTACCCACGGATATGGCGCATGGCGAGGCAGTCACTGCTTCGGAAGGGGGGACGACCAACGGACTCGCCGTCCTCGTATCGTCTGGTGTGCTTATTTGACGAAGTGGGCAAGCTCTTGGAAGGAATCGTCGACTCCCGTCTGGGGACCCACATGTCAGAGCGAGTACACGGTTGGCGCGAATGCCGGTATGGCTTTCTCTCGGAGGCGGCTACGAACCTCCCCAGACCATAACCTCCTTATTAACCAATCACAAGCAATATACATTGTTCTCACTTTCCTACATACCGCCCCCTGTAGGCGAGGCCTATATACCTCTCAACATACCTCCAATAGCAGCAAACATACGTGGAATCGAATATTTCAGCCAGACCATGAAAAACTGCAATTACGTGGGATTTGACTGCGACCAGTGTTGATATCGCGTAAACCGACTGAGGTGCGCTGTCTGCGGCGCAAACGCGGGGAATAGCGCGCATCGAGTTTTCGACTTATTTCAAACAGGAGGATTGATAATTCTTTTATATATGTTCACCTGAACATGTAAAAATTACCGTATCCCGGTTAGAATTGTAGCGACGCTCGACAGTAAACTTTCCTACGGGCTCTGTCCCGTGGATCGCTCAGCAAAGACCCTATTCTACGGACAAGATGATTGCCAGATGCAGATACATCCTCACGAAATAATTTCAGCTAGCCTAATGACCCCTTTTTTCACGTGGAGAATTCCGCATGTTCGCACCGACACTGCGATCAGCAGCAGAGCAGTGCCGGAAACTTGAAGACCTATTCTCAACAATGGCCTGTCTGCGCGTATGATAGGAATGCTACGCGACCCCTCTCTTTGCGAATTGCTGTCGGTGCATTTCCCGCGATCTCTTAGTCTAGTCGACCCTTGTGTATTGTCACCAGTGAGGCCCGTTCCTCCTAGTGTCATAAATAGGCTAGTCGCGTCCGGTTGAGGGTGATGGTGGAGCGTCCGTGGGTAGCCTGAACGTCAACCCCGTCCATCCCATTATCATGCGATGGTGTGAGATTCACTATCTCAACCTTTATGTCCATTCCTTTGTGAGCATCACTCGCTTACTGAAGAGGCGGACAGCTTCGTATTTCTGCGGCTCGCCCCGCATCGCTCCTACGATCGCCGAAGTGATCAGCTTCTCGCCTATGATGAGACGCATGTAGTGGCGGGTACGCTCCCACGCCGGGAATAGCTCCAGCGTGTGCGGCGCTGCGTCCCTGCCATAAATCGGAGGATTTATTTAGCCAAGGTCCTCCAAAATGACAAACAGACTTTCTCTTAGCAGTCACTAGACCTTTTACCTCCTACGGGAAGATATGAGAAATATATCTTCCTTGCGTACGATGCTTCCCGCTAGCGACTTTCTTTCAAGGGCAGTTAGTATCCTATTCCAACCTCCAGCACAAGAGTTGACCAATTAACAACGACGTTCGTTTCCCTCACTTCCCGAACCGAGCATTTCCTTAACAAATCCGGGTATCTCGCATCTTAAGGCATAGTTTTCCCGCGAGGCATCATCGTGATGGAAAGTCAGTCGTCACTTGTACGTCCGAAGCAATCATAGGCAGCTCTTAGTAATTTTTCTGTGTTCCGCGTTATCTTGGGCAATCATCAACCGATTTCATATCGTGAAGCAAAACGTATCGAACAGAAGGCGAACTTGTAATCGCGAGTCGCGATCCGCTGCTAGTAATACCGCGGACCGCAAATTTAATAATCGCGAGTACTGCGCACGGTATACACCTTGAATGTATTACAATAAATTTCTCTGTTATACATACTCAAGTTTTACCTCCTCTCACTATCACGATCCATCACCTCAAACTGGTGACCCCGACATGATTTATAGTGACAAAGGTGACCGTGATAGTACCGCGGAAATTTCAATTAACGTCGTTCTGAGTGTGACATTGATAAGGAAAATAATAATCAAGGAAATTTTGCCAACGAGCAATCATCATGTTCGCGTCGTTGCTGACGAACACCACGGGGTGATTCGCTCCGTCGGAGAGGCAATTCGAGGTAGCGTGGATCACGGACTACGATGTAAGGTTTGGGACTCTATCAAAATGCCTCGAGAGTCGGAACCTACAGGATGTCGATGAAATTTTGGCATAACCCACAACCACCGGGAGCTGCGAGAAGTTGAAACGCGTGCTAATTCGCAAATCAACCGATACGAACAGCGCACGGAAAGAGAAGCTGGTGGAGTGGGAGGTGATGGAAGACCGGAAGCCAACCCAATTTTACATCTTCAATACTTTGAGCCCCTCTATCCCCGGCGATTTCATCCTCTTGCTGTGGAGGAGCCGATTACCCGCTCACAATCTCGCTGCAGCTACCGACTCTGATCCGGACGAGCTATTGAAGCAAGCGGACCTCATCGTTGAGGAATTTGTACAGGCTTACCAGCACATTGCTCGAATGCTGACTGTAGCCGATCAACCTCCACAATGCTCTGAATTGAACGAACAGCTCGCCTCTATTAGCACTGTAGAGGACGATATGACCCAGGTAAATGCTAAAATAGACGCGTTGAATCTCGATCATCGTTCTCGTCGGCGGTCGAGAAAGCGTAGCAGCTGAAGTTCGAGGGAATGAACGCAGGAACCCCGACCTCTGTTCTTATCACCGAATATTCCGGCAGCGCGCGAACAAATGCAGGTCCGCCACATCTTCGTCACGGACAAAAGAGCGATTATATGCTTTCTCGTAGACACCGGCGCCGAAAAGAGTGAATATCACCGCAGCCAAATATACGGGCTTGCGATCAAACTCGTATACGAACTATTCGCGGCAAACGCGACGCGTATACCTGCATACGGTACCATTACGATTAACCTCAACCTGTCCCTCAGAAGAGCCCTCAAATGACATTTCGTCGTAGCCGACGTTGAAAAGCCCATCATTGGCGTTGACCTTTTGAGCCTTTACGGGATGCTGGCGGATCCGCCAAATAAACATCTCCTCGACACGACAACCCAATTGGCATCAAGGGGATATGCTGCCGCAACCGAAGAAGCACTCATTGAAACCATAATCGGCGAATCTGTCTACCATCGGCTTTTGGCGGTGTTTCCTGATCTAACTCATCCACCGGTCTTTGTACGAGAGAAGGAGGGAGGAGGAGAAGCGACTGCCTGGGAAAGTAGGCGCCTTCAACTGCTGGTGGAAGTTGCCGCGCGGCCGGACCGAGCGGTTAGAGCCGTCTTTCCTAACTGGGAGGCTTGGAGGATCCGAGGCGGTGTCCCGCTGATATTCATGATGACGCGGGTGTTCACCGGTCACGGTGTTTTCGGGGAGTACCTGTAAGGATTCGGCGGGAGGTGACTTCCACCTGCCATCACTGCGAGGAGGAGGAGGACACGGCGCGGCACACGCTGGAGTTCTGCCCGGCGTGAGAAGGGCCGCGCCGTGTCCTGCGTCTCGCCATAGGCGAGATTTCGGCCCCTCATGCGGTCGTCGAGGCCATGTTGAGGGGCCAAAAGGAGTTAGCCGTCGTCCGCACCTATTGCTAGCGAGTCCTACTCGCAAACGAGCGGGAGGCGAGGATCAGAGTGCGGAGGGCGACCCCGCCGGTGTGGCTCGCGGAGGCGAACTGACGAACCGCCGCCGCCGCCGCCGTACTGAGCGCGCGCGTCGGAAGATCCGTCCCGCCGAGGAGAGACTGGGTCCCCTGTCGGAGTTGCACGACGTCCCATGGAACGTGTCGCTGGGGCGTGGGTGGTCCCTCCCTCTAGCCGCGCAGCTCGGCCATGACGCCTCTCGCAGCAACGAAGGGGGACGACGACGACGGAGTGTTGCGGTAGCATATCTAAAGAGGGGAGCCGGGACACTTCTTTCAAGCGTCATGACGACAAACGAGGGGTTTTAGTTGGTTAGAGTCCGACACTACCCGCCTCCTCCCATTAGGCGGCCGGGCGTTCATGAGAATTTTCCCACGTAAAACAAAAAATTAGATTTGAAAGGGACCAGAGTGGACATACCACAAAGGGACTAAAGTGCGCTGGATTTGGCAGCAAGTAATGAGGATAGCCCGCATCGAGTTCTCAAAATATCTGCAATAGAAACGGGGATACGTTCCATTGAATATTTGAGCTCAAATACTCAAAACTGCAAAGCCAAACTATTTGGTAGTGCCTAGAGTTCACATAGTGCAAACTCGCTAACGTGAGCTGTATTGGGCTGAAAATGTGGAGTGTAACGCGCATGGGGTTGCCCATAGATCTCTAATAGCATCGGAGATACCGTCAACTGAATGTTAATAGACTAAATATGCAAATCTGTAATAACAGCAGATTTGAACTCGACCAGAGTTGGAATAGCGTAAACAGAGTCCCGTGCTCTGTATTTGGCAACAAATGTGGAGTACGATGCGCTTCGCATATTCGACATATCTAGAATAGCTTCGGATATACGATCAATTGAATACTAAAACCTAAATAAGTGGAACAGTAATTACACTCGATTTAACAGGGTACAGAGTTGACATATGTCTAACGGGCTAACGTGGGCTGCATTTGGCAGCATATGTGGAGCGTGCCGCGCATCGTGATGTTCACGAATCTCAAATAGAAGGGGACATATGTTCAATTGAATATTTAAGCCGAAATAAGCGGAACAGTAATTCATTGGATATAACAGAGTTCAGATTTGACATAGGCCTAACGGGCTAACGTGTGCAATATTGGACAGCCAGTTTGGAGTGTAATGCGGATCGAATTGTTCGCATATCTCAAGCAGAAGGGGTGATATGTTATATTGAATACTGAAGCCTGAATATGCGGATCCGTAATTACATTAAATTTGATAGAATCCAAAGTTGACATAAGACAAACTGGCTAACGTTCGCAAAATTGGGCACGAAATGTGGTGTATGAGGAGTATCCAATTGTCCACATGTCTATAGTAAACCGGGGTTAGGTTCAATTGAATATTGAAGCTTCAACGTGAGGAACTGTACTTTCATTGGATATGGAAGGATCCAGAATTGATGCAGCGCAAGCTGGCTGAAATGCGTTGTGTTTGGCAGCCGGTGGGGAGTTCAACGCGCATAGCACTGTCGACCTATCTCCAATAGCAGTGGAGATACGATCAATTGTGTATTTAATCCTAACTATGAGGTACCGTAATTACATCGGATTTGACAGAGATTTAAGTTGACATTGCGCAAGCCGGCTAACGTTCGCTGTATTTTTCTTTCTATGTGGAATATTTCGGGCAACGAAATGTCGACATATCACCAATAGCAGTGGGGGTACGTTTAAATGCATATTGAAGGTTGAATAGTTTGAACTGTAACTGCATTGGATGTGACAGAGACCTGAGGTTATATAGCGCAAACCCGCGTATGTTCGCTCATTTCTCAGACCATATGGAGTATGATGCGCGCCAAGTTGTCCTAATATATCCATTAGCATCGGAGATACGATCAATTGAATATAGTAGCCTATCTATGCGGTACTGCAATTACATTGGATTTGACAGACACCAGAGGTGACATAGCGCAAGCGGGCTAACGCGGGCTGTATTTGGCAGCATGTGTGGAGTTTAACGCGCAAAAAATTGTCCACATATCTCCAACAGCAGCGGTGATACGATCAATTGAATATTGAAGCCCAAATAGGTGGAACAGTAATTCCGTCTTGTTACGTCGTCCGACTATCTACCTGGGTCAGGCTACACACCGCGGGCAGGATAGCAGCCACATCTCCGCACATCCTTGTCGAGTACTCTCAATAGCCTCAAGGACCCGTCATAAATCTTACAAGAATCTGTCTCAGATCCTCGGAGCCGGGTGTAGCATCTGTTCGACAACTGTCTTCAGGTTTATTGTCTAGTACGGGAAATTTAGTTTTCGCACGTACGATGCCTCCCACTATCAACTTTCCTCCGAGGGCGGCCAAGACCCTTCCTGGCCTACCAGTCATCTTATTAGCCATTGAGAAACAATGTCCACTACCATCACTTTCCTAACCAAAAATGTTATGAACAAATCCGCTGGTCCCATGCATTAGACAAAACCATCACCAACACTCCTCCGACACAGCGTCGCTGTTTCATATTCATTCATTGCTCATCGTCAGAACAGTCCACTCTGTAAAGGGTTCTACCCTCAAGCAAAAACCGTCACTCAACTTGAAATCAGTCAACAAGTCTGCAAAAGGTTCTACCCTTAAACACATACTTAAATGGCACCGACGCATCAGTGTAATTCTGTATATCTCGTAAGCTGCTACTATAATCTATAAGTTAGGTTTGTTAAATCAGTGTAAATTCAATCAATCCACCCCTATTATCGTAATAGAAATAAAGGGATCGATCAGTTCATGACGTCGATTGTATAATCGTAACCTGGAATTTACGACTCCCGTTGACGTTCTTCCCCGTGATCGCGTATCTCCGAGAACGGTCGTAACAGCACTTCATTGCTCCATTGCTCCACATGCTCCACATTTGCTGTCAAATACGGCGCACGTCAGCCGGTTTGTGCTATGTCAACTCTAGTCCCTGTCAAATCCAATGTAGTTACGGTACCCCATAGTTAGACCTAAATATTTAATTGATCGTGTCTCCACTGACATTGGCGATATGTCTGCAATTCGATGCGCATCATGCCCCACTTTTGCTGTCAAGGACGGAGCACGGTAGCCGGTTTGCGCTATGTCACCTCTGGTCTCTGCCAAATCCGATGAAATTACGGTACCACATATTTAGGCTTAAATACACAATTGATCGTATCTCCACTGCTATTGGAGATAGGCCGACAGTGCTATGCGCGTTGAACTCCCCACCGGCTGCCAAACACAACGCATTTCAGCCAGCTTGCGCTGCATCAATTCTGGATCCTTCCATATCCAATGAAAGTACAGTTCCTCACGTTGAAGCTTCAATATTCAATTGAACCTAACCCCGGTTTACTATAGACATGTGGACAATTGGATACTCCTCATACACCACATTTCGTGCCCAATTTTGCGAACGTTAGCCAGTTTGTCTTATGTCAACTTTGGATTCTATCAAATTTAATGTAATTACGGATCCGCATATTCAGGCTTCAGTATTCAATATAACATATCACCCCTTCTGCTTGAGATATGCGAACAATTCGATCCGCATTACACTCCAAACTGGCTGTCCAATATTGCACACGTTAGCCCGTTAGGCCTATGTCAAATCTGAACTCTGTTATATCCAATGAATTACTGTTCCGCTTATTTCGGCTTAAATATTCAATTGAACATATGTCCCCTTCTATTTGAGATTCGTGAACATCACGATGCGCGGCACGCTCCACATATGCTGCCAAATGCAGCCCACGTTAGCCCGTTAGACATATGTCAACTCTGTACCCTGTTAAATCGAGTGTAATTACTGTTCCACTTATTTAGGTTTTAGTATTCAATTGATCGTATATCCGAAGCTATTCTAGATATGTCGAATATGCGAAGCGCATCGTACTCCACATTTGTTGCCAAATACAGAGCACGGGACTCTGTTTACGCTATTCCAACTCTGGTCGAGTTCAAATCTGCTGTTATTACAGATTTGCATATTTAGTCTATTAACATTCAATTGACGGTATCTCCGATGCTATTAGAGATCTATGGGCAACCCCATGCGCGTTACACTCCACATTTTCAGCCCAATACAGCTCACGTTAGCGAGTTTGCACTATGTGAACTCTAGGCACTACCAAATAGTTTGGCTTTGCAGTTTTGAGTATTTGAGCTCAAATATTCAATGGAACGTATCCCCGTTTCTATTGCAGATATTTTGAGAACTCGATGCGGGCTATCCTCATTACTTGCTGCCAAATCCAGCGCACTTCAGTCCCTTTGTGGTATGTCCACTCTGGTCCCTTTCAAATCTAATTTTTTGTTTTACGTGGGAAAATTCTCATGAACGCCCGGCCGCCTAATGGGAGGAGGCGGGTAGTGTCGGACTCTAACCAACTAAAACCTCTCGTTTGTCGTCATGACGCTTGAAAGAAGTGTCCCGGCTCCCCTCTTTAGATATGCTACCGCAACACTCCGTCGTCGTCGTCCCCCTTCGTTGCTGCGAGAGGCGTCATGGCCGAGCTGCGCGGCTAGAGGGAGGGACCACCCACGCCCCAGCGACACGTTCCATGGGACGTCGTGCAACTCCGACAGGGGACCCAGTCTCTCCTCGGCGGGACGGATCTTCCGACGCGCGCGCTCAGTACGGCGGCGGCGGCGGCGGTTCGTCAGTTCGCCTCCGCGAGCCACACCGGCGGGGTCGCCCTCCGCACTCTGATCCTCGCCTCCCGCTCGTTTGCGAGTAGGACTCGCTAGCAATAGGTGCGGACGACGGCTAACTCCTTTTGGCCCCTCAACATGGCCTCGACGACCGCATGAGGGGCCGAAATCTCGCCTATGGCGAGACGCAGGACACGGCGCGGCCCTTCTCACGCCGGGCAGAACTCCAGCGTGTGCCGCGCCGTGTCCTCCTCCTCCTCGCAGTGATGGCAGGTGGAAGTCACCTCCCGCCGAATCCTTACAGGTACTCCCCGAAAACACCGTGACCGGTGAACACCCGCGTCATCATGAATATCAGCGGGACACCGCCTCGGATCCTCCAAGCCTCCCAGTTAGGAAAGACGGCTCTAACCGCTCGGTCCGGCCGCGCGGCAACTTCCACCAGCAGTTGAAGGCGCCTACTTTCCCAGGCAGTCGCTTCTCCTCCTCCCTCCTTCTCTCGTACAAAGACCGGTGGATGAGTTAGATCAGGAAACACCGCCAAAAGCCGATGGTAGACAGATTCGCCGATTATGGTTTCAATGAGTGCTTCTTCGGTTGCGGCAGCATATCCCCTTGATGCCAATTGGGTTGTCGTGTCGAGGAGATGTTTATTTGGCGGATCCGCCAGCATCCCGTAAAGGCTCAAAAGGTCAACGCCAATGATGGGCTTTTCAACGTCGGCTACGACGAACTGTCATTTGAGGGCTCTTCTGAGGGACAGGTTGAGGTTAATCGTAATGGTACCGTATGCAGGTATACGCGTCGCGTTTGCCGCGAATAGTTCGTATACGAGTTTGATCGCAAGCCCGTATATTTGGCTGCGGTGATATTCACTCTTTTCGGCGCCGGTGTCTACGAGAAAGCATATAATCGCTCTTTTGTCCGTGACGAAGATGTGGCGGACCTGCATTTGTTCGCGCGCTGCCGGAATATTCGGTGATAAGAACAGAGGTCGGGGTTCCTGCGTTCATTCCCTCGAACTTCAGCTGCTACGCTTTCTCGACCGCCGACGAGAACGATGATCGAGATTCAACGCGTCTATTTTAGCATTTACCTGGGTCATATCGTCCTCTACAGTGCTAATAGAGGCGAGCTGTTCGTTCAATTCAGAGCATTGTGGAGGTTGATCGGCTACAGTCAGCATTCGAGCAATGTGCTGGTAAGCCTGTACAAATTCCTCAACGATGAGGTCCGCTTGCTTCAATAGCTCGTCCGGATCAGAGTCGGTAGCTGCAGCGAGATTGTGAGCGGGTAATCGGCTCCTCCACAGCAAGAGGATGAAATCGCCGGGGATAGAGGGGCTCAAAGTATTGAAGATGTAAAATTGGGTTGGCTTCCGGTCTTCCATCACCTCCCACTCCACCAGCTTCTCTTTCCGTGCGCTGTTCGTATCGGTTGATTTGCGAATTAGCACGCGTTTCAACTTCTCGCAGCTCCCGGTGGTTGTGGGTTATGCCAAAATTTCATCGACATCCTGTAGGTTCCGACTCTCGAGGCATTTTGATAGAGTCCCAAACCTTACATCGTAGTCCGTGATCCACGCTACCTCGAATTGCCTCTCCGACGGAGCGAATCACCCCGTGGTGTTCGTCAGCAACGACGCGAACATGATGATTGCTCGTTGGCAAAATTTCCTTGATTATTATTTTCCTTATCAATGTCACACTCAGAACGACGTTAATTGAAATTTCCGCGGTACTATCACGGTCACCTTTGTCACTATAAATCATGTCGGGGTCACCAGTTTGAGGTGATGGATCGTGATAGTGAGAGGAGGTAAAACTTGAGTATGTATAACAGAGAAATTTATTGTAATACATTCAAGGTGTATACCGTGCGCAGTACTCGCGATTATTAAATTTGCGGTCCGCGGTATTACTAGCAGCGGATCGCGACTCGCGATTACAAGTTCGCCTTCTGTTCGATACGTTTTGCTTCACGATATGAAATCGGTTGATGATTGCCCAAGATAACGCGGAACACAGAAAAATTACTAAGAGCTGCCTATGATTGCTTCGGACGTACAAGTGACGACTGACTTTCCATCACGATGATGCCTCGCGGGAAAACTATGCCTTAAGATGCGAGATACCCGGATTTGTTAAGGAAATGCTCGGTTCGGGAAGTGAGGGAAACGAACGTCGTTGTTAATTGGTCAACTCTTGTGCTGGAGGTTGGAATAGGATACTAACTGCCCTTGAAAGAAAGTCGCTAGCGGGAAGCATCGTACGCAAGGAAGATATATTTCTCATATCTTCCCGTAGGAGGTAAAAGGTCTAGTGACTGCTAAGAGAAAGTCTGTTTGTCATTTTGGAGGACCTTGGCTAAATAAATCCTCCGATTTATGGCAGGGACGCAGCGCCGCACACGCTGGAGCTATTCCCGGCGTGGGAGCGTACCCGCCACTACATGCGTCTCATCATAGGCGAGAAGCTGATCACTTCGGCGATCGTAGGAGCGATGCGGGGCGAGCCGCAGAAATACGAAGCTGTCCGCCTCTTCAGTAAGCGAGTGATGCTCACAAAGGAATGGACATAAAGGTTGAGATAGTGAATCTCACACCATCGCATGATAATGGGATGGACGGGGTTGACGTTCAGGCTACCCACGGACGCTCCACCATCACCCTCAACCGGACGCGACTAGCCTATTTATGACACTAGGAGGAACGGGCCTCACTGGTGACAATACACAAGGGTCGACTAGACTAAGAGATCGCGGGAAATGCACCGACAGCAATTCGCAAAGAGAGGGGTCGCGTAGCATTCCTATCATACGCGCAGACAGGCCATTGTTGAGAATAGGTCTTCAAGTTTCCGGCACTGCTCTGCTGCTGATCGCAGTGTCGGTGCGAACATGCGGAATTCTCCACGTGAAAAAAGGGGTCATTAGGCTAGCTGAAATTATTTCGTGAGGATGTATCTGCATCTGGCAATCATCTTGTCCGTAGAATAGGGTCTTTGCTGAGCGATCCACGGGACAGAGCCCGTAGGAAAGTTTACTGTCGAGCGTCGCTACAATTCTAACCGGGATACGGTAATTTTTACATGTTCAGGTGAACATATATAAAAGAATTATCAATCCTCCTGTTTGAAATAAGTCGAAAACTCGATGCGCGCTATTCCCCGCGTTTGCGCCGCAGACAGCGCACCTCAGTCGGTTTACGCGATATCAACACTGGTCGCAGTCAAATCCCACGTAATTGCAGTTTTTCATGGTCTGGCTGAAATATTCGATTCCACGTATGTTTGCTGCTATTGGAGGTATGTTGAGAGGTATATAGGCCTCGCCTACAGGGGGCGGTATGTAGGAAAGTGAGAACAATGTATATTGCTTGTGATTGGTTAATAAGGAGGTTATGGTCTGGGGAGGTTCGTAGCCGCCTCCGAGAGAAAGCCATACCGGCATTCGCGCCAACCGTGTACTCGCTCTGACATGTGGGTCCCCAGACGGGAGTCGACGATTCCTTCCAAGAGCTTGCCCACTTCGTCAAATAAGCACACCAGACGATACGAGGACGGCGAGTCCGTTGGTCGTCCCCCCTTCCGAAGCAGTGACTGCCTCGCCATGCGCCATATCCGTGGGTAGGCTCCCTCCCTTAGAAATCGTGAGATAAGTGTCGTAGTCTGGGGGCCATGACCCTCACCGTCTCCGCTCATATCCGTCTCGGGACTTTGTCCGAACCCGACGCTATCGTCCTCGTTCAGCATCTCCCCGCGAACATATAGACCGACGGGGCGTCATACTTGATTTTGTGATGGCGTGAACGATATTGAAATATGTCATAACGTTACCAAACCCAATAGCACTATAAATTACTTTCCCACAGTACTTTAACTTATTCTATATTTTAGATAGTTCGTAAGTATCTATAATTGAGCACGTGAGACATATATTTCTTTTTAAAAGCACCGAGTCAAATATTGAAGCTAGGAACTAGTGGATTGTAGACTTAGGTACGGACGCTTAATCTAATGTGGAAGCAGGTGCCACAAATAGGATTCTAATTATTCTAACCAAAGACAAATTGTACCGACTAAATATTTATTATATGTTTATAAATTAAATTATACAATCATATAGTACAGTTTAATGTCACAATTCATTCCAAAAACCATACAATACCGCATATCATTTGTAACAGTATATTTCATACCAAATAGTATTGCAATTCTGCCACTCGGAAGACAAACTTATTAATTATACTTTCAGATACTACCTCTATTTCTATAGAAACATAATACTAAATACTGAAATATATCATAAGTATTTCATATTTGAAATAACAGTCAACTTAACGGAATTAATCTGTTTCACTTCTAAGCGGCTCGAGTCATGTACGATATATGTACATTCTGTAGTTTTAATATTTTAAGGGTGTATTGTATATAGGACACTTATCTTTAATAAATTTTGCAAATCTGTTCATAGTGAGTGATGGATCATTAGGCCAATGCCAAATAAGGCGACTTTTAAAAGATTCAATGAATCTTGCTTCTGCTGAACTTGGTCTATGAAGGTCGAATAACTTCTCGTTCGTTTTGCAATTAAAAACATATGTCATGGAATGTGTTTTACTGACATACCGATTCCAAGGATTTACGGTGCGTCTTAAAAATATTACACTATGTGGTATGAAATATAATTTGTCCTTATTACAACCATCAACATCTGAAGTCCTTTCTGGAAGTTCGTATACTAAGGCATCGCAATTATTTTTCATTGTACGTTGTGTTAGTCGCAACTTTTCACATATATATGAACCAACTGGAAATAGTTCTTAGGCACGTATTCGAGTATAATTATTTCCTGCAGGTTTCCACAAAGCTTCACAGAACAACTTCGTATCCTCGTTCCTGCTCCTCAAATATTTTTCACTAATGTCCTCTCCCCCCAAGTAGAATGCGTCTATAATATGCAATGCAAGTACTTTTTGCTGACGACTAAACTCCTTAGTCATTTCATATACAAGTTCTGCGTACACAAGTGTATTTGGTGGTAATTCTATGCCAATGTCATCGACTCGAACCCAAGAATTCTTTATATATCTATATACGTTACTCCTTCCCATGCCCATATAAAATGTAGCGTTCTTCTTATCATCATCAGGCCTTGGCTTTGTACCACATGGCATACAAAACCAGTCATATGGTGACAATAATGCATTTTCAATGTTAAATTCCATCAATTGTGCTGGATTAATATTACGGAATGAAGTATCTTTCAAAAGAGTATTCAATTTATCTTTTGGTTTCAAGTGTCTTGGGATTGTCCTAGTTTCATCAGGAAGTTTCCAATACTCTAGACATTGTTTGCGCATATCAGCTTGTTTTGTCTCAACAAGAGTATTATCCTCGCAAAATGCAGCAATTTTACACAGGCCTGTTATTTGTTTTCTGCCCAAATCATTGTTAGAAGCACGTAGATATTGAACAAATTGTTTCTCCCTTTCTAATTCGTTGTATGATACTAATTGTAAAACATCGTCATTTTCACCACCTTTTAAAAGCAGACGATTAACATGCTTCAGATATTCCACAACATCTTGTGTCCCACTTCGTTTCTTCTTACATATTAAGTAACGTTCTGAATTTGCTGGTCTAGAAGAGTTTGGTTTAAAAATACAAACTTCTTCAAAGCAGCGATACGTTAAATAAACTAAACCAGCACTAAAGGGTGTAAAAAGGTCAAATAATTTTGTCACAAAATGACCACCCTCTCTTACAATCATTAATGCTATTAAACATTGACAAAGATACAGTTGTTTTGAAAGAATTTCTTGTATATTTTCTTGTCCTTCTACTGAAAATCCTCCATCGGACATCATAAAATGTACTCCTTTGCCATGGGTATGCTGCATTATAAGATTTGTAAATGCCTCTTGATTATCTGGGTCGAAAACGTCACCATTTTCTTTTGGTCCATAGTATGGATGAAATGTTTCGCAAGGACCCGCATAAAAATCTGCTAATTTGAAATCATTTTCATTCTTTAAAGTAAGACCAAATCCTTTAGCACGCCATTTCTTTCGCCATAGAACATATTCACTAAAACCACCTGGTCCAGCACAAACATCTGCAAAGTATAGCAGCTCATTCTTCCCCAAACCTTCTGGGTTAGTAAACATAAAGTTACATGCTCTATCTATATTCGCCATTTTAACAGCAGCACGATTTAAGAAGAATGCACCACGAATTGTTTCATAAGGATTACAACGTGTCCTTGCTCGACGCACTTCAACGTCATCCAAATGATCGAATACAGTTTTTGCATTGATAATATTTTTCACTATATCTTCACAACAGAAATCAATTTCATCATCTATGATCAACTTTTTAGGTCCCTGATGTGACCAGTGTTGCATTTCTTCTGACGCAGGTGTATCAGAATTTGGATTTCTTATCCATTTCATGTCTTCTACACACTTTATTACATCCTCTGCAGGATTCCATTTAAGACCTGAAGCTTCAAGTCCAGGAACATGATATCCAAGACCTTTACGGCCATGCTGTTTAGGTGCTTGAACTGGCCCTAAACGACCTTGTTTATTTTTTCCAAGGCCCTCACCTTCTTTATATCCCATCATTCGCGTCATCCTTTTGCCCTTGTCGAGGAGATTGTTTGACTCTTGTGTTATTACTTCTATTCTTGTATTGCATACTCTCTCTTCATCAATATCCTCCGCGTCAGATTCACTCGAATTTCTACGAATTCTTTGTCGTTTACAATGGTCATAAGTATCTCCTCCGTATTTCTTCCTCTTTGTCCTAGTTTCAAATTCTTCTTGCATGGTATGTTTATGCATCAATCGCATAAGAATACAATCACGTACAAGAATACTGTAATATTCAGTAGCAACGACAGAATTAATCAGTACACACGTATAAAAAAGTCACTTTATTCACTGTGACGAAATAACATCCAAGAAACGCGCTAAAACATGCACTGAAAACACATGAATCAGACTGAGAAACCACTCCGCACTTTCGTCACTAACTTCGACACAACCGTCACCAACTAGTCGCACAGTGAGACTGACCGAAGCGGCCCGGAGGCAACGCCAACGTACCCCAAGCGGCTACTGCCCCGCCATCTATATTAATCCGACAGCACAGCATAATACTTGGATTCGTTCTTCCCAAATGTAGAATTTATTTACATCATCAATATATATATGTCGGAGATGAAAGGAAAGCCGAAGCCTATCCTTGGAAATTTTGGGAATGTCCTCTAGTACTCTAGCCTAGATTTTATCATAGCTGTAATTGCTCGAGATTCGTGATAGCGAGATTGGGTTCGAGGTGACAATTGGTCACCGAACGTAGCCACGGTCGCGGGACGGACGTTTTGTCTAACGGAGGCCTGGAGTGGTTGTATGGGTTCTCCGAGAAATGTAGTTGTGGTGGCATGCGGCCTCGAGAGCGGGCCTAGCCACGCGTGATGTTGCCTCGGAGGTGCCGATACGATGGGACATACATTGTATTAAGAATCAAACTCCAGGCAGACACTGCCTAGCAACCGCGTTTGGAACTTTCTCGATGCTTCCAAACGGGTACAGAAAACAAATGCAATCGTACAGCGAGAAAGATCTCCACGACGTGGGCATTCGTGCGATTGCCTTGGAGAGTGACGCATCGAGCATTTCGACAATCGTAATTGCGCTTAGAAAAGAGTTGTCCCGTTGACCGTGGATTCGTTTGAACTCAAAAACATTATTAATAGTATTCATTAAACTTGTTATCTGTTAATCTTAATATTCATACAATTTAGTATTCATTAACTTTATTATTAATCAAACTTATTATTCATTAGTCTTATTAGTTGTTAAGCTTAGTGATAGTTTTGTATATACGTGTAAATATAAACTCGGCTTTGTGGAGCGATGGCTGATCCGCGTGGGGAGTTGTCGCGCGCCCAAGACTCCAGTCTAAATCCGACATCAGAAGTGGGATCAGGCCCATATATTACCATGGAACAACTCATGAGAGTCGTGGACCGGTTAACTCAACCGAGGGAGCAAAAAACGAGTACGGAATCTGCAAAGCTAGTGTTACCGCGATTTAATCCCGAAGTCGCGGGCGCCGACCCAGCTACATGGTGCTCGACTGTCCGCCGGGCAATGAGAAGACATCCTTTACAAGGGTACGAGCTGTTTTCTGCCTTAAGTGTTGCCCTAGAAGGTTCCGCCGGAAGCTGGTTTACGCAAATACAGCCAGACGAAGACATTACCTGGCCGAGGTTCGAAGAACTTTTCACTACGCGTTATGGCGTCGGAGAAACGGCAGCGTCGGCGCTCATGATGATCGCCAGGGAATCACCATTGAAGGACGAAGCCCCGGGAGTTTATGGTATGCGTCTCAATTCACTTCTGTGGGCGAGGTGGCAAAATTTAACGGTGGCCGAAATAACCAACGCCGTCACCCTCTATCTGCTGACCGTGCGAGATCCAAGCTTTGAACGATTGGCATTCACGAGCGATCTCCAGACTTTGGACCAATTTCGAACTGAAATGAGAGCTTTCTCTTACAAAAAGAAATTGACGCCTCTGCCAGCTAATCCGTCCATCAGTCCAGAAGCCAAACGACAGAGATCACCAGAACCCCGGATTAAGTGTTACCGCTGTGGTGCCCGTGGACATAGAAAAACAGAGTGTCCCAAAAGGATGAAGTCAGGACGAGAGCAGAACATGCGAAACCCAAGGGAAAGCCGACCAGCCGCGTCCTCGAAGGTGTCCTGTTTCAAATGCAGAGAGGAGGGACATATCGCGCCTAATTGTCCGCTATTGCGAAAGGGAAACGACGGTCCCAAGAGCGAACGCCGAGTCGACTCTTGTGTATTGGAAGCTCCAACTGGCAGATTAAGTCATCTGGGTGAGTCGTTTCCATTTTGTTTCGATTCCGGAGCCGAATGTTCTCTGATTCGAGAGTCCATAGCCCCGAAATTTTCCGGTAAAAGAATGACTGAGGTAGTGGTAATGCGCGGAATAGGAAATACCCGCGTTACGTGCACATCTCAGATTTTGTCCGTAGTGAGCATTAATGGTTTTATATTGGAGATAACTTTCCATGTCCTTGCAGACAGTTACTTGAAGCATGATATTATGATTGGTCGCGAAATCTTAAGCCAAGGATTCGACGTAAATATTACGCGCAATAGTCTCGATATTTGCAAAACGAAGATAGTTAATGCCTGCAATAAAACCGCCGAAGATGAGATCAATCTCGATACAGTAGACACCGAGGTATTTGGTAAAGATAAAAGCCGACTAATTTCCATTCTTCAAACTTTCAAAGAGTCATTTATTACGGGTTTCCCGCGTACTCGCGTAAATACGGGCCAGTTGGAAATTCGATTAATTGACCCCAACGTCACCGTGCAAAGAAGCCCTTATAGACTTAGCGAGGAGGAGCGGAAAATAGTCCGAGAGAGAATAACCGAACTGATTCAGGCGAAAATTATAAGGCCTAGCAGTTCACCATTTGCAAGCCCCATGTTGCTCGTAAAAAAGAAGGACGGCACAGATAGACTGTGCGTAGATTTCCGCGCGCTGAATAAAAATACGGTCGCGGATCGCTACCCTCTCCCTCTTATAGCCGATCAAATTGCGAGGCTGCAAAAGGCTAAATATTTTATCAGCCTGGACATGGCCAGCGGATTTCATCAAATCCCTATCCATCCGAATTCGACCGAATATACTGCATTCGTTACACCCGACGGACAATACGAGTATATAACGATGCCGTTCGGATTGAAAAACGCACCGTCCGTTTTTCAAAGGGCCATCCTCAAAGCTCTAGGCGACCTCGCGTATTCGTACGTTATCGTTTATTTGGATGACGTCCTAATTATTGCCGACTCGGTGGACCAGGCGTTAGAAAGATTGAACACCGTCTTAGATATCCTCGTGAAAGCCGGATTTTCTTTTAACTTTGCAAAATGCTCCTTTTTAAAGACATCGATACTTTACTTAGGATACGTAATCCATAACGGGGAAGTTCGTCCCAACCCGGGTAAAATACTCGCGTTGAGTTCGTTACCTGCGCCAACAACGGTTACGCAGCTCAGGCAGTTTATAGGCCTAGCCTCCTATTTTCGGAAATTTGTTCCCAAATTCTCGCAAATCATGAAACCTCTATATTCGCTCACATCAAACAATAAAAACATAACCTGGACAGAGAAACACGAGGAGATCAGACAAAAGGTAATTTCCGTTCTAACTAACGAACCGGTACTAATGATGTTTGACCCTAATTATCCCATAGAACTGCATACTGACGCTAGTTCTGACGGTTATGGGGCCATTTTAATGCACAAGGTCGATGGGAAAAACCGGGTCGTTGAGTATTACAGTAAAAGGACCAGTCCCGCGGAATCCAGGTATCATTCATATGAACTGGAAACGTTAGCAGTTGTGAACGCCGTCAAGCATTTTCGACACTATTTGCACGGGCGAGAGTTCCTAGTTGTTACCGACTGTAATTCGTTAAAAGCCTCCAGCAACAAGGTAAATCTAAACGACCGGGTCTACAGGTGGTGGGCCTACTTACAAACCTTCACTTTTGACATTATATATCGAGAAGGTAAACGAATGTCCCATGTAGATTTCTTTTCGCGAAACCCCATAAACACTGACCGTAATGTAATTACCAAAGTCGAAGAGAAGGAAATTAATCTGGCCGAAATTTCAGAAGACTGGCTATTAGCAGAACAACGCCGCGACCCCCAAATTTCGGAAATAGTTAGTAAACTACAGAACGATGAGCTCGCGGAAGATATCGCGAACACGTACGAGATACGATCCGGCACCCTTTGTCGTAAGATACAAAGGAAAGGTAGAACTCTTTGCTTGCCTATTGTCCCCAGGGGTTTTAGGTGGTCTGTCATTAATCATGTGCATCAGTCAATTATGCACTTAGGTTGGGATAAAACGCTTGAGAAACTGTACGAGTATTACTGGTTCGAGGGAATGGCGAAGTATGTTCGCAAATTCGTCGAGAACTGTCATGCTTGTCGAGTTTCAAAGGCAAGTTCAGGCAAAGTACAAGCCGAACTATATCCTATACCTAAGGCCAGCATACCTTGGCATACGGTGCACATGGACATAACAGGCAAGTTGAGCGGGAAAAATGATTTCAAAGAGTATGTCGTTGTTTTGGTCGACGCCTTCACAAAATTTGTATACCTACACCACACGCGTAAACTAGACTCTCTTAACGTCATAAAAGCCCTTAAATCCGCTATATTTTTATTCGGTTGCCCCTGCCGGATAATAGCGGACCAAGGAAGATGTTTTACGGGCAAAGAATTCCAAGAGTTCTGCGCAAGTAAACAAATTAAAATTCATTTAATTGCGACGGGTGCTAGTAGAGCTAATGGACAGGTAGAGCGTACTATGTCCACGTTAAAGAATATGTTTACGACGGTAGAAACGACCGGGCGGTCATGGCAGGATGCGATCGGTGAAATACAGTTGGCCCTGAATTGCACCACCAATCGTGTAACTAGGTCGAGCCCGCTAGAATTGTTAATCGGTAAGGCGGCAAGACCCTTCGGGTTATCGCTACCCGAAAACATTGAAGAAAGGGAGGTAGATATCTCAGACGTAAGGCAACAGGCAATAAAACATATGGAAATCGATGCTAGTTATGATAAAGATCGGTTCGATAAAACTAAAGCCAAAGTGGTTAGATTTAATCTCGGTGATTTCGTATTACGTAAAAACGAGGAAAGAAATCAAACCAAGCTAGATCCAAAGTTCAGAGGTCCATTTGTAGTAGCAGAGATTTTGGAAGGAGACAGGTACACCTTAAAAACGTTAGACGGTAAACGATCCTACAAGTACAGCCATGACAAGTTAAGGAAGATGCCAGATGGTTGCATTCCTGCTGAGTTGGATGTCTGTAGTGATGACGGGGACAGTCGCCACGACGGTATACGCACCCCGATCTCGGAAGATCGGTAACACGGGTGGTGGAGTTTGGACTCGTCGGTGAGCGGAGAAAAGGGTTACCGGGCCTGGCGAGGTGGGGGTATGGACTCACATACACTTTTCGATTTGTCCTGGAGGAGGTGGAGTGAATAATTCACAGGCACTTCGTGGACGGAGAAAGTGGGAATTATGTGAGTCTGAATCCACTCCAGGGTAAGAGGGTAACCCGGCTCAGGGAGGACGTGGAACTCTGCGTGTGATCTTGAGATTCGTTTGGGTGCGAAGTCAAAGATAGTCCACTGTGTCATTGCAGTCTGTCTGCCGATTCACGGAATGCAACTACCGCGTCAAATACTAATCGTAATGCCACCGATTTTGCCTTTTTTCTTTCATTCTTGTTATCAAACAGCCAACCAAGATTTTTGTTGTTGAACTGGGCCTTTGATCTGTTTGGACAATTCGTTTACATTGTAAATAACGTTAGTTAAATAGAGTCTAATGTTGGGAAAATCCAATATTTTAGGTACACCCGAGGACGTGTGATAGTCAGGATGGCCGTGTCGGAGATGAAAGGAAAGCCGAAGCCTATCCTTGGAAATTTTGGGAATGTCCTCTAGTACTCTAGCCTAGATTTTATCATAGCTGTAATTGCTCGAGATTCGTGATAGCGAGATTGGGTTCGAGGTGACAATTGGTCACCGAACGTAGCCACGGTCGCGGGACGGACGTTTTGTCTAACGGAGGCCTGGAGTGGTTGTATGGGTTCTCCGAGAAATGTAGTTGTGGTGGCATGCGGCCTCGAGAGCGGGCCTAGCCACGCGTGATGTTGCCTCGGAGGTGCCGATACGATGGGACATACATTGTATTAAGAATCAAACTCCAGGCAGACACTGCCTAGCAACCGCGTTTGGAACTTTCTCGATGCTTCCAAACGGGTACAGAAAACAAATGCAATCGTACAGCGAGAAAGATCTCCACGACGTGGGCATTCGTGCGATTGCCTTGGAGAGTGACGCATCGAGCATTTCGACAATCGTAATTGCGCTTAGAAAAGAGTTGTCCCGTTGACCGTGGATTCGTTTGAACTCAAAAACATTATTAATAGTATTCATTAAACTTGTTATCTGTTAATCTTAATATTCATACAATTTAGTATTCATTAACTTTATTATTAATCAAACTTATTATTCATTAGTCTTATTAGTTGTTAAGCTTAGTGATAGTTTTGTATATACGTGTAAATATAAACTCGGCTTTGTGGAGCGATGGCTGATCCGCGTGGGGAGTTGTCGCGCGCCCAAGACTCCAGTCTAAATCCGACATATATATATATACCCTGTGTGTGTGTGTGTATAATGTACAAAGATTTATAATAATTTATAATACAGTTTATAATAACATGTAAATTGTAATAATTATATAAAGAACGCGATTTGAGAAAGGTAAAGATGGCGACCAGTATGGCCGATGCGGAACTAACTCTACATCCGGCTGACGTCAACTCACAAGGGCGTACCTACACAATGACGACTACGCTTCAAATCCTTTGTCGAAATTTTAAGGCTTCAAAGGAAAACTTGCCGTTCTTATAATATCTAACTGACAGACACGTACCATTTATTGTAGAATAAAACGTGTAAATTTCGTAGCTGAGAATTATCGAAAGTTTCTAGTTTAATTCGGAATTGCAATAACCTTTTCTAACGAAATAAGCCATTTATTTATCGTCCGGGTTTGTACTAAGACATTTATATTCTAATAACAATATAAATATGAAGCAATCTGCATACAGAAATACTATTTCAAATCATTTCGCCCATATTCCTCAAGTCGCTCGTGAATGATTCGTGTATGCCCTTCGTTCTTTCTACCCCTACTCCGGCGAAACCATAACTTGCATTTAATCAAAACCAACTAGGTCGTAAGCCGTTCGCGAGATAGAGCGTCTACGAGAGTCGTAAATTCCCTTTACGATAAGATAATCAACGCCACGAATAGATCGATCCGCTTGTTTCTACTAGAATAATAGTGGTGGTTCAATTGAGTATACACTGAATTATCGCGCCCCAATTTCAGTTTATTCAGAGACACTGGTTGATCCAAAGCTAAGAAACCACTCGCGAGATGTTAACTATTCTAAAGCCAGGGAATGTGTGAAGTTCAGTGACGATGCTGTGGCGGAGGAAAGCTAGTGATTGGTTTGTCTAGCGAATCGGACCAACGGATTTGTCGATGACAATTTTTTCTAGGAAAGTGAGGGCAAAAGATATTGCTTCTGATTGGATAATAAGAAGGTTGATGGTCTGGAGAGGGTCTTAGCCGCCTCCGAGAGAAAGCCATACTGGATTTCGCGCCAACCGTGTACTCGCTCTGACATGTGGGTCCCCAGACGGGAGTCGACGATTCCTTCCAAGAGCTTGCCCACCTCGGCAAATAAGCACACCAGACGATACGAGGACGGCGAGTCCGTCGGTCGTCCCCCCTTCCGAAGCAGTGCCTGTCTCGCCATGCGCCATATCCGTGGGTAGGCTCCCTCCCTTAGAAATCGTGAGATAAGTGTCGTAGTCTGGGGGCCATGACCCTCACCGTCTCCGCTCATATCCGTCTCGGGACTTTGTCCGAACCCGACGCTATCGTCCTCGTTCTGCATCTCCCCGCGAACATATAGACCGACGGGGCGTCATACTTGATTTTGTGATGGCGTGAACGATATTGAAATATGTCATAACGTTACCAAACCCAATAGCACTATAAATTACTTTCTCACAGTACTTTAACTAATTCCATATTTTAGATATTTCGTAAGTATCTATAATTGAGCACGTGAGGCATACATTTCTTTTTAAAAGCACTGAGTCAAATATTGAAGCTAGGAACTAGTGGATTGTAGACTTAGGTACGGCCGCTTAATCTATTGTGGAAGCAGGTGCCACAAATAGGATTCTAATTATTCTAACCAAAGACAAATTGTACCGAATAAATATAACGTTAAAGAATAACAGTATCACACATAACGTTCTATAGTATTCCGTTATAACGTATAACGTTATATAGTATTACGGTATAACGTCTAACGTTGTATTGTATTACGTTATAATGTCTAAGGTAATATAGTATTACGTTATAACGTATAACGTTCTATAGTATTAAGATATAACGATTAACGTAATATAGTATTACGTTATAACGTGTACCCTTATATAGTATTACGTTATGACGTGTAACGTTATATAGCATTACGTTATAACGTTTGACGTTATACAGTATTACGATATAACGTGTAACGTTATATAGTATAACGTTATAACGTCTAAGGTAATATAGTATTACGTTATAACGTAAAACGTAATATAGTATTACGGTATAACGTCTAACGTTGTATTGTATTACGTTATAATGTCTAAGGTAATATAGTATTACGTTATAACGTATAACGTTCTATAGTATTAAGATATAACGATTAACGTAATATAGTATTACGTTATAACGTAAAACGTAATATAGTATTACGGTATAACGTCTAGCGTTATATAGTATTACTTAGTAACGGTTAACATTATATAGAATTACTTTATAACGTATAACTTTGTATAGTACAAAGTTATATAGTATAGCGTTATATAGTATAACTATATATGGTATAACGTTGTATAGTATAACGTTATAACGTCTAAGGTAATATAGTATTAAATTATAACGTATAACGTACTATAGTATTATGATATAACGTATATGGTAATATAGTATTACGGTATAACGTTTAACGTTGCATAGTATTTCGTTATAACGTCTAACGTTATATAGTATTACGTTATAACGTCTAAGGTAATATAGTATTACGTTATATCGTATAACGTTCTATAGTATTACGTTATAACGTATAACGTCATAAGGTATTACTTTATAACGGTTAACATTATATAGAAATACGTTATAACGTTTAACGTAATATAGTATTACGTTATAACGTATAACGCTATATAGTATATCGTTATAACGTTTAAGATAATATAGTATTACGTTATAACGTATAACGTACTATAGTATTACGTTATAGCGTCTAAGGTAATATAGTATTACGTTATATCGTATAACGTACTATAGTACTACGTTATAGCGTATAACGTAATATAGTATTACGGTATAACGTATAACGTTATATGGTATTACGTTATAACGTGTATCGTTATATAGTATATCGTTGTAACGTGTAACGTTATATAGTATAACGTTATAACGTGTAACGTTATATAGTATATCGTTATAACGTTTAAGGTAATATAGTATTACGTTATAACGTGTAACGTTATATAGTATACCGTTTAACGTCTAAGGTAATACAGTATTACGTTATAACGTATAACGAACTATAGTACTACGTTTCAACGTAAAACGTAATATAGTATTACGGCATAACGTCTATCGTTATATAGTAATACGTTATAACGTCTAAGGTAATATAGTATTACGTTATAACGTTTAACGTTATATAGTATATCGTTATAACGACTAAGGTAATATAGTATTACGTTATAACGAATAACGTAATATAGAATCACTGTATAACGTATAACGTAATATAGTATCACGGTATAACGTATAACGTTATATAGTATTACGTTATAACGTGTAACGTTATATAGTATTACGTTATAACGTCTAAGGTAATATAGAATTACGTTATAACGTACAACGTACCATAGTATTACCTTATAATGTAAAATGTAATAAAGTATTACGTTATAGCGTATAACGTACTATAGTGTTACGTTATAACGTCTAAGGTAAATTAGTATTACGTTATAACGTGTAACGTTATAGAGTATATCGTTATAACGTCTAAGTTAATATAGTATTACGTTATAACGTATAACGAACTATAGTATTTCGGTATATCGTATAACGTTGTATGGTATTACGATAAAACGTACAGCGTACTGTAGTATTACGTTATGACGTCTAACGCTATATAGTATTACGTTATAACGTGTAACGTTAATTAGTATAACGTTATAATGTCTAAGGTAATATAGTATTAAATTATAACGTATAACGTACTATAGTATTACGATATAACGTATATGGTAATATAGTACTACGGTATAACGTCTAACGTTATATATTATTACGTTATAACGTCTAACGTTATATAGTATTACGTTACAACGTCTAAGGTAATATAGTATTACGTTATAACGTATAACGAACTATAGTATTACGGTATATCGTATAACGTTGTATGGTATTACGATAAAACGTACAGCGTACTGTAGTATTACGTTATGACGTCTAACGCTATATAGTATTACGTTATAACGTGTAACGTTATATAGTATATCGTCATAACGTCTAAGGTAATACAGTATTACGTTATAACGTATAACGAACTATAGTATTACGGTATATCGTATAACGTTGTATGGTATTACGATAAAACGTACAGCGTACTGTAGTATTACGTTATGACGTCTAACGCTATATAGTATTACGTTATAACGTGTAACGTTAATTAGTATAACGTTATAATGTCTAAGGTAATATAGTATTACGTTATAACGTATAACGTACTATAGTTTTACGTTTTAACGTAAAACGTAATATAGTATTACGGTATAACGTTTAACGTTATATAGTATTACGTTACAAAGTGTAACGTTACATAGTATATCGTTATAACGTCTAAGGTGATATAGTATTACGTTTTAACGTAAAACGTACTATAGTATTACGTTCTAACGTGTAACGTTATATAGTATAACGTTATAACGTCTAAGGTAATATAGTATTACGTTATAACGTATAACGTACTATAGTATTACGTTTTAACGTAAAACGTAATATAGTATTACGGTATAACGTCTAACGTTATATAGTATAACGTTATAACGTCTAAGGTAATATAGTATTACGTTATAACGTATAACGTACTATAGTATTACGTTTTAACGTAAAACGTAATATAGTATTACGGTATAACGTCTAACGTTATATAGTATTGCGTTATAACGTCTAAGGTAATATAGTATTACGTTATAACGTGTAACGATATAGAGTATATCGTTATAACGTACAACGTAATATAGTATTACGGTATAACGTCTAAAGTAATATAGTATTACGCTATAACTTCTAAGGTAATATAGTATTACGTTATAACGTCTAAGGTAATATAGTATTACGTTATAACATATAACGTACTATAGTATTACGTTATAACGAATAACGTAATATAGAATCACTGTATAACGTATAATGTAATATAGTATCACGGTATAACGTATAACGTTATATAGTATTACGTTATAACGTCTAAGGTAATATAGAATTACGTTATAACGTACAACGTACCATAGTATTACCTTATAATGTAAAATGTAATAAAGTATTACGTTATAGCGTATAACGTACTATAGTGTTACGTTATAACGTCTAAGGTAAATTAGTATTACGTTATAACGTGTAACGTTATAGAGTATATCGTTATAACGTCTAAGTTAATATAGTATTACGTTATAACGTATAACGAACTATAGTATTACGGTATATCGTATAACGTTGTATGGTATTACGATAAAACGTACAGCGTACTGTAGTATTACGTTATGACGTCTAACGCTATATAGTATTACGTTATAACGAATAACGTAATATAGAATCACTGTATAACGTATAACGTAATATAGTATCACGGTATAACGTATAACGTTATATAGTATTACGTTTTAACGTAAAACGTACTACAGTATTACGCTATAACGTGTAACGTTATATAGTATAACGTTATAACGTCTAAGGTAATATAGTATTACGTTATAACGTGTAACGTTATAGAGTATATCGTTATAACGTACAACGTAATATAGTATTACGGTATAACGTCTAAAGTAATATAGTATTATGTTATAACGTCTAAGGTAATATGGTATTACGTTATAACGTCTAAGGTAATATAGTATTACGTTATAACATATAACGTACTATAGTATTACGTTATAACGAATAACGTAATATAGAATCACTGTATAACGTATAACGTAATATAGTATCACGGTATAACGTATAACGTTATATAGTATTACGTTATAACGTGTAACGTTATATAGTATTACGTTATAACGTCTAAGGTAATATAGAATTACGTTATAACGTACAACGTACCATAGTATTACCTTATAATGTAAAATGTAATAAAGTATTACGTTATAGCGTATAACGTTATAGAGTATATCGTTATAACGTACAACGTAATATAGTATTACGGTATAACGTCTAAGGTAATATAGTATTACGTTATAACGTGTAACGTTACAGAGTATATCGTTATAACATCTAAGGTAATATAGAATTACGTTATAACGTATAACGAACTATAGTATTACGTTTTAACGTAAAACGTAATATAGTATTACGGTATAACGTCTAACGTTATATAGTATTACGTTATAACGTGTATCGTTATGTAGTATTACGTTATAACGTCTATGGTAATATAGAATTACGTTATAACGTACAACGTACCATAGTATTACCTTATAATGTAAAATGTAATAAAGTATTACGTTATAGCGTATAACGTACTATAGTGTTACGTTATAACGTCTAAGGTAAATTAGTATTACGTTATAACGTGTAACGTTATAGAGTATATCGTTATAACGTCTAAGTTAATATAATATTACGTTATAACGCATAACGAACTATAGTATTACGGTATATCGTATAACGTTGTATGGTATTACGATAAAACGTACAGCGTACTGTAGTATTACGTTATGACGTCTAACGCTATATAGTATTACGTTATAACGAATAACGTAATATAGAATCACTGTATAACGTATAACGTAATATAGTATCACGGTATAACGTATAACGTTATATAGTATTACGTTTTAACGTAAAACGTACTACAGTATTACGCTATAACGTGTAACGTTATATAGTATAACGTTATAACGTCTAAGGTAATATAGTATTACGTTATAACGTGTAACGTTATAGAGTATATCGTTATAACGTACAACGTAATATAGTATTACGGTATAACGTCTAAAGTAATATAGTATTATGTTATAACGTCTAAGGTAATATGGTATTACGTTATAACGTCTAAGGTAATATAGTATTACGTTATAACATATAACGTACTATAGTATTACGTTATAACGAATAACGTAATATAGAATCACTGTATAACGTATAACGTAATATAGTATCACGGTATAACGTATAACGTTATATAGTATTACGTTATAACGTGTAACGTTATATAGTATTACGTTATAACGTCTAAGGTAATATAGAATTACGTTATAACGTACAACGTACCATAGTATTACCTTATAATGTAAAATGTAATAAAGTATTACGTTATAGCGTATAACGTTATAGAGTATATCGTTATAACGTACAACGTAATATAGTATTACGGTATAACGTCTAAGGTAATATAGTATTACGTTATAACGTGTAACGTTACAGAGTATATCGTTATAACATCTAAGGTAATATAGAATTACGTTATAACGTATAACGAACTATAGTATTACGTTTTAACGTAAAACTTAATATAGTATTACGGTATAACGTCTAACGTTATATAGTATTACGTTATAACGTGTATCGTTATGTAGTATTACGTTATAACGTCTATGGTAATATAGAATTACGTTATAACGTACAACGTACCATAGTATTACCTTATAATGTAAAATGTAATAAAGTATTACGTTATAGCGTATAACGTACTATAGTGTTACGTTATAACGTCTAAGGTAAATTAGTATTACGTTATAACGTGTAACGTTATAGAGTATATCGTTATAACGTCTAAGTTAATATAATATTACGTTATAACGTATAACGAACTATAGTATTACGGTATATCGTATAACGTTGTATGGTATTACGATAAAACGTACAGCGTACTGTAGTATTACGTTATGACGTCTAACGCTATATAGTATTACGTTATAACGTGTAACGTTAATTAGTATAACGTTATAATGTCTAAGGTAATATAGTATTACGTTATAACGTATAACGTACTATAGTTTTACGTTTTAACGTAAAACGTAATATAGTATTACGGTATAACGTTTAACGTTATATAGTATTACGTTACAAAGTGTAACGTTACATAGTATATCGTTATAACGTCTAAGGTGATATAGTATTACGTTTTAACGTAAAACGTACTATAGTATTACGTTCTAACGTGTAACGTTATATAGTATAACGTTATAACGTCTAAGGTAATATAGTATTACGTTATAACGTATAACGTACTATAGTATTACGTTTTAACGTAAAACGTAATATAGTATTACGGTATAACGTCTAACGTTATATAGTATAACGTTATAACGTCTAAGGTAATATAGTATTACGTTATAACGTATAACGTACTATAGTATTACGTTTTAACGTAAAACGTAATATAGTATTACGGTATAACGTCTAACGTTATATAGTATTGCGTTATAACGTCTAAGGTAATATAGTATTACGTTATAACGTGTAACGATATAGAGTATATCGTTATAACGTACAACGTAATATAGTATTACGGTATAACGTCTAAAGTAATATAGTATTACGCTATAACTTCTAAGGTAATATAGTATTACGTTATAACGTCTAAGGTAATATAGTATTACGTTATAACATATAACGTACTATAGTATTACGTTATAACGAATAACGTAATATAGAATCACTGTATAACGTATAATGTAATATAGTATCACGGTATAACGTATAACGTTATATAGTATTACGTTATAACGTCTAAGGTAATATAGAATTACGTTATAACGTACAACGTACCATAGTATTACCTTATAATGTAAAATGTAATAAAGTATTACGTTATAGCGTATAACGTACTATAGTGTTACGTTATAACGTCTAAGGTAAATTAGTATTACGTTATAACGTGTAACGTTATAGAGTATATCGTTATAACGTCTAAGTTAATATAGTATTACGTTATAACGTATAACGAACTATAGTATTACGGTATATCGTATAACGTTGTATGGTATTACGATAAAACGTACAGCGTACTGTAGTATTACGTTATGACGTCTAACGCTATATAGTATTACGTTCTAACGAATAACGTAATATAGAATCACTGTATAACGTATAACGTAATATAGTATCACGGTATAACGTATAACGTTATATAGTATTACGTTTTAACGTAAAACGTACTACAGTATTACGCTATAACGTGTAACGTTATATAGTATAACGTTATAACGTCTAAGGTAATATAGTATTACGTTATAACGTGTAACGTTATAGAGTATATCGTTATAACGTACAACGTAATATAGTATTACGGTATAACGTCTAAAGTAATATAGTATTATGTTATAACGTCTAAGGTAATATGGTATTACGTTATAACGTCTAAGGTAATATAGTATTACGTTATAACATATAACGTACTATAGTATTACGTTATAACGAATAACGTAATATAGAATCACTGTATAACGTATAACGTAATATAGTATCACGGTATAACGTATAACGTTATATAGTATTACGTTATAACGTGTAACGTTATATAGTATTACGTTATAACGTCTAAGGTAATATAGAATTACGTTATAACGTACAACGTACCATAGTATTACCTTATAATGTAAAATGTAATAAAGTATTACGTTATAGCGTATAACGTTATAGAGTATATCGTTATAACGTACAACGTAATATAGTATTACGGTATAACGTCTAAGGTAATATAGTATTACGTTATAACGTGTAACGTTACAGAGTATATCGTTATAACATCTAAGGTAATATAGAATTACGTTATAACGTATAACGAACTATAGTATTACGTTTTAACGTAAAACGTAATATAGTATTACGGTATAACGTCTAACGTTATATAGTATTACGTTATAACGTGTATCGTTATGTAGTATTACGTTATAACGTCTATGGTAATATAGAATTACGTTATAACGTACAACGTACCATAGTATTACCTTATAATGTAAAATGTAATAAAGTATTACGTTATAGCGTATAACGTACTATAGTGTTACGTTATAACGTCTAAGGTAAATTAGTATTACGTTATAACGTGTAACGTTATAGAGTATATCGTTATAACGTCTAAGTTAATATAATATTACGTTATAACGTATAACGAACTATAGTATTACGGTATATCGTATAACGTTGTATGGTATTACGATAAAACGTACAGCGTACTGTAGTATTACGTTATGACGTCTAACGCTATATAGTATTACGTTATAACGTGTAACGTTAATTAGTATAACGTTATAATGTCTAAGGTAATATAGTATTACGTTATAACGTATAACGTACTATAGTTTTACGTTTTAACGTAAAACGTAATATAGTATTACGGTATAACGTTTAACGTTATATAGTATTACGTTACAAAGTGTAACGTTACATAGTATATCGTTATAACGTCTAAGGTGATATAGTATTACGTTTTAACGTAAAACGTACTATAGTATTACGTTCTAACGTGTAACGTTATACAGTATAACGTTATAACGTCTAAGGTAATATAGTATTACGTTATAACGTATAACGTACTATAGTATTACGTTTTAACGTAAAACGTAATATAGTATTACGGTATAACGTCTAACGTTATATAGTATAACGTTATAACGTCTAAGGTAATATAGTATTACGTTATAACGTATAACGTACTATAGTATTACGTTTTAACGTAAAACGTAATATAGTATTACGGTATAACGTCTAACGTTATATAGTATTGCGTTATAACGTCTAAGGTAATATAGTATTACGTTATAACGTGTAACGATATAGAGTATATCGTTATAACGTACAACGTAATATAGTATTACGGTATAACGTCTAAAGTAATATAGTATTACGTTATAACTTCTAAGGTAATATAGTATTACGTTATAACGTCTAAGGTAATATAGTATTACGTTATAACATATAACGTACTATAGTATTACGTTATAACGAATAACGTAATATAGAATCACTGTATAACGTATAATGTAATATAGTATCACGGTATAACGTATAACGTTATATAGTATTACGTTATAACGTCTAAGGTAATATAGAATTACGTTATAACGTACAACGTCCCATAGTATTACCTTATAATGTAAAATGTAATAAAGTATTACGTTATAGCGTATAACGTACTATAGTGTTACGTTATAACGTCTAAGGTAAATTAGTATTACGTTATAACGTGTAACGTTATAGAGTATATCGTTATAACGTCTAAGTTAATATAGTATTACGTTATAACGTATAACGAACTATAGTATTACGGTATATCGTATAACGTTGTATGGTATTACGATAAAACGTACAGCGTACTGTAGTATTACGTTATGACGTCTAACGCTATATAGTATTACGTTATAACGAATAACGTAATATAGAATCACTGTATAACGTATAACGTAATATAGTATCACGGTATAACGTATAACGTTATATAGTATTACGTTTTAACGTAAAACGTACTACAGTATTACGCTATAACGTGTAACGTTATATAGTATAACGTTATAACGTCTAAGGTAATATAGTATTACGTTATAACGTGTAACGTTATAGAGTATATCGTTATAACGTACAACGTAATATAGTATTACGGTATAACGTCTAAGGTAATATAGTATTACGTTATAACGTGTAACGTTATATAGTATTACGTTATAACGTCTATGGTAATATAGAATTACGTTATAACGTACAACGTACCATAGTATTACCTTATAATGTAAAATGTAATAAAGTATTACGTTATAGCGTATAACGTACTATAGTGTTACGTTATAACGTCTAAGGTAAATTAGTATTACGTTATAACGTGTAACGTTATAGAGTATATCGTTATAACGTCTAAGTTAATATAGTATTACGTTATAACGTATAACGAACTATAGTATTACGTTTCAACATAAAACGTAGTATAGTATTACGGCATAACGTCTATCGTTATATAGTATTACGTTATAACGTCTAAGGTAATATAGTATTACGTTATAACGTATAACGTACTATAGTATTACGTTATAACGTGTAACGTTATATAGTATAACGTTATAACGTCTAAGGTAATATAGTATTACGTTATAACGTATAACGTTATATAGTATTGCGTTATAACGTCTAAGGTAATATAGTATTACGTTATAACGTTTAACGTTATAGAGTATATCGTTATAACGTACAACGTAATATAGTATTACGGTATAACGTCTAAAGTAATATAGTATTATGTTATAACGTCTAAGGTAATATGGTATTACGTTATAACGTCTAAGGTAATATAGTATTACGTTATAACATATAACGTACTATAGTATTACGTTATAACGAATAACGTAATATAGAATCACTGTATAACGTATAACGTAATATAGTATCACGGTATAACGTATAACGTTATATAGTATTACGTTATAACGTGTAACGTTATATAGTATTACGTTATAACGTCTAAGGTAATATAGAATTACGTTATAACGTACAACGTACCATAGTATTACCTTATAATGTAAAATGTAATAAAGTATTACGTTATAGCGTATAACGTTATAGAGTATATCGTTATAACGTACAACGTAATATAGTATTACGGTATAACGTCTAAGGTAATATAGTATTACGTTATAACGTGTAACGTTACAGAGTATATCGTTATAACATCTAAGGTAATATAGAATTACGTTATAACGTATAACGTAATATAGAATCACTGTATAACGTATAACGTAATATAGTATCACGGTATAACGTGTAACGTTATATAGTATTACGTTATAACGTGTAACGTTATATAGTATTGCGTTATAACGTCTAAGGTAATATAGTATTACGTTATAACGTTTAACGTTATAGAGTATATCGTTATAACGTACAACGTAATATAGTATTACGGTATAACGTCTAAAGTAATATAGTATTATGTTATAACGTCTAAGGTAATATAGTATTACGTTATAACATATAACGTACTATAGTATTACGTTATAACGAATAACGTAATATAGAATCACTGTATAACGTATAACGTAATATAGTATCACGGTATAACGTGTAACGTTATATAGTATTACGTTATAACGTGTAACGTTATATAGTATTACGTTATAACGTCTAAGGTAATATAGAATTACGTTATAACGTACAACGTACCATAGTATTACCTTATAATGTAAAATGTAATAAAGTATTACGTTATAGCGTATAACGTTATAGAGTATATCGTTATAACGTACAACGTAATATAGTATTACGGTATAACGTCTAAAGTAATATAGTATTATGTTATAACGTCTAAGGTAATATAGTATTACGTTATAACATATAACGTACTATAGTATTACGTTATAACGAATAACGTAATATAGAATCACTGTATAACGTATAACGTAATATAGTATCACGGTATAACGTGTAACGTTATATAGTATTACGTTATAACGTGTAACGTTATATAGTATTACGTTATAACGTCTAAGGTAATATAGAATTACGTTATAACGTACAACGTACCATAGTATTACCTTATAATGTAAAATGTAATAAAGTATTACGTTATAGCGTATAACGTTATAGAGTATATCGTTATAACGTACAACGTAATATAGTATTACGGTATAACGTCTAAGGTAATATAGTATTACGTTATAACGTGTAACGTTACAGAGTATATCGTTATAACATCTAAGGTAATATAGAATTACGTTATAGCGTATAACGTACTATAGTGTTACGTTATAACGTCTAAGGTAAATTAGTATTACGTTATAACGTGTAACGTTATAGAGTATATCGTTATAACGTCTAAGTTAATATAGTATTACGTTATAACGTATAACGAACTATAGTATTACGGTATATCGTATAACGTTGTATGGTATTACGATAAAACGTACAGCGTACTGTAGTATTACGTTATGACGTCTAACGCTATATAGTATTACGTTATAACGTGTAACGTTAATTAGTATAACGTTATAATGTCTAAGGTAATATAGTATTACGTTATAACGTATAACGTACTATAGTTTTACGTTTTAACGTAAAACGTAATATAGTATTACGGTATAACGTTTAACGTTATATAGTATTACGTTACAAAGTGTAACGTTACATAGTATATCGTTATAACGTCTAAGGTGATATAGTATTACGTTTTAACGTAAAACGTACTATAGTATTACGTTATAACGTGTAACGTTATATAGTATAACGTTATAACGTGTAACGTTATATAGTATAAAGTTATAACGTGTAACGTTATATAGTATAAAGTTATAACGTACAACATCATATGGTATTACTTTATAACGGTTGACATTATAAAGAATTACCTTATAACGTTTAACGTTATATAGTATTACGTTATAACGTGTAACGTTATATAGTATATCGTTATAACGTCTAAGGTAATATAGTATTACGTTATAACGTGTAACGTTATATAGTATACCGTCATAACGTCTAAGGTAATACAGTATTACGTTATAACGTATAACGTACTATAGTATTACGTTTTAACGTAAAACGTAATATAGTATTACGGTATAACGTCAAACGTTATATAGTATTACGCTATAACGTGTAACGTTATATAGTATATCGTTATAACGTCTAACGTTATATAGTATTACGTTATAACGTCTATCGTTATACAGTATTACGTTATAATGTCTAGGGTAATATAGTATTACGTTATAACATACAACGTACTATAGTATTACGTTATAACGAATAACGTAATATAGAACCACTGTATAACGTATAACGTAATATAGTATCACGGTATAACGTATAACGTTATATAGTATTACGTTATAACGTGTAACGTTATATAGTATTACGTTATAACGTCTAAGCTAATATAGAATTACGTTATAACGTACAACGTACCATAGTATTACCTTATAATGTAAAATGTAATAAAGTATTACGTTATATCGTGTAACGTTATATAGTATTACGTTATAACGTCTATGGTAATATAGAATTACGTTACACCGTACAACGTACCATAGTATTACCTTATAATGTAAAATGTAATAAAGTATTACGTTATAGCGTATAACGTACTATAGTGTTACGTTATAACGTCTAAGGTAAATTAGTATTACGTTATAACGTGTAACGTTATAGAGTATATCGTTATAACGTCTAAGTTAATATAGTATTACGTTATAACGTATAACGAACTATAGTATTACGGTATATCGTATAACGTTGTATGGTATTACGATAAAACGTACAGCGTACTGTAGTATTACGTTATGACGTCTAACGCTGTATAGTATTACGTTATAACGTGTAACGTTAATTAGTATAACGTTATAATGTCTAAGGTAGTATAGTATTAAATTATAACGTATAACGTACTATAGTATTACGATATAACGTATATGGTAATATAGTACTACGGTATAACGACTAACGTTATATAGTATTACGTTACAACGTCTAAGTTAATATAGTATTACGTTATAACGTATAACGAACTATAGTATTACGGTATACCGTATAACGTTGTATGGTACTACCATAAAACGTACAGCGTACTGTAGTATTACGTTATGACGTCTAACGCTATATAGTATTACGTTATAACGTGTAACGTTATATAGTATATCGTTATAACGTCTAAGGTAATACAGTATTACTTTATAACGTATAACGTACTATAGTATTACGGTTTAACGTAAATCGTAATATAGTATTACGGTATAACTTCTAACGTTATATATTATTACGCTAGAACGTGTAACGTTATATAGTATATCGTTATAACGTTTAAGGTAATATAGTATTACGTTATAACGTGTAACGTTACATAGTATATCGTTATAACGTCTAAGGCAATATAGTATTACGTTATAACGTTTAACGTTTTATAGTATATCGTTATAACGTGTAAGGTAATATAGTGTTACGTTATAACGTCTAACGTTATATAGTATATCGTTATAACGTTTAAGATAATATAGTATTACGTTATAACGTTTAAGATAATATAGTATTACGTTATAACGTGCAACGTTATATAGTATATCGTTATAACGTCTAAGGTAAATTAGTATTACGTTATAACGTGTAACGTTATGGAGTATATCGTTATAACGTCTAAGGTGATATTGTATTACGTTATAACGTATAACGAACTATAGTATTACGTTTCAACGTAAAACGTAATATAGTATTACGGCATAACGTCTATCGTTATATAGTATTACGTTATAACGTCTAAGGTAATATAGTATTACGTCATAACGTATAACGTACTATAGTATTACGTTATAACATATAACGTACTATAGTATTAAGTTATAACGAATAACGTAATATAGAATCACTGTATAACGTATAACGTAATATAGTATCACGGTATAACGTATAACGTTATATAGTATTACGTTATAACGTGTAACGTTATATAGTATTGCGTTATAACGTCTAAGGTAATATAGTATTACGTTATATCGTGTAACGTTATAGAGTATATCGTTATAACGTACAACGTAATGTAGTATTACGGTATAACGTCTAAGGTAATATAGTATTACGTTATAACGTGTAACGTTATAGAGTATATCGTTATAACGTCTAAGTTAATATAGTATTACGTTATAACGTATAACGAACTATAGTATTACGTTTTAACGTAAAACGTAATATAGTATTACGGTATAACGTGTAACGTTATAGAGTATATCGTTATAACGTCTAAGTTAATATAGTATTACGTTATAACGTATAACGAACTATAGTATTACGTTTTAACGTAAAACGTAATATAGTATTACGGTATAACGTGTAACGTTATAGAGTATATCGTTATAACGTCTAAGGTAATATAGAATTACGTTATAACGTACAACGTACCATAGTATTACCTTATAATGTAAAATGTAATAAAGTATTACGTTATATCGTGTAACGTTATAGAGTATATCGTTATAACGTACAACGTAATATAGTATTACGGTATAACGTCTAAGGTAATATAGTATTACGTTATAACGTCTAAAGTAATATAGTATTACGTTATAACGTCTAAGGTAATATAGTATTACGTTATAACGTCTAAGGTAATATAGTATTACGTTATAACGTCTAAGGTAATATAGTATTACGTTATAACGTCTAAGGTAATATAGAATTACGTTATAACGTACAACGTACCATAGTATTACCTTATAATGTAAAATGTAATAAAGTATTACGTTATATCGTGTAACGTTATAGAGTATATCGTTATAACGTACAACGTAATATAGTATTACGGTATAACGTCTAAGGTAATATAGTATTACGTTATATCGTGTAACGTTATAGAGTATATCGTTATAACGTACAACGTAATATAGTATTACGGTATAACGTCTAAGGTAATATAGTATTACGTTATAACGTGTAACGTTATAGAGTATATCGTTATAACGTCTAAGTTAATATAGTATTACGTTATAACGTATAACGAACTATAGTGTTACGTTATAACGTCTAACGTTATATAGTATTACGCTATAACGTGTAACGTTACATAGTATATCGTTATAACGTCTAAGGCAATATAGTATTACGTTATAACGTTTAACGTTATATAGTATATCGTTATAACGTCTAAGGTAAATTAGTATTACGTTATAACGTGTAACGTTATGGAGTATATCGTTATAACGTCTAAGGTGATATTGTATTACGTTATAACGTATAACGAACTATAGTATTACGTTTCAACGTAAAACGTAGTATAGTATTACGGCATAACGTCTATCGTTATACAGTCTGTCACACAAGAACGTGTCTGCGATATCTGCGAAACCTGACACCTAATCAGAATGAGATAAAAAGAGTGTAAACAAACGAAAACTTCTCTAATACGCGTTGCTGAATACCTTTCAGTTTCATTTGAAACAGTGAAAGGAACAGAGCTTTTTAATATGAGTGCCGCGTACGCGAAACGTCGAAAATCGTCTGGCATGGGCGAATGAAAACAGAGATCGTGATTGGAGTAATATAATATTCACTGATGAATCTTCGTTTTGGGCATGGCGTCCTATTAGGCGTGCTTGGACTATCCATGGAAGAAGGATGATTCAAAGAAGTGTAAAACACCCTATAAAAGTGCATGTTTGGGGTTGCTTTAACGCACGCGGTTTTGGGACTTTGTGCGTCTTTACAGACAATCTGAATGCACAAAAGATGGTGAAATTGTACCAAAGGGGACTTCTCACATCCGTGAAACGTTGGTTCAACCAAACCGAGGACCAATGGATATTGCAAGAAGACAACGACCCTAAACATCGAAGTCGCATCTGCACCCAATGGAAAGCGAAAAACGCCATCACAGTACTTCCTTGGCCATCGCAGTCCCCTGATGCAAACCCTATCGAAAATGTGTGGTCCCTAATGAAATGCAAGCTGAGAGGAAGACGTATCACAAAAATAAGAACACTTGTACATTACATTCGAAAGATATGGAGGTCGTTACCAGAATCCTACGCTCAAAAATTAGTCGAGAGTATGCCGAAACGATGTCAAGCTATAATCGCTAATGGAGGAGATTGGACACCCTACTAAGTAATAGCGTATTAATGTTTTAGATGTAGATTCAATTTATATAAATTTTTTTACAAATATATAAATATTTACAGAAATATCGCAGACACGCTCTTGTGTGACAGACTGTAACGTGTACCCTTATATAGTATTACGTTATGACGTGTAACGTTATATAGCATTACGTTATAACGTTTGACGTTATACAGTATTACGATATAACGTGTAACGTTATATAGTATAACGTTATAACGTCTAAGGTAATATAGTATTACGTTATAACGTAAAACGTAATATAGTATTACGGTATAACGTCTAACGTTGTATTGTATTACGTTATAATGTCTAAGGTAATATAGTATTACGTTATAACGTATAACGTTCTATAGTATTAAGATATAACGATTAACGTAATATAGTATTACGTTATAACGTAAAACGTAATATAGTATTACGGTATAACGTCTAACGTTATATAGTATTACTTAGTAACGGTTAACATTATATAGAATTACTTTATAACGTATAACTTTGTATAGTACAAAGTTATATAGTATAGCGTTATATAGTATAACTATATATGGTATAACGTTGTATAGTATAACGTTATAACGTCTAAGGTAATATAGTATTAAATTATAACGTATAACGTACTATAGTATTATGATATAACGTATATGGTAATATAGTATTACGGTATAACGTTTAACGTTGCATAGTATTTCGTTATAACGTCTAACGTTATATAGTATTACGTTATAACGTCTAAGGTAATATAGTATTACGTTATATCGTATAACGTTCTATAGTATTACGTTATAACGTATAACGTCATAAGGTATTACTTTATAACGGTTAACATTATATAGAAATACGTTATAACGTTTAACGTTATATAGCATTACGTTATAACGTATAACGTCATAAGGTATTACTTTACAACGGTTAACATTATATAGAAATACGTTATAACGTTTAACGTTATATAGTATTACGTTATAACGTGTAACGTTATATAGTATATTGTTATATCGTCTAAGGTAATATAGTATTACGTTATAACGTATAACGTACTATAGTATTACGTTCTAACGTCTGACGTTATATAGTATTACGTTATAACATCTAACGTTATACAGTATTACGTTATAACATCTAACGTTATACAGTATTACGTTATAACGTCTAGGGTAATATAGTATTACGTTATAACGTACAACGTACAATAGTATTACCTTATAATGTAAAGCGTAATATAGTATTACGGTATAACGTAACACGTTATATGGTATTACTTTGTAACGGATAACATTATATAGAAATACGATATAACGTTTAACGTTATATAGTATTCCGTTATAACGTCTAAGGTAATATAGTATTACGTTATAGCGTATAACGTACTATAGTATTACGTTACAACGAATAACGTATTATAGTATTACGTTATAACGTTTAACGTTATATAGTATTACGTTATAACGTCTAAGGTAATATAGAATTACGTTATAACGTACAACGTACCATAGTATTACCTTATAATGTAAAATGTAATAAAGTATTACGTTATATCGTGTAACGTTATATAGTATATCGTTATAACGTTTAACGTTATATAGTATTACGTTATAACGTGTAACGTTATATAGTATATCGTTATAACGTGTAACGTTATATAGTATTACGGTATAACGTCTAAGGTAATATAGTATTACGTTATAACGTGTAACGTTATAGAGTATATCGTTATAACGTCTAAGTTAATATAGTATTACGTTATAACGTATAACGAACTATAGTGTTACGTTATAACGTCTAACGTTATATAGTATTACGCTATAACGTGTAACGTTACATAGTATATCGTTATAACGTCTAAGGCAATATAGTATTACGTTATAACGTTTAACGTTATATAGTATATCGTTATAACGTCTAAGGTAAATTAGTATTACGTTATAACGTGTAACGTTATGGAGTATATCGTTATAACGTCTAAGGTGATATTGTATTACGTTATAACGTATAACGAACTATAGTATTACGTTTCAACGTAAAACGTAGTATAGTATTACGGCATAACGTCTATCGTTATACAGTCTGTCACACAAGAACGTGTCTGCGATATCTGCGAAACCTGACACCTAATCAGAATGAGATAAAAAGAGTGTAAACAAACGAAAACTTCTCTAATACGCGTTGCTGAATACCTTTCAGTTTCATTTGAAACAGTGAAAGGAACAGAGCTTTTTAATATGAGTGCCGCGTACGCGAAACGTCGAAAATCGTCTGGCATGGGCGAATGAAAACAGAGATCGTGATTGGAGTAATATAATATTCACTGATGAATCTTCGTTTTGGGCATGGCGTCCTATTAGGCGTGCTTGGACTATCCATGGAAGAAGGATGATTCAAAGAAGTGTAAAACACCCTATAAAAGTGCATGTTTGGGGTTGCTTTAACGCACGCGGTTTTGGGACTTTGTGCGTCTTTACAGACAATCTGAATGCACAAAAGATGGTGAAATTGTACCAAAGGGGACTTCTCACATCCGTGAAACGTTGGTTCAACCAAACCGAGGACCAATGGATATTGCAAGAAGACAACGACCCTAAACATCGAAGTCGCATCTGCACCCAATGGAAAGCGAAAAACGCCATCACAGTACTTCCTTGGCCATCGCAGTCCCCTGATGCAAACCCTATCGAAAATGTGTGGTCCCTAATGAAATGCAAGCTGAGAGGAAGACGTATCACAAAAATAAGAACACTTGTACATCACATTCGAAAGATATGGAGGTCGTTACCAGAATCCTACGCTCAAAAATTAGTCGAGAGTATGCCGAAACAATGTCAAGCTATAATCGCTAATGGAGGAGATTGGACACCCTACTAAGTAACAGCGTATTAGTGTTTTAGATGTAGATTCAATTCATATAAATTTTTTTACAAATATATAAATATTTACAGAAATATCGCAGACACGCTCTTGTGTGACAGACTGTAGTATTACGTTATAACGTACAACATACTATAGTATTACCTTATAATGTAAAACGTAATATAGTATTACGTTATAACGTATAACGCTATATAGTATATCGTTATAACGTTTAAGATAATATAGTATTACGTTATAACGTATAACGTACTATAGTATTACGTTTTAACGTAAAACGTAATATAGTATTACGGTATAACGTGTAACGTTATAGAGTATATCGTTATAACGTCTAAGTTAATATAGTATTACGTTATAACGTACAACGTACCATAGTATTACCTTATAATGTAAAATGTAATAAAGTATTACGTTATATCGTGTAACGTTATAGAGTATATCGTTATAACGTACAACTTAATGTAGTATTACGGTATAACGTCTAAAGTAATATAGTATTACGTTATAACGTCTAAGGTAATATAGTATTACGTTATAACGTGTAACGTTATAGAGTATATCGTTATAACGTACAACTTAATGTAGTATTACGGTATAACGTCTAAAGTAATATAGTATTACGTTATAACGTCTAAGGTAATATAGTATTACGTTATAACGTCTAAGGTAATATAGTATTACGTTATAACATATAACGTACTATAGTATTAAGTTATAACGAATAACGTAATATAGAATCACTGTATAACGTATAACGTAATATAGTATCACGGTATAACGTATAACGTTATATAGTATTACGTTATAACGTGTAACGTTATATAGTATTGCGTTATAACGTCTAAGGTAATATAGTATTACGTTATATCGTGTAACGTTATAGAGTATATCGTTATAACGTACAACGTAATGTAGTATTACGGTATAACGTCTAAAGTAATATAGTATTACGTTATAACGTCTAAGGTAATATAGTATTACGTTATAACGTCTAAGGTAATATAGTATTACGTTATAACGTCTAAGGTAATATAGAATTACGTTATAACGTACAACGTACCATAGTATTACCTTATAATGTAAAATGTAATAAAGTATTACGTTATATCGTGTAACGTTATAGAGTATATCGTTATAACGTACAACGTAATATAGTATTACGGTATAACGTCTAAGGTAATATAGTATTACGTTATAACGTGTAACGTTATAGAGTATATCGTTATAACGTCTAAGTTAATATAGTATTACGTTATAACGTATAACGAACTATAGTATTACGTTTTAACGTAAAACGTAATATAGTATTACGGTATAACGTGTAACGTTATAGAGTATATCGTTATAACGTCTAAGTTAATATAGTATTACGTTATAACGTATAACGAACTATAGTATTACGTTTTAACGTAAAACGTAATATAGTATTACGGTATAACGTGTAACGTTATAGAGTATATCGTTATAACGTCTAAGGTAATATAGAATTACGTTATAACGTACAACGTACCATAGTATTACCTTATAATGTAAAATGTAATAAAGTATTACGTTATATCGTGTAACGTTATAGAGTATATCGTTATAACGTACAACGTAATATAGTATTACGGTATAACGTCTAAGGTAATATAGTATTACGGTATAACGTCTAAAGTAATATAGTATTACGTTATAACGTCTAAGGTAATATAGTATTACGTTATAACGTCTAAGGTAATATAGTATTACGTTATAACGTCTAAGGTAATATAGTATTACGTTATAACGTCTAAGGTAATATAGAATTACGTTATAACGTACAACGTACCATAGTATTACCTTATAATGTAAAATGTAATAAAGTATTACGTTATATCGTGTAACGTTATAGAGTATATCGTTATAACGTACAACGTAATATAGTATTACGGTATAACGTCTAAGGTAATATAGTATTACGTTATATCGTGTAACGTTATAGAGTATATCGTTATAACGTACAACGTAATATAGTATTACGGTATAACGTCTAAGGTAATATAGTATTACGTTATAACGTGTAACGTTATAGAGTATATCGTTATAACGTCTAAGTTAATATAGTATTACGTTATAACGTATAACGAACTATAGTGTTACGTTATAACGTCTAACGTTATATAGTATTACGCTATAACGTGTAACGTTACATAGTATATCGTTATAACGTCTAAGGCAATATAGTATTACGTTATAACGTGTAACGTTATATAGTATACCGTTATAACGTCTAAGGTAATACAGTATTACGTTATAACGTATAACGAACTATAGTATTACGGTATACCGTATAACGTTGTATGGTACTACCATAAAACGTACAGCGTACTGTAGTATTACGTTATGACGTCTAACGCTATATAGTATTACGTTATAACGTGTAACGTTATATAGTATATCGTTATAACGTCTAAGGTAATACAGTATTACGTTATAACGTATAACGTACTATAGTATTACGGTTTAACGTAAAACGTAATATAGTATTACGGTATAACTTCTAACGTTATATAGTATTACGCTAGAACGTGTAACGTTATATAGTATATCGTTATAACGTTTAAGGTAATATAGTATTACGTTATAACGTGTAACGTTATATAGTATACCGTTATAACGTGTAAGGTAATACAGTATTACGTTATAACGTATAACGAACTATAGTATTACGTTTCAACGTAAAACGTAATATAGTATTACGGCATAACGTCTATCGTTATATAGTATTACGTTATAACGTCTAAGGTAATATAGTATTACGTTATAACGTATAACGTACTATAGTATTACGTTTTAACGTAAAGCGTAATATAGTATTACGGTATAACGTTTAACGTTATATAGTATTACGTTACAACGTGTAACGTTACATAGTATATCGTTATAACGTCTAAGGCAATATAGTATTACGTTATAACGTTTAACGTTATATAGTATATCGTTATAACGTGTAAGGTAATATAGTGTTACGTTATAACGTCTAACGTTATATAGTACTACGCTATAACGTGTAACGTTATATAGTATATCGTTATAACGTTTAAGATAATATAGTATTACGTTATAACGTGCAACGTTATATAGTATATCGTTATAACGTCTAAGGTAAATTAGTATTACGTTATAACGTGTAACGTTATGGAGTATATCGTTATAACGTCTAAGGTGATATTGTATTACGTTATAACGTATAACGAACTATAGTATTACGTTTCAACGTAAAACGTAATATAGTATTACGGCATAACGTCTATCGTTATATAGTATTACGTTATAACGTCTAAGGTAATATAGTATTACGTCATAACGTATAACGTACTATAGTATTACGTTATAACGTGTAACGTTATATAGTATTGCGTTATAACGTCTAAGGTAATATAGTATTACGTTATAACGTCTAAGGTAATATAGTATTACGTTATATCGTGTAACGTTATAGAGTATATCGTTATAACGTACAACGTAATGTAGTATTACGGTATAACGTCTAAAGTAATATAGTATTACGTTATAACGTCTAAGGTAATATAGTATTACGTTATAACGTCTAAGGTAATATAGTATTACGTTATAACGTCTAAGGTAATATAGAATTACGTTATAACGTACAACGTACCATAGTATTACCTTATAATGTAAAATGTAATAAAGTATTACGTTATATCGTGTAACGTTATAGAGTATATCGTTATAACGTACAACGTAATATAGTATTACGGTATAACGTCTAAGGTAATATAGTATTACGTTATAACGTGTAACGTTATAGAGTATATCGTTATAACGTCTAAGTTAATATAGTATTACGTTATAACGTATAACGTACTATAGTATTACGTTTTAACGTAAAACGTAATATAGTATTACGGTATAACGTGTAACGTTATAGAGTATATCGTTATAACGTCTAAGTTAATATAGTATTACGTTATAACGTATAACGAACTATAGTATTACGTTTTAACGTAAAACGTAATATAGTATTACGGTATAACGTGTAACGTTATAGAGTATATCGTTATAACGTCTAAGGTAATATAGAATTACGTTATAACGTACAACGTACCATAATATTACCTTATAATGTAAAATGTAATAAAGTATTACGTTATATCGTGTAACGTTATAGAGTATATCGTTATAACGTACAACGTAATATAGTATTACGGTATAACGTCTAAGGTAATATAGTATTACGGTATAACGTCTAAAGTAATATAGTATTACGTTATAACGTCTAAGGTAATATAGTATTACGTTATAACGTCTAAGGTAATATAGTATTACGTTATAACGTCTAAGGTAATATAGTATTACGTTATAACGTCTAAGGTAATATAGAATTACGTTATAACGTACAACGTACCATAGTATTACCTTATAATGTAAAATGTAATAAAGTATTACGTTATATCGTGTAACGTTATAGAGTATATCGTTATAACGTACAACGTAATATAGTATTACGGTATAACGTCTAAGGTAATATAGTATTACGTTATATCGTGTAACGTTATAGAGTATATCGTTATAACGTACAACGTAATATAGTATTACGGTATAACGTCTAAGGTAATATAGTATTACGTTATAACGTGTAACGTTATAGAGTATATCGTTATAACGTCTAAGTTAATATAGTATTACGTTATAACGTATAACGAACTATAGTATTACGTTTTAACGTAAAACGTAATATAGTATTACGGTATAACGTGTAACGTTATAGAGTATATCGTTATAACGTCTAAGTTAATATAGTATTACGTTATAACGTATAACGAACTATAGTATTACGTTTTAACGTAAAACGTAATATAGTATTACGGTATAACGTGTAACGTTATAGAGTATATCGTTATAACGTCTAAGGTAATATAGAATTACGTTATAACGTACAACGTACCATAGTATTACCTTATAATGTAAAATGTAATAAAGTATTACGTTATATCGTGTAACGTTATAGAGTATATCGTTATAACGTACAACGTAATATAGTATTACGGTATAACGTCTAAGGTAATATAGTATTACGGTATAACGTCTAAAGAAATATAGTATTACGTTATAACGTCTAAGGTAATATAGTATTACGTTATAACGTCTAAGGTAATATAGTATTACGTTATAACGTCTAAGGTAATATAGTATTACGTTATAACGTCTAAGGTAATATAGAATTACGTTATAACGTACAACGTACCATAGTATTACCTTATAATGTAAAATGTAATAAAGTATTACGTTATATCGTGTAACGTTATAGAGTATATCGTTATAACGTACAACGTAATATAGTATTACGGTATAACGTCTAAGGTAATATAGTATTACGTTATATCGTGTAACGTTATAGAGTATATCGTTATAACGTACAACGTAATATAGTATTACGGTATAACGTCTAAGGTAATATAGTATTACGTTATAACGTGTAACGTTATAGAGTATATCGTTATAACGTCTAAGTTAATATAGTATTACGTTATAACGTATAACGAACTATAGTGTTACGTTATAACGTCTAACGTTATATAGTATTACGCTATAACGTGTAACGTTACATAGTATATCGTTATAACGTCTAAGGCAATATAGTATTACGTTATAACGTTTAACGTTATATAGTATATCGTTATAACGTCTAAGGTAAATTAGTATTACGTTATAACGTGTAACGTTATGGAGTATATCGTTATAACGTCTAAGGTGATATTGTATTACGTTATAACGTATAACGAACTATAGTATTACGTTTCAACGTAAAACGTAGTATAGTATTACGGCATAACGTCTATCGTTATACAGTCTGTCACACAGGAGCGTGTCTGCGATATCTGCGAAACCTGACACCTAATCAGAATGAGATAAAAAGAGTGTAAACAAACGAAAACTTCTCTAATACGCGTTGCTGAATACCTTTCAGTTTCATTTGAAACAGTGAAAGGAACAGAGCTTTTTAATATGAGTGCCGCGTACGCGAAACGTCGAAAATCGTCTGGCATGGGCGAATGAAAACAGAGATCGTGATTGGAGTAATATAATATTCACTGATGAATCTTCGTTTTGGGCATGGTGTCCTATTAGGCGTGCCTGGACTATCCATGGAAGAAGGATGATTCAAAGAAGTGTAAAACACCCTATAAAAGTGCATGTTTGGGGTTGCTTTAACGCACGCGGTTTTGGGACTTTGTGCGTCTTTACAGACAATCTGAATGCACAAAAGATGGTGAAATTGTACCAAAGGGGACTTCTCACATCCGTGAAACGTTGGTTCAACCAAACCGAGGACCAATGGATATTGCAAGAAGACAACGACCCTAAACATCGAAGTCGCATCTGCACCCAATGGAAAGCGAAAAACGCCATCACAGTACTTCCTTGGCCATCGCAGTCCCCTGATGCAAACCCTATCGAAAATGTGTGGTCCCTAATGAAATGCAAGCTGAGAGGAAGACGTATCACAAAAATAAGAACACTTGTACATCACATTCGAAAGATATGGAGGTCGTTACCAGAATCCTACGCTCAAAAATTAGTCGAGAGTATGCCGAAACAATGTCAAGCTATAATCGCTAATGGAGGAGATTGGACACCCTACTACGTAACAGCGTATTAGTGTTTTAGATGTAGATTCAATTCATATAAATTTTTTTACAAATATATAAATATTTACAGAAATATCGCAGACACGCTCTTGTGTGACAGACTGTAGTATTACGTTATAACGTACAACATACTATAGTATTACCTTATAATGTAAAACGTAATATAGTATTACGGTATAACGTATAACGTTATATGGTATTACGTTATAACGTGTAACGTTATATAGTATAACGTTATAACGTGTAACGTTATATAGTATATCGTTATAACGTTTAAGGTAATATAGTATTACGTTATAACGTGTAACGTTATATAGTATACCGTTATAACGTCTAAGGTAATACAGTATTACGTTATAACGTATAACGAACTATAGTATTACGGTATACCGTATAACGTTGTATGGTACTACCATAAAACGTACAGCGTACTGTAGTATTACGTTATGACGTCTAACGCTATATAGTATTACGTTATAACGTGTAACGTTATATAGTATATCGTTATAACGTCTAAGGTAATACAGTATTACGTTATAACGTATAACGTACTATAGTATTACGGTTTAACGTAAAACGTAATATAGTATTACGGTATAACTTCTAACGTTATATAGTATTACGCTAGAACGTGTAACGTTATATAGTATATCGTTATAACGTTTAAGGTAATATAGTATTACGTTATAACGTGTAACGTTATATAGTATACCGTTATAACGTGTAAGGTAATACAGTATTACGTTATAACGTATAACGAACTATAGTATTACGTTTCAACGTAAAACGTAATATAGTATTACGGCATAACGTCTATCGTTATATAGTATTACGTTATAACGTCTAAGGTAATATAGTATTACGTTATAACGTATAACGTACTATAGTATTACGTTTTAACGTAAAGCGTAATATAGTATTACGGTATAACGTTTAACGTTATATAGTATTACGTTACAACGTGTAACGTTACATAGTATATCGTTATAACGTCTAAGGCAATATAGTATTACGTTATAACGTTTAACGTTATATAGTATATCGTTATAACGTGTAAGGTAATATAGTGTTACGTTATAACGTCTAACGTTATATAGTATTACGCTATAACGTGTAACGTTATATAGTATATCGTTATAACGTTTAAGATAATATAGTATTACGTTATAACGTGCAACGTTATATAGTATATCGTTATAACGTCTAAGGTAAATTAGTATTACGTTATAACGTGTAACGTTATGGAGTATATCGTTATAACGTCTAAGGTGATATTGTATTACGTTATAACGTATAACGAACTATAGTATTACGTTTCAACGTAAAACGTAATATAGTATTACGGCATAACGTCTATCGTTATATAGTATTACGTTATAACGTCTAAGGTAATATAGTATTACGTCATAACGTATAACGTACTATAGTATTACGTTATAACGTGTAACGTTATATAGTATTGCGTTATAACGTCTAAGGTAATATAGTATTACGTTATAACGTCTAAAGTAATATAGTATTACGTTATAACGTCTAAGGTAATATAGTATTACGTTATAACGTCTAAGGTAATATAGTATTACGTTATAACGTCTAAGGTAATATAGAATTACGTTATAACGTACAACGTACCATAGTATTACCTTATAATGTAAAATGTAATAAAGTATTACGTTATATCGTGTAACGTTATAGAGTATATCGTTATAACGTACAACGTAATATAGTATTACGGTATAACGTCTAAGGTAATATAGTATTACGTTATAACGTGTAACGTTATAGAGTATATCGTTATAACGTCTAAGTTAATATAGTATTACGTTATAACGTATAACGTACTATAGTATTACGTTTTAACGTAAAACGTAATATAGTATTACGGTATAACGTGTAACGTTATAGAGTATATCGTTATAACGTCTAAGTTAATATAGTATTACGTTATAACGTATAACGAACTATAGTATTACGTTTTAACGTAAAACGTAATATAGTATTACGGTATAACGTGTAACGTTATAGAGTATATCGTTATAACGTCTAAGGTAATATAGAATTACGTTATAACGTACAACGTACCATAATATTACCTTATAATGTAAAATGTAATAAAGTATTACGTTATATCGTGTAACGTTATAGAGTATATCGTTATAACGTACAACGTAATATAGTATTACGGTATAACGTCTAAGGTAATATAGTATTACGGTATAACGTCTAAAGTAATATAGTATTACGTTATAACGTCTAAGGTAATATAGTATTACGTTATAACGTCTAAGGTAATATAGTATTACGTTATAACGTCTAAGGTAATATAGTATTACGTTATAACGTCTAAGGTAATATAGAATTACGTTATAACGTACAACGTACCATAGTATTACCTTATAATGTAAAATGTAATAAAGTATTACGTTATATCGTGTAACGTTATAGAGTATATCGTTATAACGTACAACGTAATATAGTATTACGGTATAACGTCTAAGGTAATATAGTATTACGTTATATCGTGTAACGTTATAGAGTATATCGTTATAACGTACAACGTAATATAGTATTACGGTATAACGTCTAAGGTAATATAGTATTACGTTATAACGTGTAACGTTATAGAGTATATCGTTATAACGTCTAAGTTAATATAGTATTACGTTATAACGTATAACGAACTATAGTATTACGTTTTAACGTAAAACGTAATATAGTATTACGGTATAACGTGTAACGTTATAGAGTATATCGTTATAACGTCTAAGTTAATATAGTATTACGTTATAACGTATAACGAACTATAGTATTACGTTTTAACGTAAAACGTAATATAGTATTACGGTATAACGTGTAACGTTATAGAGTATATCGTTATAACGTCTAAGGTAATATAGAATTACGTTATAACGTACAACGTACCATAGTATTACCTTATAATGTAAAATGTAATAAAGTATTACGTTATATCGTGTAACGTTATAGAGTATATCGTTATAACGTACAACGTAATATAGTATTACGGTATAACGTCTAAGGTAATATAGTATTACGGTATAACGTCTAAAGTAATATAGTATTACGTTATAACGTCTAAGGTAATATAGTATTACGTTATAACGTCTAAGGTAATATAGTATTACGTTATAACGTCTAAGGTAATATAGTATTACGTTATAACGTCTAAGGTAATATAGAATTACGTTATAACGTACAACGTACCATAGTATTACCTTATAATGTAAAATGTAATAAAGTATTACGTTATATCGTGTAACGTTATAGAGTATATCGTTATAACGTACAACGTAATATAGTATTACGGTATAACGTCTAAGGTAATATAGTATTACGTTATATCGTGTAACGTTATAGAGTATATCGTTATAACGTACAACGTAATATAGTATTACGGTATAACGTCTAAGGTAATATAGTATTACGTTATAACGTGTAACGTTATAGAGTATATCGTTATAACGTCTAAGTTAATATAGTATTACGTTATAACGTATAACGAACTATAGTGTTACGTTATAACGTCTAACGTTATATAGTATTACGCTATAACGTGTAACGTTACATAGTATATCGTTATAACGTCTAAGGCAATATAGTATTACGTTATAACGTTTAACGTTATATAGTATATCGTTATAACGTCTAAGGTAAATTAGTATTACGTTATAACGTGTAACGTTATGGAGTATATCGTTATAACGTCTAAGGTGATATTGTATTACGTTATAACGTATAACGAACTATAGTATTACGTTTCAACGTAAAACGTAGTATAGTATTACGGCATAACGTCTATCGTTATACAGTCTGTCACACAAGAGCGTGTCTGCGATATCTGCGAAACCTGACACCTAATCAGAATGAGATAAAAAGAGTGTAAACAAACGAAAACTTCTCTAATACGCGTTGCTGAATACCTTTCAGTTTCATTTGAAACAGTGAAAGGAACAGAGCTTTTTAATATGAGTGCCGCGTACGCGAAACGTCGAAAATCGTCTGGCATGGGCGAATGAAAACAGAGATCGTGATTGGAGTAATATAATATTCACTGATGAATCTTCGTTTTGGGCATGGTGTCCTATTAGGCGTGCTTGGACTATCCATGGAAGAAGGATGATTCAAAGAAGTGTAAAACACCCTATAAAAGTGCATGTTTGGGGTTGCTTTAACGCACGCGGTTTTGGGACTTTGTGCGTCTTTACAGACAATCTGAATGCACAAAAGATGGTGAAATTGTACCAAAGGGGACTTCTCACATCCGTGAAACGTTGGTTCAACCAAACCGAGGACCAATGGATATTGCAAGAAGACAACGACCCTAAACATCGAAGTCGCATCTGCACCCAATGGAAAGCGAAAAACGCCATCACAGTACTTCCTTGGCCATCGCAGTCCCCTGATGCAAACCCTATCGAAAATGTGTGGTCCCTAATGAAATGCAAGCTGAGAGGAAGACGTATCACAAAAATAAGAACACTTGTACATCACATTCGAAAGATATGGAGGTCGTTACCAGAATCCTACGCTCAAAAATTAGTCGAGAGTATGCCGAAACAATGTCAAGCTATAATCGCTAATGGAGGAGATTGGACACCCTACTAAGTAACAGCGTATTAGTGTTTTAGATGTAGATTCAATTCATATAAATTTTTTTACAAATATATAAATATTTACAGAAATATCGCAGACACGCTCTTGTGTGACAGACTGTAGTATTACGTTATAACGTACAACATACTATAGTATTACCTTATAATGTAAAACGTAATATAGTATTACGTTATAACGTATAACGCTATATAGTATATCGTTATAACGTTTAAGATAATATAGTATTACGTTATAACGTATAACGTACTATAGTATTACGTTATAGCGTCTAAGGTAATATAGTAATACGTTATAGCGTATAACGTACTATAGTACTACGTTATAGCGTATAACGTAATATAGTATTACGGTATAACGTATAACGTTATATGGTATTACGTTATAACGTGTAACGTTATATAGTATAACGTTATAACGTGTAACGTTATATAGTATATCGTTATAACGTTTAAGGTAATATAGTATTACGTTATAACGTGTAACGTTATATAGTATACCGTTATAACGTCTAAGGTAATACAGTATTACGTTATAACGTATAACGAACTATAGTACTACGTTTCAACGTAAAACGTAATATAGTATTACGGCATAACGTCTATCGTTATATAGTAATACGTTATAACGTCTAAGGTAATATAGTATTACGTTATAACGTATAACGTACTATAGTATTACGTTTTAACGTAAAACGTAATATAGTATTACGGTATAACGTTTAACGTTATATAGTATTACGTTACAACGTGTAACGTTACATAGTATATCGTTATAACGTCTAAGGCAATATAGTATTACGTTATAACGTTTAACGTTATATAGTATATCGTTATAACGTCTAAGGTTATATAGTATTACGTTATAACGTGTAACGTTATATAGTATATCGTTATAACGTCTAAGGCAAATTAGTATTACGTCATAACGTGTAACGTTATGGAGTATATCGTTATAACGTCTAAGGTGATATAGTATTACGTTTTAACGTAAAACGTACTATAGTATTACGTTATAACGTGTAACGTTATATAGTATAACGTTATAACGTCTAAGGTAATATAGTATTACGTTATAACGTATAACGTACTATAGTATTACGTTTTAACGTAAAACGTAATATAGTATTACGGTATAACGTCTAACGTTATATAGTATTGCGTTATAACGTCTAAGGTAATATAGAATTACGTTATAACGTACAACGTACCATAGTATTACCTTATAATGTAAAATGTAATAAAGTATTACGTTATATCGTGTAACGTTATAGAGTATATCGTTATAACGTACAACGTAATATAGTATTACGGTATAACGTCTAAGGTAATATAGTATTACGGTATAACGTCTAAAGTAATATAGTATTACGTTATAACGTCTAAGGTAATATAGTATTACGTTATAACGTCTAAGGTAATATAGTATTACGTTATAACGTCTAAGGTAATATAGTATTACGTTATAACGTCTAAGGTAATATAGAATTACGTTATAACGTACAACGTACCATAGTATTACCTTATAATGTAAAATGTAATAAAGTATTACGTTATATCGTGTAACGTTATAGAGTATATCGTTATAACGTACAACGTAATATAGTATTACGGTATAACGTCTAAGGTAATATAGTATTACGTTATATCGTGTAACGTTATAGAGTATATCGTTATAACGTACAACGTAATATAGTATTACGGTATAACGTCTAAGGTAATATAGTATTACGTTATAACGTGTAACGTTATAGAGTATATCGTTATAACGTCTAAGTTAATATAGTATTACGTTATAACGTATAACGAACTATAGTGTTACGTTATAACGTCTAACGTTATATAGTATTACGCTATAACGTGTAACGTTACATAGTATATCGTTATAACGTCTAAGGCAATATAGTATTACGTTATAACGTTTAACGTTATATAGTATATCGTTATAACGTCTAAGGTAAATTAGTATTACGTTATAACGTGTAACGTTATGGAGTATATCGTTATAACGTCTAAGGTGATATTGTATTACGTTATAACGTATAACGAACTATAGTATTACGTTTCAACGTAAAACGTAGTATAGTATTACGGCATAACGTCTATCGTTATACAGTCTGTCACACAAGAGCGTGTCTGCGATATCTGCGAAACCTGACACCTAATCAGAATGAGATAAAAAGAGTGTAAACAAACGAAAACTTCTCTAATACGCGTTGCTGAATACCTTTCAGTTTCATTTGAAACAGTGAAAGGAACAGAGCTTTTTAATATGAGTGCCGCGTACGCGAAACGTCGAAAATCGTCTGGCATGGGCGAATGAAAACAGAGATCGTGATTGGAGTAATATAATATTCACTGATGAATCTTCGTTTTGGGCATGGTGTCCTATTAGGCGTGCTTGGACTATCCATGGAAGAAGGATGATTCAAAGAAGTGTAAAACACCCTATAAAAGTGCATGTTTGGGGTTGCTTTAACGCACGCGGTTTTGGGACTTTGTGCGTCTTTACAGACAATCTGAATGCACAAAAGATGGTGAAATTGTACCAAAGGGGACTTCTCACATCCGTGAAACGTTGGTTCAACCAAACCGAGGACCAATGGATATTGCAAGAAGACAACGACCCTAAACATCGAAGTCGCATCTGCACCCAATGGAAAGCGAAAAACGCCATCACAGTACTTCCTTGGCCATCGCAGTCCCCTGATGCAAACCCTATCGAAAATGTGTGGTCCCTAATGAAATGCAAGCTGAGAGGAAGACGTATCACAAAAATAAGAACACTTGTACATCACATTCGAAAGATATGGAGGTCGTTACCAGAATCCTACGCTCAAAAATTAGTCGAGAGTATGCCGAAACAATGTCAAGCTATAATCGCTAATGGAGGAGATTGGACACCCTACTAAGTAACAGCGTATTAGTGTTTTAGATGTAGATTCAATTCATATAAATTTTTTTACAAATATATAAATATTTACAGAAATATCGCAGACACGCTCTTGTGTGACAGACTGTAGTATTACGTTATAACGTACAACATACTATAGTATTACCTTATAATGTAAAACGTAATATAGTATTACGTTATAACGTATAACGATATATAGTATATCGTTATAACGTTTAAGGTAATATAGTATTACGTTATAACGTGTAACGTTATATAGTATACCGTTATAACGTCTAAGGTAATACAGTATTACGTTATAACGTATAACGAACTATAGTACTACGTTTCAACGTAAAACGTAATATAGTATTACGGCATAACGTCTATCGTTATATAGTAATACGTTATAACGTCTAAGGTAATATAGTATTACGTTATAACGTATAACGTACTATAGTATTACGTTTTAACGTAAAACGTAATATAGTATTACGGTATAACGTTTAACGTTATATAGTATTACGTTACAACGTGTAACGTTACATAGTATATCGTTATAACGTCTAAGGCAATATAGTATTACGTTATAACGTTTAACGTTATATAGTATATCGTTATAACGTCTAAGGTAATATAGTATTACGTTATAACGTGTAACGTTATATAGTATATCGTTATAACGTCTAAGGCAAATTAGTATTACGTCATAACGTGTAACGTTATGGAGTATATCGTTATAACGTGTAACGTTATATAGTATAACGTTATAACGTCTAAGGTAATATAGTATTACGTTATAACGTATAACGTACTATAGTATTACGTTTTAACGTAAAACGTAATATAGTATTACGGTATAACGTTTAACGTTATATAGTATTACGTTACAACGTGTAACGTTACATAGTATATCGTTATAACGTCTAAGGCAATATAGTATTACGTTATAACGTTTAACGTTATATAGTATATCGTTATAACGTCTAAGGTAATATAGTATTACGTTATAACGTGTAACGTTATATAGTATATCGTTATAACGTCTAAGGCAAATTAGTATTACGTCATAACGTGTAACGTTATGGAGTATATCGTTATAACGTGTAACGTTATATAGTATAACGTTATAACGTCTAAGGTAATATAGTATTACGTTATAACGTATAACGTACTATAGTATTACGTTTTAACGTAAAACGTAATATAGTATTACGGTATAACGTCTAACGTTATATAGTATTGCGTTATAACTTCTAAGGTAATATAGTATTACGTTATAACGTCTAAGGTAATATAGTATTACGTTATAACATATAACGTACTATAGTATTACGTTATAACGAATAACGTAATATAGAATCACTGTATAACGTATAACGTAATATAGTATCACGGTATAACGTATAACGTTATATAGTATTACGTTATAACGTGTAACGTTATATATAGTATTACGTTATAACGTCTAAGGTAATATAGAATTACGTTATAACGAACACCGTACCATAGTATTACCTTATAATGTATAATGTAATAAAGTATTACGTTATAGCGTATAACGTACTATAGTGTTACGTTATAACGTCTAAGGTAAATTAGTATTACGTTATAACGTGTAACGTTATAGAGTATATCGTTATAACGTCTAAGTTAATATAGTATTACGTTATAACGTATAACGAACTATAGTATTACGGTATATCGTATAACGTTGTATGGTATTACGATAAAACGTACAGCGTACTGTAGTATTACGTTATGACGTCTAACGCTATATAGTATTACGTTATAACGAATAACGTAATATAGAATCACTGTATAACGTATAACGTAATATAGTATCACGGTATAACGTATAACGTTATATAGTATTACGTTTTAACGTAAAACGTACTATAGTATTACGTTATAACGTGTAACGTTATATAGTATAACGTTATAACGTCTAAGGTAATATAGTATTACGTTATAACGTATAACGTACTATAGTATTACGTTTTAACGTAGAACGTAATATAGTATTACGGTATAACGTCTAACGTTATATAGTATTGCGTTATAACGTCTAAGGTAATATAGTATTACGTTATAACGTGTAACGTTATAGAGTATATCGTTACAACGTACAACGTAATATAGTATTACGGCATAACGTCTAACGTTATATATTATTACGTTATAACGTCTAACGTTATATAGTATTACGTTACAACGTCTAAGGTAATATAGTATTACGTTATAACGTATAACGAACTATAGTATTACGGTATATCGTATAACGTTGTATGGTATTACGATAAAACGTACAGCGTACTGTAGTATTACGTTATGACGTCTAACGCTATATAGTATTACGTTATAACGTGTAACGTTATATAGTATATCGTCATAACGTCTAAGGTAATACAGTATTACGTTATAACGTATAACGAACTATAGTATTACGTTTCAACGTAAAACGTAATATAGTATTACGGCATAACGTCTATCGTTATATAGTATTACGTTACAACGTCTAAGGTAATATAGTATTACGTTATAACGTATAACGTACTATAGTATTACGTTTTAACGTAAAACGTAATATAGTATTACGGTATAACGTCTAACGTTATATAGTATTACGTTACAACGTGTAACGTTACATAGTATATCGTTATAACGTCTAAGGCAATATAGTATTACGTTATAACGTTTAACGTTATATAGTATATCGTTATAACGTCTAAGGTAATATAGTATTACGTTATAACGTGTAACGTTATATAGTATATCGTTATAACGTCTAAGGCAAATTAGTATTACGTCATAACGTGTAACGTTATGGAGTATATCGTTATAACGTCTAAGGTGATATAGTATTACGTTTTAACGTAAAACGTACTATAGTATTACGTTATAACGTGTAACGTTATATAGTATAACGTTATAACGTCTAAGGTAATATAGTATTACGTTATAACGTATAACGTACTATAGTATTACGTTTTAACGTAAAACGTAGTATAGTATTACGGTATAACGTCTAACGTTATATAGTATTGCGTTATAACGTCTAAGGTAATATAGTATTACGTTATAACGTGTAACGTTATAGAGTATATCGTTATAACGTACAACGTAATATAGTATTACGGTATAACGTCTAAAGTAATATAGTATTACGTTATAACTTCTAAGGTAATATAGTATTACGTTATAACGTCTAAGGTAATATAGTATTACGTTATAACATATAACGTACTATAGTATTACGTTATAACGAATAACGTAATATAGAATCACTGTATAACGTATAACGTAATATAGTATTGCGTTATAACGTCTAAGGTAATATAGTATTACGTTATAACGTGTAACGTTATAGAGTATATCGTTACAACGTACAACGTAATATAGTATTACGGCATAACGTCTAACGTTATATATTATTACGTTATAACGTCTAACGTTATATAGTATTACGTTACAACGTCTAAGGTAATATAGTATTACGTTATAACGTATAACGAACTATAGTATTACGGTATATCGTATAACGTTGTATGGTATTACGATAAAACGTACAGCGTACTGTAGTATTACGTTATGACGTCTAACGCTATATAGTATTACGTTATAACGTGTAACGTTATATAGTATATCGTCATAACGTCTAAGGTAATACAGTATTACGTTATAACGTATAACGAACTATAGTATTACGTTTCAACGTAAAACGTAATATAGTATTACGGCATAACGTCTATCGTTATATAGTATTACGTTACAACGTCTAAGGTAATATAGTATTACGTTATAACGTATAACGTACTATAGTATTACGTTTTAACGTAAAACGTAATATAGTATTACGGTATAACGTCTAACGCTATATAGTATTCCGTTATAACGTCTAAGGTAATATAGTATTACGTTATAACGTGTAACGTTATAGAGTATATCGTTATAACGTACAACGTAATATAGTATTACGGTATAACGTCTAAAGTAATATAGTATTACGTTATAATGTCTAAGGTAATATGGTATTACGTTATAACGTCTAAGGTAATATAGTATTACGTTATAACATATAACGTACTATAGTATTACGTTATAACGAATAACGTAATATAGAATCACTGTATAACGTATAACGTAATATAGTATCACGGTATAACGTATAACGTTGTATGGTATTACGATAAAACGTACAGCGTACTGTAGTATTACGTTATGACGTCTAACGCTATATAGTATTACGTTATAACGTGTAACGTTAATTAGTATAACGTTATAATGTCTAAGGTAATATAGTATTAAATTATAACGTATAACGTACTATAGTATTACGATATAACGTATATGGTAATATAGTACTACGGTATAACGTCTAACGTTATATATTATTACGTTATAACGTCTAACGTTATATAGTATTACGTTACAACGTCTAAGGTAATATAGTATTACGTTATAACGTATAACGAACTATAGTATTACGGTATATCGTATAACGTTGTATGGTATTACGATAAAACGTACAGCGTACTGTAGTATTACGTTATGACGTCTAACGCTATATAGTATTACGTTATAACGTGTAACGTTATATAGTATATCGTCATAACGTCTAAGGTAATACAGTATTACGTTATAACGTATAACGTACTATAGTATTACGGTTTAACGTAAAACGTAATATAGTATTACGGTATAACTTCTAACGTTATATAGTATTACGCTAGAACGTGTAACGTTATATAGTATATCGTTATAACGTTTAAGGTAATATAGTATTACGTTATAACGTGTAACGTTATATAGTATATTGTTATATCGTCTAAGGTAATATAGTATTACGTTATAACGTACAACGTACAATAGTATTACCTTATAATGTAAAGCGTAATATAGTATTACGGTATAACGTATCACGTTATATGGTATTACTTTGTAACGGTTAACATTATATAGAAATACGATATAACGTTTAACGTTATATAGCTTTACTTTATAACGTACTACGTAATATAATATTACGGTATAACGTCTAACGTTATATAGTATTCCGTTATAACGTCTAAGGTAATATAGTATTACGTTATAGCGTATAACGTACTATAGTATTACGTTACAACGAATAACGTATTATAGTATTACGTTATAACGTTTAACGTTATATAGTATAACTTTATATGGTATAACGTTATATAGTATAACGTTATAAAGTGTAACGTTATATAGTATAACGTTATAACGTGTAACGTTATATAGTATAGAGTTATAACGTGTAACGTTATATAGTATAAAGTTATAACGTACAACATCATATGGTATTACTTTATAACGGTTGACATTATAAAGAATTACGTTATAACGTTTAACGTTATATAGTATTACGTTATAACGTGTAACGTTATATAGTATATCGTTATAACGTCTAAGGTAATATAGTATTACGTTATAACGTGTAACGTTATATAGTATATCGTCATAACGTCTAAGGTAATACAGTATTACGTTATAACGTATAACGTACTATAGTATTACGTTTTAACGTAAAACGTAATATAGTATTACGGTATAACGTCAAACGTTATATAGTATTACGCTATAACGTGTAACGTTATATAGTATATCGTTATAACGTCTAACGTTATATAGTATTACGTTATAACGTCTATCGTTATACAGTATTACGTTATAATGTCTAGGGTAATATAGTATTACGTTATAACATACAACGTACTATAGTATTACCTTATAATGTAAAATGTAATATAGTATTACGGTATAACGTATAACGTTATATAATATAACGTTATAACGTGTAACGTTATATAGTATAACGTTATAACGTCTAAGGTAACATAGTATTAAATTATAACGTATAACGTACTATAGTATTACGTTATAACGTCTAGGGTAATATAGTATTACGTTATAACGTGTAACGTTATATAGTATATCGTCATAACGTCTAAGGTAATACAGTATTACGTTATAACGTATAACGTACTATAGTATTACGTTTTAACGTAAAACGTAATATAGTATTACGGTATAACGTTTAACGTTATATAGTATTACGTTACAACGTGTAACGTTACATAGTATATCGTTATAACGTCTAAGGCAATATAGTATTACGTTATAACGTTTAACGTTATATAGTATATCGTTATAACGTCTAAGGTAATATAGTATTACGTTATAACGTGTAACGTTATATAGTATATCGTTATAACGTCTAAGGCAAATTAGTATTACGTCATAACGTGTAACGTTATGGAGTATATCGTTATAACGTCTAAGGTGATATAGTATTACGTTTTAACGTAAAACGTACTATAGTATTACGTTATAACGTGTAACGTTATATAGTATAACGTTATAACGTCTAAGGTAATATAGTATTACGTTATAACGTATAACGTACTATAGTATTACGTTTTAACGTAAAACGTAATATAGTATTACGGTATAACGTCTAACGCTATATAGTATTCCGTTATAACGTCTAAGGTAATATAGTATTACGTTATAACGTGTAACGTTATAGAGTATATCGTTATAACGTACAACGTAATATAGTATTACGGTATAACGTCTAACGTTATATAGTATTGCGTTATAACTTCTAAGGTAATATAGTATTACGTTATAACGTCTAAGGTAATATAGTATTACGTTATAACATATAACGTACTATAGTATTACGTTATAACGAATAACGTAATATAGAATCACTGTATAACGTATAACGTAATATAGTATCACGGTATAACGTATAACGTTATATAGTATTACGTTATAACGTGTAACGTTATATATAGTATTACGTTATAACGTCTAAGGTAATATAGAATTACGTTATAACGAACACCGTACCATAGTATTACCTTATAATGTATAATGTAATAAAGTATTACGTTATAGCGTATAACGTACTATAGTGTTACGTTATAACGTCTAAGGTAAATTAGTATTACGTTATAACGTGTAACGTTATAGAGTATATCGTTATAACGTCTAAGTTAATATAGTATTACGTTATAACGTATAACGAACTATAGTATTACGGTATATCGTATAACGTTGTATGGTATTACGATAAAACGTACAGCGTACTGTAGTATTACGTTATGACGTCTAACGCTATATAGTATTACGTTATAACGAATAACGTAATATAGAATCACTGTATAACGTATAACGTAATATAGTATCACGGTATAACGTATAACGTTATATAGTATTACGTTTTAACGTAAAACGTACTATAGTATTACGTTATAACGTGTAACGTTATATAGTATAACGTTATAACGTCTAAGGTAATATAGTATTACGTTATAACGTATAACGTACTATAGTATTACGTTTTAACGTAGAACGTAATATAGTATTACGGTATAACGTCTAACGTTATATAGTATTGCGTTATAACGTCTAAGGTAATATAGTATTACGTTATAACGTGTAACGTTATAGAGTATATCGTTACAACGTACAACGTAATATAGTATTACGGCATAACGTCTAACGTTATATATTATTACGTTATAACGTCTAACGTTATATAGTATTACGTTACAACGTCTAAGGTAATATAGTATTACGTTATAACGTATAACGAACTATAGTATTACGGTATATCGTATAACGTTGTATGGTATTACGATAAAACGTACAGCGTACTGTAGTATTACGTTATGACGTCTAACGCTATATAGTATTACGTTATAACGTGTAACGTTATATAGTATATCGTCATAACGTCTAAGGTAATACAGTATTACGTTATAACGTATAACGAACTATAGTATTACGTTTCAACGTAAAACGTAATATAGTATTACGGCATAACGTCTATCGTTATATAGTATTACGTTACAACGTCTAAGGTAATATAGTATTACGTTATAACGTATAACGTACTATAGTATTACGTTTTAACGTAAAACGTAATATAGTATTACGGTATAACGTCTAACGTTATATAGTATTACGTTACAACGTGTAACGTTACATAGTATATCGTTATAACGTCTAAGGCAATATAGTATTACGTTATAACGTTTAACGTTATATAGTATATCGTTATAACGTCTAAGGTAATATAGTATTACGTTATAACGTGTAACGTTATATAGTATATCGTTATAACGTCTAAGGCAAATTAGTATTACGTCATAACGTGTAACGTTATGGAGTATATCGTTATAACGTCTAAGGTGATATAGTATTACGTTTTAACGTAAAACGTACTATAGTATTACGTTATAACGTGTAACGTTATATAGTATAACGTTATAACGTCTAAGGTAATATAGTATTACGTTATAACGTATAACGTACTATAGTATTACGTTTTAACGTAAAACGTAGTATAGTATTACGGTATAACGTCTAACGTTATATAGTATTGCGTTATAACGTCTAAGGTAATATAGTATTACGTTATAACGTGTAACGTTATAGAGTATATCGTTATAACGTACAACGTAATATAGTATTACGGTATAACGTCTAAAGTAATATAGTATTACGTTATAACTTCTAAGGTAATATAGTATTACGTTATAACGTCTAAGGTAATATAGTATTACGTTATAACATATAACGTACTATAGTATTACGTTATAACGAATAACGTAATATAGAATCACTGTATAACGTATAACGTAATATAGTATTGCGTTATAACGTCTAAGGTAATATAGTATTACGTTATAACGTGTAACGTTATAGAGTATATCGTTACAACGTACAACGTAATATAGTATTACGGCATAACGTCTAACGTTATATATTATTACGTTATAACGTCTAACGTTATATAGTATTACGTTACAACGTCTAAGGTAATATAGTATTACGTTATAACGTATAACGAACTATAGTATTACGGTATATCGTATAACGTTGTATGGTATTACGATAAAACGTACAGCGTACTGTAGTATTACGTTATGACGTCTAACGCTATATAGTATTACGTTATAACGTGTAACGTTATATAGTATATCGTCATAACGTCTAAGGTAATACAGTATTACGTTATAACGTATAACGAACTATAGTATTACGTTTCAACGTAAAACGTAATATAGTATTACGGCATAACGTCTATCGTTATATAGTATTACGTTACAACGTCTAAGGTAATATAGTATTACGTTATAACGTATAACGTACTATAGTATTACGTTTTAACGTAAAACGTAATATAGTATTACGGTATAACGTCTAACGTTATATAGTATTACGTTACAACGTGTAACGTTACATAGTATATCGTTATAACGTCTAAGGCAATATAGTATTACGTTATAACGTTTAACGTTATATAGTATATCGTTATAACGTCTAAGGTAATATAGTATTACGTTATAACGTGTAACGTTATATAGTATATCGTTATAACGTCTAAGGCAAATTAGTATTACGTCATAACGTGTAACGTTATGGAGTATATCGTTATAACGTCTAAGGTGATATAGTATTACGTTTTAACGTAAAACGTACTATAGTATTACGTTATAACGTGTAACGTTATATAGTATAACGTTATAACGTCTAAGGTAATATAGTATTACGTTATAACGTATAACGTACTATAGTATTACGTTTTAACGTAAAACGTAGTATAGTATTACGGTATAACGTCTAACGTTATATAGTATTGCGTTATAACGTCTAAGGTAATATAGTATTACGTTATAACGTGTAACGTTATAGAGTATATCGTTATAACGTACAACGTAATATAGTATTACGGTATAACGTCTAAAGTAATATAGTATTACGTTATAACTTCTAAGGTAATATAGTATTACGTTATAACGTCTAAGGTAATATAGTATTACGTTATAACATATAACTTACTATAGTATTACGTTATAACGAATAACGTAATATAGAATCACTGTATAACGTATAACGTAATATAGTATTACGGTATAACGTCTAAGGTAATATAGTATTACGTTATAACGTGTAACGTTATATAGTATTACGTTATAACGTCTATGGTAATATAGAATTACGTTATAACGTACAACGTACCATAGTATTACCTTATAATGTAAAATGTAATAAAGTATTACGTTATAGCGTATAACGTACTATAGTGTTACGTTATAACGTCTAAGGTAAATTAGTATTACGTTATAACGTGTAACGTTATAGAGTATATCGTTATAACGTCTAAGTTAATATAGTATTACGTTATAACGTATAACGAACTATAATATTACGGTATATCGTATAACGTTGTATGGTATTACGATAAAACGTACAGCGTACTGTAGTATTACGTTATGACGTCTAACGCTATATAGTATTACGTTATAACGTGTAACGTTATATAGTATATCGTCATAACGTCTAAGGTAATACAGTATTACGTTATAACGTATAACGTACTATAGTATTACGGTTTAACGTAAAACGTAATATAGTATTACGGTATAACTTCTAACGTTATATAGTATTACGCTAGAACGTGTAACGTTATATAGTATATCGTTATAACGTTTAAGGTAATATAGTATTACGTTATAACGTGTAACGTTATATAGTATACCGTTATAACGTCTAAGGTAATACAGTATTACGTTATAACGTATAACGTACTATAGTATTACGGTTTAACGTAAAACGTAATATAGTATTACGGTATAACTTCTAACGTTATATAGTATTACGCTAGAACGTGTAACGTTATATAGTATATCGTTATAACGTATAACGTAATATAGTATTACGGTATAACGTCTAAGGTAATATAGTATTACGTTATAACGTGTAACGTTATATAGTATTACGTTATAACGTCTATGGTAATATAGAATTACGTTATAACGTATAACGTACTATAGTATTACGTTTTAACGTAAAACGTAATATAGTATTACGGTATAACGTCTAAGGTAATATAGTATAACGTACTATAGTATTACGTTATAACGAATAACGTAATATAGAATCACTGTATAACGTATAACGTAATATAGTATCACGGTATAACGTATAACGTTGTATGGTATTACGATAAAACGTACAGCGTACTGTAGTATTACGTTATGACGTCTAACGCTATATAGTATTACGTTATAACGTGTAACGTTAATTAGTATAACGTTATAATGTCTAAGGTAATATAGTATTAAATTATAACGTATAACGTACTATAGTATTACGTTTTAACGTAGAACGTAATATAGTATTACGGTATAACGTCTAACGTTATATAGTATTGCGTTATAACGTCTAAGGTAATATAGTATTACGTTATAACGTGTAACGTTATAGAGTATATCGTTACAACGTACAACGTAATATAGTATTACGGCATAACGTCTAACGTTATATATTATTACGTTATAACGTCTAACGTTATATAGTATTACGTTACAACGTCTAAGGTAATATAGTATTACGTTATAACGTATAACGAACTATAGTATTACGGTATATCGTATAACGTTGTATGGTATTACGATAAAACGTACAGCGTATTGTAGTATTACGTTATGACGTCTAACGCTATATAGTATTACGTTATAACGTGTAACGTTATATAGTATATCGTCATAACGTCTAAGGTAATACAGTATCACGTTATAACGTATAACGAACTATAGTATTACGTTTCAACGTAAAACGTAATATAGTATTACGGCATAACGTCTATCGTTATATAGTATTACGTTACAACGTCTAAGGTAATATAGTATTACGTTATAACGTATAACGTACTATAGTATTACGTTTTAACGTAAAACGTAATATAGTATTACGGTATAACGTCTAACGTTATATAGTATTACGTTACAACGTGTAACGTTACATAGTATATCGTTATAACGTCTAAGGCAATATAGTATTACGTTATAACGTTTAACGTTATATAGTATATCGTTATAACGTCTAAGGTAATATAGTATTACGTTATAACGTGTAACGTTATATAGTATATCGTTATAACGTTTAAGGCAAATTAGTATTACGTCATAACGTGTAACGTTATGGAGTATATCGTTATAACGTCTAAGGTGATATAGTATTACGTTTTAACGTAAAACGTACTATAGTATTACTTTATAACGTGTAACGTTATATAGTATAACGTTATAACGTCTAAGGTAATATAGTATTACGTTATAACGTATAACGTACTATAGTATTACGTTTTAACGTAAAACGTAGTATAGTATTACGGTATAACGTCTAACGTTATATAGTATTACGTTACAACGTCTAAGGTAATATAGTATTACGTTATAACGTATAACGTACTATAGTATTACGTTTTAACGTAAAACGTAATATAGTATTACGGTATAACGTCTAACGTTATATAGTATTACGTTACAACGTGTAACGTTACATAGTATATCGTTATAACGTCTAAGGCAATATAGTATTACGTTATAACGTTTAACGTTATATAGTATATCGTTATAACGTCTAAGGTAATATAGTATTACGTTATAACGTGTAACGTTATATAGTATATCGTTATAACGTCTAAGGCAAATTAGTATTACGTCATAACGTGTAACGTTATGGAGTATATCGTTATAACGTCTAAGGTGATATAGTATTACGTTTTAACGTAAAACGTACTATAGTATTACTTTATAACGTGTAACGTTATATAGTATAACGTTATAACGTCTAAGGTAATATAGTATTACGTTATAACGTATAACGTACTATAGTATTACGTTTTAACGTAAAACGTAGTATAGTATTACGGTATAACGTCTAACGTTATATAGTATTGCGTTATAACGTCTAAGGTAATATAGTATTACGTTATAACGTGTAACGTTATATAGTATAACGTTATAACGTGTAACGTTATATAGTATAACGTTATAACGTGTAACGTTATATAGCATTACGTTATAACGTATCACGTTATATGGTATTACTGTATAACGGTTAACATTATATAGAATTACGTTGTAGCGTTTAACGTTATATAGAGTTACGTTATAACGATTAACGTTATGCAGTATTACGATATAACGTGTAACGTTATATGGTATTACGTTAAAACGTCTAAGGTAATATAGTATTACGTTATAACGTATAACGAACTATAGTATTACGTTTCAACGTAAAACGTAGTATAGTATTACGGCATAACGTCTATCGTTATATAGTATTACGTTATAACAACTAAGGTAATATAGTATTACGTTATAACGTATAACGTACTATAGTATTACGTTATAACGTGTAACGTTATATAGTATTACGTTAAGACGTCTAACGCTATATAATATTACGTTATGACGTGTAACGTTATATAGCATTACGTTATAACGTATCACGTTATATGGTATTACTGTATAACGGTTAACATTATATAGAATTACGTTGTAACGTTTAACGTTATATAGAGTTACGTTATAACGATTAACGTTATGCAGTATTACGATATAACGTGTAACGTTATATGGTATTACGTTAAAACGTCTAAGGTAATATAGTATTACGTTATAACGTATAACGTAATATAGTATTGCGGCATAACGTATAACGTTGTATGGTATTACGTTAAAGCGTACAACGTACTGTAGTATTACGTTATGACGTCTAACGCTATATAGTATTACATTATAACGTGTAACGTTATATAGTATAACGTTATAACGTGTAACGTTATACAGGATTACATTTTAACGTGTAATGTTATATAGTATGTCACAGGCGTCTCGTAATACAGCGCTAGGATAATCACATTCTTTGCATACCATAGTCATCAAAAATTGTAACTATGCTGTTCAGCATACCTATGCGGCCGGCTTCCAGCGATACCCCACCACAGGATCTGAACAGTTGATGTATAAAACACGCCTAAGTCAGTACTCGAGTTCTTTTTCTGTTCATTTTTTTGTTGTAATACTTTGAAACGTCACTCTGTTGGATTCATGTAGTAAGAGTCCATTTTCATATAGGAAGTTTAAGATGCCTTAGTATACGAACTTCCAGAAAGGACTCTAGACGTTGATGGTTGTAATAAAGACAAATTATATTTCATACCACATAGTGTATTATTTTTAAGAAGCACCGTAAATCCTTGGAATCGGTATGTCAGTAAAACACATTCCATGACATATGTTTTTAATTGCAAAACGAACGAGAAGTTATTCGACCTTCATAGACCAAGTTCAGCAGAAGCAAGATTCATTGAATCTTTTAAAAGTCGCCTTATTTGGCATTGGCCTAATGATCCATCACTTACTATGAACAGATTTGCAAAATTTATTAAAGATAAGTGTCCTATATACAATACACCCTTAAAATATTAAAACTACAGAATGTACATATATCGTACATGACTCGAGCCGCTTAGAAGTGAAACAGATTAATTCCGTTAAGTTGACTGTTATTTCAAATATGAAATACTTATGATATATTTCAGTATTTAGTATTATGTTTCTATAGAAATAGAGGTAGTATCTGAAAGTATAATTAATAAGTTTGTCTTCCGAGTGGCAGAATTGCAATACTATTTGGTATGAAATATACTGTTACAAATGATATGCGGTATTGTATGGTTATTGGAATGAATTGTGACATTAAACTGTACTATATGATTGTATAATTTAATTTATAAATATATAATAAATATTTAGTCGGTACAATTTGTCTTTGGTTAGAATAATTAGAATCCTATTTGTGGCACCTGCTTCCACATTAGATTAAGCGTCCGTACCTAAGTCTACAATCCACTAGTTCCTAGCTTCAATATTTGACTCGGTGCTTTTAAAAAGAAATATATGTCTCACGTGCTCAATTATAGATACTTACGAACTATCTAAAATATAGAATAAGTTAAAGTACTGTGGGAAAGTAATTTATAGTGCTATTGGGTTTGGTAACGTTATGACATATTTCAATATCGTTCACGCCATCACAAAATCAAGTATGACGCCCCGTCGGTCTATATGTTCGCGGGGAGATGCTGAACGAGGACGATAGCGTCGGGTTCGGACAAAGTCCCGAGACGGATATGAGCGGAGACGGTGAGGGTCATGGCCCCCAGACTACGACACTTATCTCACGATTTCTAAGGGAGGGAGCCTACCCACGGATATGGCGCATGGCGAGGCAGTCACTGCTTCGGAAGGGGGGACGACCAACGGACTCGCCGTCCTCGTATCGTCTGGTGTGCTTATTTGACGAAGTGGGCAAGCTCTTGGAAGGAATCGTCAACTCCCGTCTGGGGACCCACATGTCAGAGCGAGTACACGGTTGGCGCGAATGCCGGTATGGCTTTGTCTCGGAGGCGGCTACGAACCTCCCCAGACCATAACCTCCTTATTAACCAATCACAAGCAATATCCATTGTTCTCACTTTCCTACATACCGCCCCCTGTAGGCGAGGCCTATATACCTCTCAACATACCTCCAATAGCAGCAAACATACGTGGAATCGAATATTTCAGCCAGACCATGAAAAACTGCAATTACGTGGGATTTGACTGCGACCAGTGTTGATATCGCGTAAACCGACTGAGGTGCGCTGTCTGCGGCGCAAACGCGGGGAATAGCGCGCATCGAGTTTTCGACTTATTTCAAATAGGAGGGTCGATAATTCTTTTTATATATTTTTACCTGAACATGTAAAAATTACAGTATCCCGGTTAGAATTGTAGCGATGCTCGACAGTAAACTTTCCTACGGGCTCTGTCCCGTGGCTCGCTCAGCAAAGACCCTATTCTTCGGACAAGATGATTGCCAGATGCAGATACATCTTCACGGAATAATTTCAGCTAGCATAATGACCCTTTTTTCACGTGGAGATATCCGCATGGTCGCACCGACCCTGCGATCAGCAGCAGAGCAGTGCCGGAAACTTGAAGACCTATTCTCAACAATGGCCTGTCTGCGCGTATGATAGGAATGCTCCGCGACCCCTCTCTTTGCGAATTGCTGTCGGTGCATTTCCCGCGATCTCTTAGTCTAGTCGACCCTTGTGTATTGTCACCAGTGACGCCCGTTCCTCCTAGTGTCATAAATAGGCTAGTCGCGTCCGGTTGAGGGTGATGGTGGAGCGTCCGTGGGTAGCCTGAACGTCAACCCCGTCCATCCCATTATCATGCGATGGTGTGAGATTCACTATCTCAACCTTTATGTCCATTCCTTTGCGAGCATCACTCGCTTACTGAAGAGGCGGACAGCTTCGTATTTCTCCGGCTCGCCCCGCATCGCTCCTACGATCGCCGAAGTGATCAGCTTCTCGCCTATGATGAGACGCATGTAGTGGCGGGTACGCTCCCACGCCGGGAATAGCTCCAGCGTGTGCGGCGCTGCGTCCCTGCCATAAATCGGAGGATTTATTTAGCCAAGGTCCTCCAAAATGACAAACAGACTTTCTCTTAGCAGTCACTAGACCTTTTACCTCCTACGGGAAGATATGAGAAATATACTTTCCTTGCGTACGATGCTTCCCGCTAGCGACTTTCTTTCAAGGGCAGTTAGTATCCTATTCCAACCTCCAGCACAAGAGTTGACCAATTAACAACGACGTTCGTTTCCCTCACTTCCCGAACCGAGCATTTCCTTAACAAATCCGGGTATCTCGCATCTTAAGGCATAGTTTTCCCGCGAGGCATCATCGTGATGGAAAGTCAGTCGTCACTTGTACGTCCGAAGCAATCATAGGCAGCTCTTAGTAATTTTTCTGTGTTCCACGTTATCTTGGGCAATCATCAACCGATTTCATATCGTGAAGCAAAACGTATCGAACAGAAGGCGAACTTGTAATCGCGAGTCGCGATCCGCTGCTAGTAATACCGCGGACCGCAAATTTAATAATCGCGAGTACTGCGCACGGTATACACCTTGAATGTATTACAATAAATTTCTCTGTTATACATACTCAAGTTTTACCTCCTCTCACTATCACGATCCATCACCTCAAACTGGTGACCCCGACATGATTTATAGTGACAAAGGTGACCGTGATAGTACCGCGGAAATTTCAATTAACGTCGTTCTGAGTGTGACATTGATAAGGAAAATAATAATCAAGGAAATTTTGCCAACGAGCAATCATCATGTTCGCGTCGTTGCTGACGAACACCACGGGGTGATTCGCTCCGTCGGAGAGGCAATTCGAGGTAGCGTGGATCACGGACTACGATGTAAGGTTTGGGACTCTATCAAAATGCCTCGAGAGTCGGAACCTACAGGATGCCGATGAAATTTTGGCATAACCCACAACCACCGGGAGCTGCGAGAAGTTGAAACGCGTGCTAATTCGCAAATCAACCGATACGAACAGCGCACGGAAAGAGAAGCTGGTGGAGTGGGAGGTGATGGAAGACCGGAAGCCAACCCAATTTTACATCTTCAATACTTTGAGCCCCTCTATCCCCGGCGATTTCATCCTCTTGCTGTGGAGGAGCCGATTACCCGCTCACAATCTCGCTGCAGCTACCGACTCTGATCCGGACGAGCTATTGAAGCAAGCGGACCTCATCGTTGAGGAATTTGTACAGGCTTGCCAGCACATTGCTCGAATGCTGACTGTAGCCGATCAACCTCCACAATGCTCTGAATTGAACGAACAGCTCGCCTCTATTAGCACTGTAGAGGACGATATGACCCAGGTAAATGCTAAAATAGACGCGTTGAATCTCGATCATCGTTCTCGTCGGCGGTCGAGAAAGCGTAGCAGCTGAAGTTCGAGGGAATGAACGCAGGAACCCCGACCTCTGTTCTTATCACCGAATATTCCGGGAGCGCGCGAACAAATGCAGGTACGCCACATCTTCGTCACGGACAAAAGAGCGATTATATGCTTTCTCGTAGACACCGGCGCCGAAAAGAGTGAATATCACCGCAGCCAAATATACGGGCTTGCGATCAAACTCGTATACGAACTATTCGCGGCAAACGCGACGCGTATACCTGCATACGGTACCATTACGATTAACCTCAACCTGTCCCTCAGAAGAGCCCTCAAATGACATTTCGTCGTAGCCGACGTTGAAAAGCCCATCATTGGCGTTGACCTTTTGAGCCTTTACGGGATGCTGGCGGATCCGCCAAATAAACATCTCCTCGACACGACAACCCAATTGGCATCAAGGGGATATGCTGCCGCAACCGAAGAAGCACTCATTGAAACCATAATCGGCGAATCTGTCTACCATCGGCTTTTGGCGGTGTTTCCTGATCTAACTCATCCACCGGTCTTTGTACGAGAGAAGGAGGGAGGAGGAGAAGCGACTGCCTGGGAAAGTAGGCGCCTTCAACTGCTGGTGGAAGTTGCCGCGCGGCCGGACCGAGCGGTTAGAGCCGTCTTTCCTAACTGGGAGGCTTGGAGGATCCGAGGCGGTGTCCCGCTGATATTCATGATGACGCGGGTGTTCACCGGTCACGGTGTTTTCGGGGAGTACCTGTAAGGATTCGGCGGGAGGTGACTTCCACCTGCCATCACTGCGAGGAGGAGAAGGACACGGCGCGGCACACGCTGGAGTTCTGCCCGGCGTGGGAAGGGCCGCGCCGTGTCCTGCGTCTCGCCATAGGCGAGAGTTTGGCCCCTCATGCGGTCGTCGAGGCCATGTTGAGGGGCCAAAAGGAGTTAGCCGACGTCCGCACCTATTGCTAGCGAGTCCTGCTCGCAAACGAGCGGGAGGCGAGGATCAGAGTGCGGAGGGCGACCCCGCCGGTGTGGCTCGCGGAGGCGAACTGACGAACCGCCGCCGCCGCCATACTGAGCGCGCACGTCGGAGGATCCGTCCCGCCGATGAGAGACTGGTTCCCCTGTCGGAGTTGCACGACGTCCCATGAAACGTGTCGCTGGGGGGAGGGTGGTCCCTCCCTCTAGCCGCGCAGCTCGGCCATGACGCCTCTCGCAACAACGAAGGGACACGACGACGACGGAGTTATGCGGTAGCATATCTAAAGAGGGGAGCCGGGACACTTCTTTCAAGCGTCATGACGACAAACGAGGGGTTTTAGTTGGTTAGAGTCCGACACTACCCGCCTCCTCCCATTTGGCGGACGGGCGTTCATGAGGATTTTCCCACGTAAAACAAAAAATTAGATTTGAAAGGGACCAGAGTGGACATACCACAAAGGGACTAAAGTGCGCTGGATTTGGCAGCAAGTAATGAGGATAGCCCGCATCGAGTTCTCAAAATATCTGCAATAGAAACGGGGATACGTTCCATTGAATATTTGAGCTCAAATACTCAAAACTGCAAAGCCAAACTATTTGGTAGTGCCTAGAGTTCACATAGTGCAAACTCGCTAACGTGAGCTGTATTGGGCTGAAAATGTGGAGTGTAACGCGCATCGGGTTGCCCATAGATCTCTAATAGCATCGGAGATACCATCAATTGAATGTTAATAGACTAAATATGCAAATCTGTAATAACAGCAGATTTGAACTCGACCAGAGTTGGAATAGCGTAAACTGAGTACCGTGCTCTGTATTTGGCAACAAATGTGGAGTACGATGCGCTTCGCATATTCGAAATATCTAGAATAGCTTCGGATATATGATCAATTGAATACTAAAACCTAAATAAGTGGAACAGTAATTACACTAGATTTAACAGGGTACAGAGTTGACATATGTCTAACGGGCTAACGTGGGCTGCATTTGGCAGCATATGTGGAGCGTGCCGCGCATCGTGATGTTCACGAATCTCAAATAGAAGGGGACATATGTTCAATTGAATATTTAAGCCGAAATAAGCGGAACAGTAATTCATTGGATATAACAGAGTTCAGATTTGACATAGGCCTAACGGGCTAACGTGTGCAATATTGGACAGCCAGTTTGGAGTGTAATGCGGATCGAATTGTTCGCATATCTCAAGCAGAAGGGGTGATATGTTATATTGAATACTGAAGCCTGAATATGCGGATCCGTAATTACATTAAATTTGATAGAATCCAAAGTTGACATAAGACAAATTGGCTAACGTTCGCAAAATTGGGCACGAAATGTGGTGTATGAGGAGTATCCAATTGTCCACATGTCTATAGTAAACCGGGGTTAGGTTCAATTGAATATTGAAGCTTCAACGTGAGGAACTGTACTTTCATTGGATATGGAAGGATCCAGAATGGATGCAGCGCAAGCTGGCTGAAATGCGTTGTGTTTGGCAGCCGGTAGGGAGTTCAACGCGCATAGCACTGTCGACCTATCTCCAATAGCAGTGGAGATACGATCAATTGTGTATTTAAGCCTAAATATGTGGTACCGTAATTTCATCGGATTTGGCAGAGACCAGAGGTGACATAGCGCAAACCGGCTACCGTGCTCCGTCCTTGACAGCAAAAGTGGGGCATGATGCGCATCGAATTGCAGACATATCGCCAATGTCAGTGAAGACACGATCAATTAAATATTTAGGTCTAACTATGGGGTACCGTAACTACATTGGATTTGACAGGGACTAGAGTTGACATAGCACAAACCGGCTGACGTGCGCCGTATTTGACAGCAAATGTGGAGCATGTGGAGCAATGGAGCAATGAAGTGCTGTTACGACCGTTCTCGGAGATACGCGATCACGGGGAAGAACGTCAACGGGAGTCGTAAATTCCAGGTTACGATTATACAATCGACGTCATGAACTGATCGATCCCTTTATTTCTATTACGATAATAGGGGTGGATTGATTGAATTTACACTGATTTAACAAACCTAACTTATAGATTATAGTAGCAGCTTACGAGATATACAGAATTACACTGATGCGTCGGTGCCATTTAAGTATGTGTTTAAGGGTAGAACCTTTTGCAGACTTGTTGACTGATTTCAAGTTGAGTGACGGTTTTTGCTTGAGGGTAGAACCCTTTACAGAGTGGACTGTTCTGACGATGAGCAATGAATGAATATGAAACAGCGACGCTGTGTCGGAGGAGTGTTGGTGATGGTTTTGTCTAATGCATGGGACCAGCGGATTTGTTCATAACATTTTTGGTTAGGAAAGTGATGGTAGTGGACATTGTTTCTCAATGGCTAATAAGATGACTGGTAGGCCAGGAAGGGTCTTGGCCGCCCTCGGAGGAAAGTTGATAGTGGGAGGCATCGTACGTGCGAAAACTAATTTTCCCGTACTAGACAATAAACCTGAAGACAGTTGTCGAACAGATGCTACACCCGGCTCCGAGGATCTGAGACAGATTCTTGTAAGATTTATGACGGGTCCTTGAGGCTATTGAGAGTACTCGACAAGGATGTGCGGAGATGTGGCTGCTATCCTGCCCGCGGTGTGTAGCCTGACCCAGGTAGATAGTCGGACGACGTAACAAGACGGAATTACTGTTCCACCTATTTGGGCTTCAATATTCAATTGATCGTATCACCGCTGCTGTTGGAGATATGTGGACAATTTTTTGCGCGTTAAACTCCACACATGCTGCCAAATACAGCCCGCGTTAGCCCGCTTGCGCTATGTCACCTCTGGTGTCTGTCAAATCCAATGTAATTGCAGTACCGCATAGATAGGCTACTATATTCAATTGATCGTATCTCCGATGCTAATGGATATATTAGGACAACTTGGCGCGCATCATACTCCATATGGTCTGAGAAATGAGCGAACATACGCGGGTTTGCGCTATATCCCCTCAGGTCTCTGTCACATCCAATGCAGTTACAGTTCAAACTATTCAACCTTCAATATGCATTTAAACGTACCCCCACTGCTATTAGTGATATGTCGACATTTCGTTGCCCGAAATATTCCACATAGAAAGAAAAATACAGCGAACGTTAGCCGGCTTGCGCAATGTCAACTTAAATCTCTGTCAAATCCGATGTAATTACGGTACCTCATAGTTAGGATTAAATACACAATTGATCGTATCTCCACTGCTATTGGAGATAGGTCGACAGTGCTATGCGCGTTGAACTCCCCACCGGCTGCCAAACACAACGCATTTCAGCCAGCTTGCGCTGCATCAATTCTGGATCCTTCCATATCCAATGAAAGTACAGTTCCTCACGTTGAAGCTTCAATATTCAATTGAACCTAACCCCGGTTTACTATAGACATGTGGACAATTGGATACTCCTCATACACCACATTTCGTGCCCAATTTTGCGAACGTTAGCCAGTTTGTCTTATGTCAACTTTGGATTCTATCAAATTTAATGTAATTACGGATCCGCATATTCAGGCTTCAGTATTCAATATAACATATCACCCCTTCTGCTTGAGATATGCGAACAATTCGATCCGCATTACACTCCAAACTGGCTGTCCAATATTGCACACGTTAGCCCGTTAGGCCTATGTCAAATCTGAACTCTGTTATATCCAATGAATTACTGTTCCGCTTATTTCGGCTTAAATATTCAATTGAACATATGTCCCCTTCTATTTGAGATTCGTGAACATCACGATGCGCGGCACGCTCCACATATGCTGCCAAATGCAGCCCACGTTAGCCCGTTAGACATATGTCAACTCTGTACCCTGTTAAATCGAGTGTAATTACTGTTCCACTTATTTAGGTTTTAGTATTCAATTGATCGTATATCCGAAGCTATTCTAGATATGTCGAATATGCGAAGCGCATCGTACTCCACATTTGTTGCCAAATACAGAGCACGGGACTCTGTTTACGCTATTCCAACTCTGGTCGAGTTCAAATCTGCTGTTATTACAGATTTGCATATTTAGTCTATTAACATTCAATTGACGGTATCTCCGATGCTATTAGAGATCTATGGGCAACCCCATGCGCGTTACACTCCACATTTTCAGCCCAATACAGCTCACGTTAGCGAGTTTGCACTATGTGAACTCTAGGCACTACCAAATAGTTTGGCTTTGCAGTTTTGAGTATTTGAGCTCAAATATTCAATGGAACGTATCCCCGTTTCTATTGCAGATATTTTGAGAACTCGATGCGGGCTATCCTCATTACTTGCTGCCAAATCCAGCGCACTTTAGTCCCTTTGTGGTATGTCCACTCTGGTCCCTTTCAAATCTAATTTTTTGTTTTACGTGGGAAAATCCTCATGAACGCCCGGCCGCCTAATGGGAGGAGGCGGGTAGTGTCGGACTCTAACCAACTAAAACCCCTCGTTTGTCGTCATGACGCTTGAAAGAAGTGTCCCGGCTCCCCTCTTTAGATATGCTACCGCAACACTCCGTCGTCGTCGTCCCCCTTCGTTGCTGCGAGAGGCGTCATGGCCGAGCTGCGCGGCTAGAGGGAGGGACCACCCACGCCCCAGCGACACGATCCATGGGACGTCGTGCAACTCCGACAGGGGACCCAGTCTCTCCTCGGCGTGACGGATCTTCCGACGCGCGCGCTCAGTACGGCGGCGGCGGCGGTTCGTCAGTTCGCCTCCGCGAGCCACACCGGCGGGGTCGCCCTCCGCACTCTGATCCTCGCCTCCCGCTCGTTTGCGAGTAGGACTCGCTAGCAATAGGTGCGGACGTCGGCTAACTCCTTTTGGCCCCTCAACATGGCCTCGACGACCGCATGAGGTGCCGAAATCTCGCCTATGGCGAGACGCAGGACACGGCGCGGCCCTTCTCACGCCGGGCAGAACTCCAGCGTGTGCCGCGCCGTGTCCTCCTCCTCCTCGCAGTGATGGCAGGTGGAAGTCACCTCCCGCCGAATCCTTACAGGTACTCCCCGAAAACACCGTGACCGGTGAACACCCGCGTCATCATGAATATCAGCGGGACACCGCCTCGGATCCTCCAAGCCTCCCAGTTAGGAAAGACGGCTCTAACCGCTCGGTCCGGCCGCGCGGCAACTTCCACCAGCAGTTGAAGGCGCCTACTTTCCCAGGCAGTCGCTTCTCCTCCTCCCTCCTTCTCTCGTACAAAGACCGGTGGATGAGTTAGATCAGGAAACACCGCCAAAAGCCGATGGTAGACAGATTCGCCGATTATGGTTTCAATGAGTGCTTCTTCGGTTGCGGCAGCATATCCCCTTGATGCCAATTGGGTTGTCGTGTCGAGGAGATGTTTATTTGGCGGATCCGCCAGCATCCCGTAAAGGCTCAAAAGGTCAACGCCAATGATGGGCTTTTCAACGTCGGCTACGACGAAATGTCATTTGAGGGCTCTTCTGAGGGACAGGTTGAGGTTAATCGTAATGGTACCGTATGCAGGTATACGCGTCGCGTTTGCCGCGAATGGTTCGTATACGAGTTTGATCGCAAGCCCGTATATTTGGCTGCGGTGATATTCACTCTTTTCGGCGCCGGTGTCTACGAGAAAGCATATAATCGCTCTTTTGTCCGTGACGAAGATGTGGCGGACCTGCATTTGTTCGCGCGCTCCCGGAATATTCGGTGATAAGAACAGAGGTCGGGGTTCCTGCGTTCATTCCCTCGAACTTCAGCTGCTACGCTTTCTCGACCGCCGACGAGAACGATGATCGAGATTCAACGCGTCTATTTTAGCATTTACCTGGGTCATATCGTCCTCTACAGTGCTAATAGAGGCGAGCTGTTCGTTCAATTCAGAGCATTGTGGAGGTTGATCGGCTACAGTCAGCATTCGAGCAATGTGCTGGTAAGCCTGTACAAATTCCTCAACGATGAGGTCCGCTTGCTTCAATAGCTCGTCCGGATCAGAGTCGGTAGCTGCAGCGAGATTGTGAGCGGGTAATCGGCTCCTCCACAGCAAGAGGATGAAATCGCCGGGGATAGAGGGGCTCAAAGTATTGAAGATGTAAAATTGGGTTGGCTTCCGGTCTTCCATCACCTCCCACTCCACCAGCTTCTCTTTCCGTGCGCTGTTCGTATCGGTTGATTTGCGAATTAGCACGCGTTTCAACTTCTCGCAGCTCCCGGTGGTTGTGGGTTATGCCAAAATTTCATCGACATCCTGTAGGTTCCGACTCTCGAGGCATTTTGATAGAGTCCCAAACCTTACATCGTAGTCCGTGATCCACGCTACCTCGAATTGCCTCTCCGACGGAGCGAATCACCCCGTGGTGTTCGTCAGCAACGACGCGAACATGATGATTGCTCGTTGGCAAAATTTCCTTGATTATTATTTTCCTTATCAATGTCACACTCAGAACGACGTTAATTGAAATTTCCGCGGTACTATCACGGTCACCTTTGTCACTATAAATCATGTTGGGGTCACCAGTTTGAGGTGATGGATCGTGATAGTGAGAGGAGGTAAAACTTGAGTATGTATAACAGAGAAATTTATTGTAATACATTCAAGGTGTATACCGTGCGCAGTACTCGCGATTATTAAATTTGCGGTCAGCGGTATTACTAGCAGCGGATCGCGACTCGCGATTACAAGTTCGCCTTCTGTTCGATACGTTTTGCTTCACGATATGAAATCGGTTGATGATTGCCCAAGATAACGTGGAACACAGAAAAATTACTAAGAGCTGCCTATGATTGCTTCGGACGTACAAGTGACGACTGACTTTCCATCACGATGATGCCTCGCGGGAAAACTATGCCTTAAGATGCGAGATACCCGGATTTGTTAAGGAAATGCTCGGTTCGGGAAGTGAGGGAAACGAACGTCGTTGTTAATTGGTCAACTCTTGTGCTGGAGGTTGGAATAGGATACTAACTGCCCTTGAAAGAAAGTCGCTAGCGGGAAGCATCGTACGCAAGGAAAGTATATTTCTCATATCTTCCCGTAGGAGGTAAAAGGTCTAGTGACTGCTAAAAGAAAGTCTGTTTGTCATTTTGGAGGACCTTGGCTAAATAAATCCTCCGATTTATGGCAGGGACGCAGCGCCGCACACGCTGGAGCTATTCCCGGCGTGGGAGCGTACCCGCCACTACATGCGTCTCATCATAGGCGAGAAGCTGATCACTTCGGCGATCGTAGGAGCGATGCGGGGCGAGCCGCAGAAATACGAAGCTGTCCGCCTCTTCAGTAAGCGAGTGATGCTCGCAAAGGAATGGACATAAAGGTTGAGATAGTGAATCTCACACCATCGCATGATAATGGGATGGACGGGGTTGACGTTCAGGCTACCCACGGACGCTCCACCATCACCCTCAACCGGACGCGACTAGCCTATTTATGACACTAGGAGGAACGGGCCTCACTGGTGACAATACACAAGGGTCGACTAGACTAAGAGATCGCGGGAAATGCACCGACAGCAATTCGCAAAGAGAGGGGTCGCGGAGCATTCCTATCATACGCGCAGACAGGCCATTGTTGAGAATAGGTCTTCAAGTTTCCGGCACTGCTCTGCTGCTGATCGCAGTGTCGGTGCGCACATGCGGAATTCTCCACGTGAAAAAAGGGGTCATTAGGCTAGCTGAAATTATTTCGTGAGGATGTATCTGCATGTGGCAATCATCTTGTCCGTAGAATAGGGTCTTTGCTGAGCGATCCACGGGACAGAGCCCGTAGGAAAGTTTACTGTCGAGCGTCGCTACAATTCTAACCGGGATACGGTAATTTTTACATGTTCAGGTGAACATATATAAAAAGAATTATCAATCCTCCTGTTTGAAATAAGTCGAAAACTCGATGCGCGCTATTCCCCGCGTTTGCGCCGCAGACAGCGCACCTCAGTCGGTTTACGCGATATCAACACTGGTCGCAGTCAAATCCCACGTAATTGCAGTTTTTCATGGTCTGGCTGAAATATTCGATTCCACGTATGTTTGCTGCTATTGGAGGTATGTTGAGAGGTATATAGGCCTCGCCTACAGGGGGCGGTATGTAGGAAAGTGAGGACAATGGATATTGCTTCTGATTGGTTAATAAGGAGGTTATGGTCTGGAGAGGGTCTTAGCCGCCTCCGAGAGAAAGCCTTACTGGCTTTCGCGCCAACCGTGTACTCGCTCTGACATGTGGGTCCCCAGACGGGAGTCGACGATTCCTTCCAAGAGCTTGCCCACCTCGGCAAATAAGCACACCAGACGATACGAGGACGGCGAGTCCGTCGGTCGTCCCCCCTTCCGAAGCAGTGCTTGTCTCGCCATGCGCCATATCCGTGGGTAGGCTCCCTCCCTTAGAAATCGTGAGATAAGTGTCGTAGTCTGGGGGCCATGACCCTCACCGTCTCCGCTCATATCCGTCTGGGGACTTTGTCCGAACCCGACGCTATCGTCCTCGTTCAGCATCTCCCCGCGAACATATAGACCGACGGGGCGTCATACTTGATTTTGTGATGGCGTGAACGATATTGAAATATGTCATAACGTTACCAAACCCAATAGCACTATAAATTACTTTCTCACAGTACTTTAACTAATTCTATATTTTAGATAGTTCGTAAGTATCTATAATTGAGCACGTGAGACATATATTTCTTTTTAAAAGCACCGAGTCAAATATTGAAGCTAGGAACTAGTGGATTGTAGACTTAGGTACGGACGCTTAATCTATTGTGGAAGCAGGTGCCACAAATAGGATTCTAATTATTCTAACCAAAGACAAATTGTACCGACTAAATATTTATTATATATTTATAAATTAAATTATACAATCATATAGTACAGTTTAATGTCACAAGTCATTCCAATAACCATACAATACCGCATATCATTTGTAAAAGTATATTTCATACCAAATAGTATTGCAATTCTGCCACTCGGAAGACAAACTTATTAATTATACTTTCAGATACTACCTCTAGTTCTATAGAAACATAATACTAAATACTGAAATATATCATAAGTATTTCATATTTGAAATAACAGTCAACTTAACGGAATTAATCTGTTTCACTTCTAAGCGGCTCGAGTCATGTACGATATATGTACATTCTGTAGTTTTAATATTTTAAGGGTGTATTGTATATAGGACACTTATCTTTAATAAATTTTGCAAATCTGTTCATAGTAAGTGATGGATCATTAGGCCAATGCCAAATAAGGCGACTTTTAAAAGATTCAATGAATCTTGCTTCTGCTGAACTTGGTCTATGAAGGTCGAATAACTTCTCGTTCGTTTTGCAATTAAAAACATATGTCATGGAATGTGTTTTACTGACATACCGATTCCAAGGATTTACGGTGCTTCTTAAAAATATTACACTATGTGGTATGAAATATAATTTGTCCTTATTACAACCATCAACATCTAAAGTCCTTTCTGGAAGTTCGTATACTAAGGCATCGCAATTATTTTTCATTGTACGTTGTGTTAGTCGCAACTTTTCACATATATATGAACCAACTGGAAATAGTTCTTTGGCACGTATTCGAGTATAATTATTTCCTGCAGGTTTCCACAAAGCTTCACAGAACAACTTCGTATCCTCGTTCCTGCTCCTCAAATATTTTTCACTAATGTCCTCTCCCCCCAAGTAGAATGCGTCTATAATATGCAATGCAAGTACTTTTTGCTGACGACTAAACTCCTTAGTCATTTCATATACAAGTTCTGCGTACACAAGTGTATTTGGTGGTAATTCTATGCCAATGTCATCGACTCGAACCCAAGAATTCTTTATATATCTATATACGTTACTCCTTCCCATGCCCATATAAAATGTAGCGTTCTTCTTATCATCATCAGGCCTTGGCTTTGTACCACATGGCATACAAAACCAGTCATATGGTGACAATAATGCATTTTCAATGTTAAATTCCATCAATTGTGCTGGATTAATATTAAGGAATGAAGTATCTTTCAAAAGAGTATTCAATTTATCTTTTGGTTTCAAGTGTCTTGGGATTGTCCTAGTTTCATCAGGAAGTTTCCAATACTCTAGACATTGTTTGCGCATATCAGCTTGTTTTGTCTCAACAAGAGTATTATCCTCGCAAAATGCAGCAATTTTACACAGGCCTGTAATTTGTTTTCTGCCCAAATCATTGTTAGAAGCACGTAGATATTGAACAAATTGTTTCTCCCTTTCTAATTCGTTGTATGATACTAATTGTAAAACATCGTCATTTTCACCACCTTTTAAAAGCAGACGATTAACATGCTTCAGATATTCCACAACATCTTCTGTCCCACTTCGTTTCTTCTTACATATTAAGTAACGTTCTGAATTTGCTGGTCTAGAAGAGTTTGGTTTAAAAATACAAACTTCTTCAAAGCAGCGATACGTTAAATAAACTAAACCAGCACTAAAGGGTGTAAAAAGGTCAAATAATTTTGTCACAAAATGACCACCCTCTCTTACAATCATTAATGCTATTAAACATTGACAAAGATACAGTTGTTTTGAAAGAATTTCTTGTATATTTTCTTGTCCTTCTACTGAAAATCCTCCATCGGACATCATAAAATGTACTCCTTTGCCATGGGTATGCTGCATTATAAGATTTGTAAATGCCTCTTGATTATCTGGGTCGAAACGTCACCATTTTCTTTTGGTCCATAGTATGGATGAAATGTTTCGCAAGGACCCGCATAAAAATCTGCTAATTTGAAATCATTTTCATTCTTTAAAGTAAGACCAAATCCTTTAGCACGCCATTTCTTTCGCCATAGAACATATTCACTAAAACCACCTGGTCCAGCACAAACATCTGCAAAGTATAGCAGCTCATTCTTCCCCAAACCTTCTGGGTTAGTAAACATAAAGTTACATGCTCTATCTATATTCGCCATTTTAACAGCAGCACGATTTAAGAAGAATGCACCACGAATTGTTTCATAAGGATTACAACGTGTCCTTGCTCGACGCACTTCAACGTCATCCAAATGATCGAATACTGTTTTTGCATTGATAATATTTTTCACTATATCTTCACAACAGAAATCAATTTCATCATCTATGATCAACTTTTTAGGTCCCTGATGTAACCAGTGTTGCATTTCTTCTGACGCAGGTGTATCAGAATTTGGATTTCTTATCCATTTCATGTCTTCTACACACTTTATTACATCCTCTGCAGGATTCCATTTAAGACCTGAAGCTTCAAGTCCAGGAACATGATATCCAAGACCTTTACGGCCATGCTGTTTAGGTGCTTGAACTGGCCCTAAACGACCTTGTTTATTTTTTCCAAGGCCCTCACCTTCTTTATATCCCATCATTCGCATCATCCTTTTGCCCTTGTCGAGGAGATTGTTTGACTCTTGTGTTATTACTTCTATTCTTGTATTGCATACTCTCTCTTCATCAATATCCTCCGCGTCAGATTCACTCGAATTTCTACGAATTCTTTGTCGTTTACAATGGTCATAAGTATCTCCTCCGTATTTCTTCCTCTTTGTCCTAGTTTCAAATTCTTCTTGCATGGTATGTTTATGCATCAATCGCATAAGAATACAATCACGTACAAGAATACTGTAATATTCAGTAGCAACGACAGAATTAACCAGTACACACGTATAAAAAAGTCACTTTATTCACTGTGACGAAATAACATCCAAGAAACGCGCTAAAACATGCACTGAAAACACATGAATCAGACTGAGAAACCACTCCGCACTTTCGTCACTAACTTCGACACAACCGTCACCAACTAGTCGCACAGTGAGACTGACCGAAGCGGCCCGGAGGCAACGCCAACGTACCCCAAGCGGCTACTGCCCCGCCATCTATATTAATCCGACAGCACAGCATAATACTTGGATTCGTTCTTCCCAAATGTAGAATTTATTTACATCATCAATATATATATATATACCCTGTGTGTGTGTGTGTATAATGTACAAAGATTTATAATAATTTATAATACAGTTTATAATAACATGTAAATTGTAATAATTATATAAAGAACGCGATTTGAGAAAGGTAAAGATGGCGACCAGTATGGCCGATGCGGAACTAACTCTACATCCGGCTGACGTCAACTCACAAGGGCGTACCTACACAATGACGACTACGCTTCAAATCCTTTGTCGAAATTTTAAGGCTTCAAAGGAAAACTTGCCGTTCTTATAATATCTAACTGACAGACACGTACCATTTATTGTAGAATAAAACGTGTAAATTTCGTAGCTGAGAATTATCGAAAGTTTCTAGTTTAATTCGGAATTGCAATAACCTTTTCTAACGAAATAAGCCATTTATTTATCGTCCGGGTTTGTACTAAGACATTTATATTCTAATAACAATATAAATATGAAGCAATCTGCATACAGAAATACTATTTCAAATCATTTCGCCCATATTCCTCAAGTCGCTCGTGAATGATTCGTGTATGCCCTTCGTTCTTTCTACCCCTACTCCGGCGAAACCATAACTTGCATTTAAACAAAACCAACTAGGTCGTAAGCCGTTCGCGAGATAGAGCGTCTACGAGAGTCGTAAATTCCCTTTACGATAAGATAATCAACGCCACGAATAGATCGATCCGCTTGTTTCTACTAGAATAATAGTGGTGGTTCAATTGAGTATACACTGAATTATCGCGCCCCAATTTCAGTTTATTCAAACAACAAGTTGACTATAGAGATATAAACTGATAGAGTATAATTAGATTTCGATTATTAGACAATGTTACAGTGTCGAGTACGCGACGTACAGTCTGTCACACAAGAGCGTGTCTGCGATATTTCTGTAAATATTTATATATTTGTAAAAAAATTTATATGAATTGAATCTACATGTAAAACACTAATACGCTATTACTTAGTAGGGTGTCCAATCTCCTCCATTAGCGATTATAGCTTGACATCGTTTCGGCATACTCTCGACTAATTTTTGAGCGTAGGATTCTGGTAACGACCTCCATATCTTTCGAATGTGATGTACAAGTGTTCTTATTTTTGTGATACGTCTTCCTCTCAGCTTGCATTTCATTAGGGACCACACATTTTCGATAGGGTTTGCATCAGGGGACTGCGATGGCCAAGGAAGTACTGTGATGGCGTTTTTCGCTTTCCATTGGGTGCAGATGCGACTTCGATGTTTAGGGTCGTTGTCTTCTTGCAATATCCATTGGTCCTCGGTTTGGTTGAACCAACGTTTCACGGATGTGAGAAGTCCCCTTTGGTACAATTTCACCATCTTTTGTGCATTCAGATTGTCTGTAAAGACGCACAAAGTCCCAAAACCGCGTGCGTTAAAGCAACCCCAAACATGCACTTTTATAGGGTGTTTTACACTTCTTTGAATCATCCTTCTTCCATGGATAGTCCAAGCACGCCTAATAGGACACCATGCCCAAAACGAAGATTCATCAGTGAATATTATATTACTCCAATCACGATCTCTGTTTTCATTCGCCCATGCCAGACGATTTTCGACGTTTCGCGTACGCGGCACTCATATTAAAAAGCTCTGTTCCTTTCACTGTTTCAAATGAAACTGAAAGGTATTCAGCAACGCGTATTAGAGAAGTTTTCGTTTGTTTACATTCTTTTTATCTTATTCTGATTAGGTGTCAGGTTTCGCAGATATCGCAGACACGCTCTTGTGTGACAGACTGTAAGCTTAGACGGTGACGGGTAAAAGAATGCGCAACGACTTCAGAGACACTGGTTGATCCAAAGCTAAGAAACCACTCGCGAGATGTTAACTATTCTAAATCCAGGGAATGTGTGAAGTTCAGTGACGATGCTGTGGCGGAGGAAAGCTAGTGATTGGTTTGTCTAGCGAACCGGACCAACGGATTTGTCGATGACAATTTTTTCTAGGAAAGTGAGGGCAAAAGATATTGCTTCTGATTGGATAATAAGAAGGTTGATGGTCTGGAGAGGGTCTTAGCCGCCTCCGAGAGAAAGCCATACTGGCTTTCGCGCCAACCGTGTACTCGCTCTGACATGTGGGTCCCCAGACGGGAGTCGACGATTCCTTCCAAGAGCTTGCCCACCTCGGCAAATAAGCACACCAGACGATACGAGGACGGCGAGTCCGTCGGTCGTCCCCCCTTCCGAAGCAGTGCCTGTCTCGCCGAGCGCCATATCCGTGGGTAGGCTCCCTCCCTTAGAAATCGTGAGATAAGTGTCGTAGTCTGGGGGCCATGACCCTCACCGTCTCCGCTCATATCCGTCTCGGGACTTTGTCCGAACCCGACGCTATCGTCCTCGTTCAGCATCTCCCCGCGAACATATAGACCGACGGGGCGTCATACTTGATTTTGTGATGGCGTGAACGATATTGAAATATGTCATAACGTTACCAAACCCAATAGCACTATAAATTACTTTCTCACAGTACTTTAACTAATTCTATATTTTAGATAGTTCGTAAGTATCTATAATTGAGCACGTGAGACATATATTTCTTTTTAAAAGCACCGAGTCAAATATTGAAGCTAGGAACTAGTGGATTGTAGACTTAGGTACGGACGCTTAATCTATTGTGGAAGCAGGTGCCACAAATAGGATTCTAATTATTCTAACCAAAGACAAATTGTACCGACTAAATATTTATTATACATTTATAAATTAAATTATACAATCATATAGTACAGTTTAATGTCACAATTCATTCCAATAACCATACAATACCGCATATCATTTGTAAAAGTATATTTCATACCAAATAGTATTGCAATTCTGCCACTCGGAAGACAAACTTATTAATTATACTTTCAGATACTACCTCTATTTCTATAGAAACATAATACTAAATACTGAAATATATCATAAGTATTTCATATTTGAAATAACAGTCAACTTAACGGAATTAATCTGTTTCACTTCTAAGCGGCTCGAGTCATGTACGATATATGTACATTCTGTAGTTTTAATATTTTAAGGGTGTATTGTATATAGGACACTTATCTTTAATAAATTTTGCAAATCTGTTCATAGTAAGTGATGGATCATTAGGCCAATGCCAAATAAGGCGACTTTTAAAAGATTCAATGAATCTTGCTTCTGCTGAACTTGGTCTATGAAGGTCGAATATCTTCTCGTTCGTTTTGCAATTAAAAACATATGTCATGGAACGTGTTTTACTGACATACCGATTCCAAGGATTTACGGTGCTTCTTAAAAATAATACACTATGTGGTATGAAATATAATTTGTCTTTATTACAACCATCAACGTCTAGAGTCCTTTCTGGAAGTTCGTATACTAAGGCATCTTAAACTTCCTATATGAAAATGGACTCTTACTACATGAATCCAACAGAGTGACGTTTCAAAGTATTACAACAAAAAAATGAACAGAAAAAGAACTCGAGTACTGACTTAGGCGTGTTTTATACATCAACTGTTCAGATCCTGTGGTGGGGTATCGCTGGAAGCCGGCCGCATAGGTATGCTGAACAGCATAGTTACAATTTTTGATGACTATGGTATGCAAAGAATGTGATTATCCTAGCGCTGTATTACGAGACGCCTGTGACATACTATATAACATTACACGTTAAAATGTAATCCTGTATAACGTTACACGTTATAACGTTATACTATATAACGTTACACGTTATAATGTAATACTATATAGCGTTAGACGTCATAACGTAATACTACAGTACGTTGTACGCTTTAACGTAATACCATACAACGTTCTACGTTATGCCGCAATACTATATTACGTTATACGTTATAACGTAATACTATATTACCTTAGACGTTTTAACGTAATACCATATAACGTTACACGTTATATCGTAATACTGCATAACGTTAATCGTTATAACGTAACTCTATATAACGTTAAACGTTACAACGTAATTCTATATAATGTTAACCGTTATACAGTAATACCATATAACGTGATACGTTATAACGTAATGCTATATAACGTTACACGTCATAACGTAATATTATATAGCGTTAGACGTCTTAACGTAATACTATATAAGGGTACACGTTATAACGTAATACTGCATAACGTTATACGTTATACCGTAATACTATATTACGTTTTACGTTGCAACGTAATACTATAGTACGTAGTACGTTATAACGTAATACTATATTACCCTAGACGTTATAACGTGATACTGTATAACGTTAGACGTTATAACGTAATACCATATAACGTCAGACGTTACAACGTAATACTATAGTACATTATACGTTATAGCGTAATACTATATTACCTTAGACGTTATATCGTAATACTATAGTACGTTATACGTTATAATTTAATACTATGTTACCTTAGACGTTATAACGTTATACTATATAACGTTACACGTTATAACGTTATACCGTAATACTATATTACATTTTACATTATAAGGTAAAACTATAGTACGTTGTACGTTATAACATAATACTATATTACCCTAGACATTATAACGTAATACTGTATAACGATAGACGTTATAACGTAATACTATATAACGTTAGACGTTATAACGATATACTATATAACGTTACACGATATAACGTCATACTTTATTACATTTTACATTATAAGGTAATACTATGGTACGTTGTACGTTATAACGTAATTCTATATTACCTTAGACGTTATAACGTAATACTATATAACGTTAAACGTTATAACGTAATACTATAATACGTTATTCGTTGTAACGTAATACTATAGTACGTTATACGCTATAACGTAATACTATATTACCTTAGACGTTATAACGGAATACTATATAACGTTAGACGTTATACCGTAATATTATATTACGTAGTACGTTATAAAGTAATACTATATAACGTTAAACGTTATATCGTATTTCTATATAATGTTATCCGTTACAAAGTAATACCATATAACGTGATACGTTATACCGTAATACTATATTACGCTTTACATTATAAGGTAATACTATTGTACGTTGTACGTTATAACGTAATACTATATTACCCTAGACGTTATAACGTAATACTGTATAACGTTAGATGTTATAACGTAATACTATATAACGTCAGACGTTAGAACGTAATACTATAGTACGTTATACGTTATAACGTAATACTATATTACCTTAGACGATATAACAATATACTATATAACGTTACACGTTATAACGTAATACTATATAACGTTAAACGTTATAACGTATTTCTATATAATGTTAACCGTTGTAAAGTAATACCTTATGACGTTATACGTTATAACGTAATGCTATATAACGTTAAACGTTATAACGTATTTCTATATAATGTTAACCGTTATAAAGTAATACCTTATGACGTTATACGTTATAACGTAATACTATAGAACGTTATACGATATAACGTAATACTATATTACCTTAGACGTTATAACGTATTACTATATAACGTTAGACGTTATAACGAAATACTATGCAACGTTAAACGTTATACCGTAATACTATATTACCATATACGTTATATCATAAGACTATAGTACGTTATACGTTATAATTTAATACTATATTACCTTAGACGTTATAACGTTATACTATACAACGTTATACCATATATAGTTATACTATATAACGCTATACTATATAACTTTGTACTATACAAAGTTATACGTTATAAAGTAATTCTATATAATGTTAACCGTTACTAAGTAATACTATAGAACGTTATACGTTATAACGTAATACTATATTACCTTAGACATTATAACGTAATACAGTACAACGTTAGACGTTATACCGTAATACTATATTACGTTTTACGTTATAACGTAATACTATATTACCTTAGACGTTATAACGTTATACTATATAACGTTACACGTTATATCGTAATACTGTATAACGTTAAACGTTATAACGTAATGCTATATAACGTTACACGTCATAACGTAATACTATATAAGGGTACACGTTATAACGTAATACTGTATAACGTTATACGTTATACCGTAATACTATATAACGTTATACGTTATAACGGAATACTATAGAACGTTATGTGTGATACTGTTATTCTTTAACGTTATATTTATTCGGTACAATTTGTCTTTGGTTAGAATAATTAGAATCCTATTTGTGGCACCTGCTTCCACAATAGATTAAGCGGCCGTACCTAAGTCTACAATCCACTAGTTCCTAGCTTCAATATTTGACTCAGTGCTTTTAAAAAGAAATGTATGCCTCACGTGCTCAATTATAGATACTTACGAACTATCTAAAATATAGAATAAGTTAAAGTACTGTGGGAAAGTAATTTATAGTGCTATTGGGTTTGGTAACGTTATGACATATTTCAATATCGTTCACGTCATCACAAAATCAAGTATGACGCTCTGTCGGTCTATATGCTCGCGGGGAGATGCTGAACGAGGACGATAGCGTCGGGTTCGGACAAAGTCCCGAGACGGATATGAGCGGAGACGGTGAGGGTCATGGCCCCCAGACTACGACACTTATCTCACGATTTCTAAGGGAGGGAGCCTACCCACGGATATGGCGCATGGCGAGACAGGCACTGCTTCGGAAGGGGGGACGACCGACGGACTCGCCGTCCTCGTATCGTCTGGTGTGCTTATTTGCCGAGGCGGGCAAGCTCTTGGAAGGAATCGTCGACTCCCGTCTGGGGACCCACATGTCAGAGCGAGTACACGGTTGGCGCGAAAGCCAGTATGGCTTTCTCTCGGAGGCGGCTAAGACCCTCTCCAGACCATCAACCTTCTTATTATCCAATCAGAAGCAATATCTTTTGCCCTCACTTTCCTAGAAAAAATTGTCATCGACAAATCCGTTGGTCCGATTCGCTAGACAAACCAATCACTAGCTTTCCTCCGCCACAGCATCGTCACTGAACTTCACACATTCCCTGGCTTTAGAATAGTTAACATCTCGCGAGTGGTTTCTTAGCTTTGGATCAACCAGTGTCTCTGAAGTCGTTGCGCATTCTTTTACCCGTCACCGTCTAAGCTTACGTCGCGTACTCGACACTGTAACATTGTCTAATAATCGAAATCTAATTATACTCTATCAGTTTATATCTCTATAGTCAACTTGTTGTTTGAATAAACTGAAATTGGGGCGCGATAATTCAGTGTATACTCAATTGAACCACCACTATTATTCTAGTAGAAACAAGCGGATCGATCTATTCGTGGCGTTGATTATCTTATCGTAAAGGGAATTTACGACTCTCGTAGACGCTCTATCTCGCGAACGGCTTACGACCTAGTTGGTTTTGTTTAAATGCAAGTTATGGTTTCGCCGGAGTAGGGGTAGAAAGAACGAAGGGCATACACGAATCATTCACGAGCGACTTGAGGAATATGGGCGAAATGATTTGAAATAGTATTTCTGTATGCAGATTGCTTCATATTTATATTGTTATTAGAATATAAATGTCTTAGTACAAACCCGGACGATAAATAAATGGCTTATTTCGTTAGAAAAGGTTATTGCAATTCCGAATTAAACTAGAAACTTTCGATAATTCTCAGCTACGAAATTTACACGTTTTATTCTACAATAAATGGTACGTGTCTGTCAGTTACATATTATAAGAACGGCAAGTTTTCCTTTGAAGCTTTAAAATTTCGACAAAGGATTTGAAGCGTAGTCGTCATTGTGTAGGTACGCCCTTGTGAGTTGACGTCAGCCGGATGTAGAGTTAGTTCCGCATCGGCCATACTGGTCGCCATCTTTACCTTTCTCAAATCGCGTTCTTTATATAATTATTACAATTTACATGTTATTATAAACTGTATTATAAATTATTATAAATCTTTGTACATTATACACACACACACACACAGGGTATATATATATATATTGATGATGTAAATAAATTCTACATTTGGGAAGAACGAATCCAAGTATTATGCTGTGCTGTCGGATTAATATAGATGGCGGGGCAGTAGCCGCTTGGGGTACGTTGGCGTTGCCTCCGGGCCGCTTCGGTCAGTCTCACTGTGCGACTAGTTGGTGACGGTTGTGTCGAAGTTAGTGACGAAAGTGCGGAGTGGTTTCTCAGTCTGATTCATGTGTTTTCAGTGCATGTTTTAGCGCGTTTCTTGGATGTTATTTCGTCACAGTGAATAAAGTGACTTTTTTATACGTGTGTACTGGTTAATTCTGTCGTTGCTACTGAATATTACAGTATTCTTGTACGTGATTGTATTCTTATGCGATTGATGCATAAACATACCATGCAAGAAGAATTTGAAACTAGGACAAAGAGGAAGAAATACGGAGGAGATACTTATGACCATTGTAAACGACAAAGAATTCGTAGAAATTCGAGTGAATCTGACGCGGAGGATATTGATGAAGAGAGAGTATGCAATACAAGAATAGAAGTAATAACACAAGAGTCAAACAATCTCCTCGACAAGGGCAAAAGGATGATGCGAATGATGGGATATAAAGAAGGTGAGGGCCTTGGAAAAAATAAACAAGGTCGTTTAGGGCCAGTTCAAGCACCTAAACAGCATGGCCGTAAAGGTCTTGGATATCATGTTCCTGGACTTGAAGCTTCAGGTCTTAAATGGAATCCTGCAGAGGATGTAATAAAGTGTGTAGAAGACATGAAATGGATAAGAAATCCAAATTCTGATACACCTGCGTCAGAAGAAATGCAACACTGGTTACATCAGGGACCTAAAAAGTTGATCATAGATGATGAAATTGATTTCTGTTGTGAAGATATAGTGAAAAATATTATCAATGCAAAAACAGTATTCGATCATTTGGATGACGTTGAAGTGCGTCGAGCAAGGACACGTTGTAATCCTTATGAAACAATTCGTGGTGCATTCTTCTTAAATCGTGCTGCTGTTAAAATGGCGAATATAGATAGAGCATGTAACTTTATGTTTACTAACCCAGAAGGTTTGGGGAAGAATGAGCTGCTATACTTTGCAGATGTTTGTGCTGGACCAGGTGGTTTTAGTGAATATGTTCTATGGCGAAAGAAATGGCGTGCTAAAGGATTTGGTCTTACTTTAAAGAATGAAAATGATTTCAAATTAGCAGATTTTTATGCGGGTCCTTGCGAAACATTTCATCCATACTATGGACCAAAAGAAAATGGTGACGTTTTCGACCCAGATAATCAAGAGGCATTTACAAATCTTATAATGCAGCATACCCATGGCAAAGGAGTACATTTTATGATGTCCGATGGAGGATTTTCAGTAGAAGGACAAGAAAATATACAAGAAATTCTTTCAAAACAACTGTATCTTTGTCAATGTTTAATAGCATTAATGATTGTAAGAGAGGGTGGTCATTTTGTGACAAAATTATTTGACCTTTTTACACCCTTTAGTGCTGGTTTAGTTTATTTAACGTATCGCTGCTTTGAAGAAGTTTGTATTTTTAAACCAAACTCTTCTAGACCAGCAAATTCAGAACGTTACTTAATATGTAAGAAGAAACGAAGTGGGACACAAGATGTTGTGGAATATCTGAAGCATGTTAATCGTCTGCTTTTAAAAGGTGGTGAAAATGACGATGTTTTACAATTAGTATCATACAACGAATTAGAAAGGGAGAAACAATTTGTTCAATATCTACGTGCTTCTAACAATGATTTGGGCAGAAAACAAATAACAGGCCTGTGTAAAATTGCTGCATTTTGCGAGGATAATACTCTTGTTGAGACAAAACAAGCTGATATGCGCAAACAATGTCTAGAGTATTGGAAACTTCCTGATGAAACTAGGACAATCCCAAGACACTTGAAACCAAAAGATAAATTGAATACTCTTTTGAAAGATACTTCATTCCTTAATATTAATCCAGCACAATTGATGGAATTTAACATTGAAAATGCATTATTGTCACCATATGACTGGTTTTGTATGCCATGTGGTACAAAGCCAAGGCCTGATGATGATAAGAAGAACGCTACATTTTATATGGGCATGGGAAGGAGTAACGTATATAGATATATAAAGAATTCTTGGGTTCGAGTCGATGACATTGGCATAGAATTACCACCAAATACACTTGTGTACGCAGAACTTGTATATGAAATGACTAAGGAGTTTAGTCGTCAGCAAAAAGTACTTGCATTGCATATTATAGACGCATTCTACTTGGGGGGAGAGGACATTAGTGAAAAATATTTGAGGAGCAGGAACGAGGATACGAAGTTGTTCTGTGAAGCTTTGTGGAAACCTGCAGGAAATAATTATACTCGAATACGTGCCAAAGAACTATTTCCAGTTGGCTCATATATATGTGAAAAGTTGCGACTAACACAACGTACAATGAAAAATAATTGCGATGCCTTAGTATACGAACTTCCAGAAAGGACTTTAGATGTTGATGGTTGTAATAAGGACAAATTATATTTCATACCACATAGTGTAATATTTTTAAGAAGCACCGTAAATCCTTGGAATCGGTATGTCAGTAAAACACATTCCATGACATATGTTTTTAATTGCAAAACGAACGAGAAGTTATTCGACCTTCATAGACCAAGTTCAGCAGAAGCAAGATTCATTGAATCTTTTAAAAGTCGCCTTATTTGGCATTGGCCTAATGATCCATCACTTACTATGAACAGATTTGCAAAATTTATTAAAGATAAGTGTCCTATATACAATACACCCTTAAAATATTAAAACTACAGAATGTACATATATCGTACATGACTCGAGCCGCTTAGAAGTGAAACAGATTAATTCCGTTAAGTTGACTGTTATTTCAAATATGAAATACTTATGATATATTTCAGTATTTAGTATTATGTTTCTATAGAAATAGAGGTAGTATCTGAAAGTATAATTAATAAGTTTGTCTTCCGAGTGGCAGAATTGCAATACTATTTGGTATGAAATATACTGTTACAAATGATATGCGGTATTGTATGGTTATTGGAATGAATTGTGACATTAAACTGTACTATATGATTGTATAATTTAATTTATAAATATATAATAAATATTTAGTCGGTACAATTTGTCTTTGGTTAGAATAATTAGAATCCTATTTGTGGCACCTGCTTCCACATTAGATTAAGCGTCCGTACCTAAGTCTACAATCCACTAGTTCCTAGCTTCAATATTTGACTCGGTGCTTTTAAAAAGAAATATATGTCTCACGTGCTCAATTATAGATACTTACGAACTATCTAAAATATAGAATAAGTTAAAGTACTGTGGGAAAGTAATTTATAGTGCTATTGGGTTTGGTAACGTTATGACATATTTCAATATCGTTCACGCCATCACAAAATCAAGTATGACGCCCCGTCGGTCTATATGTTCGCGGGGAGATGCTGAACGAGGACGATAGCGTCGGGTTCGGACAAAGTCCCGAGACGGATATGAGCGGAGACGGTGAGGGTCATGGCCCCCAGACTACGACACTTATCTCACGATTTCTAAGGGAGGGAGCCTACCCACGGATATGGCGCATGGCGAGGCAGTCACTGCTTCGGAAGGGGGGACGACCAACGGACTCGCCGTCCTCGTATCGTCTGGTGTGCTTATTTGACGAAGTGGGCAAGCTCTTGGAAGGAATCGTCCACTCCCGTCTGGGGACCCACATGTCAGAGCGAGTACACGGTTGGCGCGAATGCCGGTATGGCTTTCTCTCGGAGGCGGCTACGAACCTCCCCAGACCATAACCTCCTTATTAACCAATCACAAGCAATATCCATTGTTCTCACTTTCCTACATACCGCCCCCTGTAGGCGAGGCCTATATACCTCTCAACATACCTCCAATAGCAGCAAACATACGTGGAATCGAATATTTCAGCCAGACCATGAAAAACTGCAATTACGTGGGATTTGACTGCGACCAGTGTTGATATCGCGTAAACCGACTGAGGTGCGCTGTCTGCGGCGCAAACGCGGGGAATAGCGCGCATCGAGTTTTCGACTTATTTCAAATAGGAGGGTCGATAATTCTTTTTATATATTTTTACCTGAACATGTAAAAATTACAGTATCCCGGTTAGAATTGTAGCGATGCTCGACAGTAAACTTTCCTACGGGCTCTGTCCCGTGGCTCGCTCAGCAAAGACCCTATTCTTCGGACAAGATGATTGCCAGATGCAGATACATCTTCACGGAATAATTTCAGCTAGCATAATGACCCTTTTTTCACGTGGAGATATCCGCATGGTCGCACCGACACTGCGATCAGCAGCAGAGCAGTGCCGGAAACTTGAAGACCTATTCTCAACAATGGCCTGTCTGCGCGTATGATAGGAATGCTCCGCGACCCCTCTCTTTGCGAATTGCTGTCGGTGCATTTCCCGCGATCTCTTAGTCTAGTCGACCCTTGTGTATTGTCACCAGTGACGCCCGTTCCTCCTAGTGTCATAAATAGGCTAGTCGCGTCCGGTTGAGGGTGATGGTGGAGCGTCCGTGGGTAGCCTGAACGTCAACCCCGTCCATCCCATTATCATGCGATGGTGTGAGATTCACTATCTCAACCTTTATATCCATTCCTTTGCGAGCATCACTCGCTTACTGAAGAGGCGGACAGCTTCGTATTTCTCCGGCTTGCCCCGCATCGCTCCTACGATCGCCGAAGTGATCAGCTTCTCGCCTATGATGAGACGCATGTAGTGACGGGTACGCTCCCACGCCGGGAAATGCTCCAGCGAGTGCGGCGCTGCGTCCCTGCCATAAATCGGAGGATTTATTTAGCCAAGGTCCTCCAAAATGACAAACAGACTTTCTCTTAGCAGTCACTAGACCTTTTACCTCCTACGGGAAGATATGAGAAATATACTTTCCTTGCGTACGATGCTTCCCGCTAGCGACTTTCTTTCAAGGGCAGTTAGTATCCTATTCCAACCTCCAGCACAAGAGTTGACCAATTAACAACGACGTTCGTTTCCCTCACTTCCCGAACCGAGCATTTCCTTAACAAATCCGGGTATCTCGCATCTTAAGGCATAGTTTTCCCGCGAGGCATCATCGTGATGGAAAGTCAGTCGTCACTTGTACGTCCGAAGCAATGATAGGCAGCTCTTAGTAATTTTTCTGTGTTCCACGTTATCTTGGGCAATCATCAACCGATTTCATATCGTGAAGCAAAACGTATCGAACAGAAGGCGAACTTGTAATCGCGAGTCGCGATCCGCTGCTAGTAATACCGCGGACCGCAAATTTAATAATCGCGAGTACTGCGCACGGTATACACCTTGAATGTATTACAATAAATTTCTCTGTTATACATACTCAAGTTTTACCTCCTCTCACTATCACGATCCATCACCTCAAACTGGTGACCCCGACATGATTTATAGTGACAAAGGTGACCGTGATAGTACCGCGGAAATTTCAATTAACGTCGTTCTGAGTGTGACATTGATAAGGAAAATAATAATCAAGGAAATTTTGCCAACGAGCAATCATCATGTTCGCGTCGTTGCTGACGAACACCACGGGGTGATTCGCTCCGTCGGAGAGGCAATTCGAGGTAGCGTGGATCACGGACTACGATGTAAGGTTTGGGACTCTATCAAAATGCCTCGAGAGTCGGAACCTACAGGATGCCGATGAAATTTTGGCATAACCCACAACCACCGGGAGCTGCGAGAAGTTGAAACGCGTGCTAATTCGCAAATCAACCGATACGAACAGCGCACGGAAAGAGAAGCTGGTGGAGTGGGAGGTGATGGAAGACCGGAAGCCAACCCAATTTTACATCTTCAATACTTTGAGCCCCTCTATCCCCGGCGATTTCATCCTCTTGCTGTGGAGGAGCCGATTACCCGCTCACAATCTCGCTGCAGCTACCGACTCTGATCCGGACGAGCTATTGAAGCAAGCGGACCTCATCGTTGAGGAATTTGTACAGGCTTACCAGCACATTGCTCGAATGCTGACTGTAGCCGATCAACCTCCACAATGCTCTGAATTGAACGAACAGCTCGCCTCTATTAGCACTGTAGAGGACGATATGACCCAGGTAAATGCTAAAATAGACGCGTTGAATCTCGATCATCGTTCTCGTCGGCGGTCGAGAAAGCGTAGCAGCTGAAGTTCGAGGGAATGAACGCAGGAACCCCGACCTCTGTTCTTATCACCGAATATTCCGGGAGCGCGCGAACAAATGCAGGTCCGCCACATCTTCGTCACGGACAAAATAGCGATTATATGCTTTCTCGTAGACACCGGCGCCGAAAAGAGTGAATATCACCGCAGCCAAATATACGGGCTTGCGATCAAACTCGTATACGAACCATTCGCGGCAAACGCGACGCGTATACCTGCATACGGTACCATTACGATTAACCTCAACCTGTCCCTCAGAAGAGCCCTCAAATGACATTTCGTCGTAGCCGACGTTGAAAAGCCCATCATTGGCGTTGACCTTTTGAGCCTTTACGGGATGCTGGCGGATCCGCCAAATAAACATCTCCTCGACACGACAACCCAATTGGCATCAAGGGGATATGCTGCCGCAACCGAAGAAGCACTCATTGAAACCATAATCGGCGAATCTGTCTACCATCGGCTTTTGGCGGTGTTTCCTGATCTAACTCATCCACCGGTCTTTGTACGAGAGAAGGAGGGAGGAGGAGAAGCGACTGCCTGGGAAAGTAGGCGCCTTCAACTGCTGGTGGAAGTTGCCGCGCGGCCGGACCGAGCGGTTAGAGCCGTCTTTCCTAACTGGGAGGCTTGGAGGATCCGAGGCGGTGTCCCGCTGATATTCATGATGACGCGGGTGTTCACCGGTCACGGTGTTTTCGGGGAGTACCTGTAAGGATTCGGCGGGAGGTGACTTCCACCTGCCATCACTGCGAGGAGGAGGAGGACACGGCGCGGCACACGCTGGAGTTCTGCCCGGCGTGAGAAGGGCCGCGCCGTGTCCTGCGTCTCGCCATAGGCGAGATTTCGGCCCCTCATGCGGTCGTCGAGGCCATGTTGAGGGGCCAAAAGGAGTTAGCCGACGTCCGCACCTATTGCTAGCGAGTCCTACTCGCAAACGAGCGGGAGGCGAGGATCAGAGTGCGGAGGGCGACCCCGCCGGTGTGGCTCGCGGAGGCGAACTGACGAACCGCCGCCGCCGCCGCCGTACTGAGCGCGCGCGTCGGAAGATCCGTCCCGCCGAGGAGAGACTGGGTCCCCTGTCGGAGTTGCACGACGTCCCATGGAACGTGTCGCTGGGGCGTGGGTGGTCCCTCCCTCTAGCCGCGCAGCTCGGCCATGACGCCTCTCGCAGCAACGAAGGGGGACGACGACGACGGAGTGTTGCGGTAGCATATCTAAAGAGGGGAGCCGGGACACTTCTTTCAAGCGTCATGACGACAAACGAGGGGTTTTAGTTGGTTAGAGTCCGACACTACCCGCCTCCTCCCATTAGGCGGCCGGGCGTTCATGAGGATTTTCCCACGTAAAACAAAAAATTAGATTTGAAAGGGACCAGAGTGGACATACCACAAAGGGACTAAAGTGCGCTGGATTTGGCAGCAAGTAATGAGGATAGCCCGCATCGAGTTCTCAAAATATCTGCAATAGAAACGGGGATACGTTCCATTGAATATTTGAGCTCAAATACTCAAAACTGCAAAGCCAAACTATTTGGTAGTGCCTAGAGTTCACATAGTGCAAACTCGCTAACGTGAGCTGTATTGGGCTGAAAATGTAGAGTGTAACGCGCGTCGGGTTGCCCATAGATCTCTAATAGCATCGGAGATACCGTCAATTGAATGTTAATAGACTAAATATGCAAATCTGTAATAACAGCAGATTTGAACTCGACCAGAGTTGGAATAGCGTAAACAGAGTCCCGTGCTCTGTATTTGGCAACAAATGTGGAGTACGATGCGCTTCGCATATTCGACATATCTAGAATAGCTTCGGATATACGATCAATTGAATACTAAAACCTAAATAAGTGGAACAGTAATTACACTCGATTTAACAGGGTACAGAGTTGACATATGTCTAACGGGCTAACGTGGGCTGCATTTGGCAGCATATGTGGAGCGTGCCGCGCATCGTGATGTTCACGAATCTCAAATAGAAGGGGACATATGTTCAATTGAATATTTAAGCCGAAATAAGCGGAACAGTAATTCATTGGATATAACAGAGTTCAGATTTGACATAGGCCTAACGGGCTAACGTGTGCAATATTGGACAGCCAGTTTGGAGTGTAATGCGGATCGAATTGTTCGCATATCTCAAGCAGAAGGGGTGATATGTTATATTGAATACTGAAGCCTGAATATGCGGATCCGTAATTACATTAAATTTGATAGAATCCAAAGTTGACATAAGACAAACTGGCTAACGTTCGCAAAATTGGGCACGAAATGTTGTGTATGAGGAGTATCCAATTGTCCACATGTCTATAGTAAACCGGGGTTAGGTTCAATTGAATATTGAAGCTTCAACGTGAGGAACTGTACTTTCATTGGATATGGAAGGATCCAGAATTGATGCAGCGCAAGCTGGCTGAAATGCGTTGTGTTTGGCAGCCGGTGGGGAGTTCAACGCGCATAGCACTGTCGACCTATCTCCAATAGCAGTGGAGATACGATCAATTGTGTATTTAATCCTAACTATGAGGTACCGTAATTACATCGGATTTGACAGAGATTTAAGTTGACATTGCGCAAGCCGGCTAACGTTCGCTGTATTTTTCTTTCTATGTGGAATATTTCGGGCAACGAAATGTCGACATATCACCAATAGCAGTGGGGGTACGTTTAAATGCATATTGAAGGTTGAATAGTTTGAACTGTAACTGCATTGGATGTGACAGAGACCTGAGGTGATATAGCGCAAACCCGCGTATGTTCGCTCATTTCTCAGACCATATGGAGTATGATGCGCGCCAAGTTGTCCTAATATATCCATTAGCATCGGAGATACGATCAATTGAATATAGTAGCCTATCTATGCGGTACTGCAATTACATTGGGTTTGACAGACACCAGAGGTGACATAGCGCAAGCGGGCTAACGCGGGCTGTATTTGGCAGCATGTGTGGAGTTTAACGCGCAAAAAATTGTCCACATATCTCCAACAGCAGCGGTGATACGATCAATTGAATATTGAAGCCCAAATAGGTGGAACAGTAATTCCGTCTTGTTACGTCGTCCGACTATCTGCCTGGGTCAGGCTACACACCGCGGGCAGGTTAGCAGCCACATCTCCGCACATCCTTGTCGAGTACTCTCAATAGCCTCAAGGACCCGTCATAAATCTTACAAGAATCTGTCTCAGATCCTCGGAGCCGGGTGTAGCATCTGTTCGACAACTGTCTTCAGGTTTATTGTCTAGTACGGGAGAATTAGTTTTCGCACGTACGATGCCTCCCACTATCAACTTTCCTCCGAGGGCGGCCAAGACCCTTCCTGGCCTACCAGTCATCTTATTAGCCATTGAGAAACAATGTCCACTACCATCACTTTCCTAACCAAAAATGTTATGAACAAATCCGCTGGTCCCATGCATTAGACAAAACCATCACCAACACTCCTCCGACACAGCGTCGCTGTTTCATATTCATTCATTGCTCATCGTCAGAACAGTCCACTCTGTAAAGGGTTCTACCCTCAAGCAAAAACCGTCACTCAACTTGAAATCAGTCAACAAGTCTGCAAAAGGTTCTACCCTTAAACACATACTTAAATGGCACCGACGCATCAGTGTAATTCTGTATATCTCGTAAGCTGCTACTATAATCTATAAGTTAGGTTTGTTAAATCAGTGTAAATTCAATCAATCCACCCCTATTATCGTAATAGAAATAAAGGGATCGATCAGTTCATGACGTCGATTGTATAATCGTAACCTGGAATTTACGACTCCCGTTGACGTTCTTCCCCGTGATCGCGTATCTCCGAGAACGGTCGTAACAGCACTTCATTGCTCCATTGCTCCACATGCTCCACATTTGCTGTCAAATACGGCGCACGTCAGCCGGTTTGTGCTATGTCAACTCTAGTCCCTGTCAAATCCAATGTAGTTACGGTACCCCATAGTTAGACCTAAATATTTAATTGATCGTGTCTCCACTGACATTGGCGATATGTCTGCAATTCGATGCGCATCATGCCCCACTTTTCCTGTCAAGGACGGAGCACGGTAGCCGGTTTGCGCAATGTCACCTCTGGTCTCTGCCAAATCCGATGAAATTACGGTACCACATATTTAGGCTTAAATACACAATTGATCGTATCTCCACAGCTATTGGAGATAGGCCGACAGTGCTATGCGCGTTGAACTCCCCACCGGCTGCCAAACACAACGCATTTCAGCCAGCTTGCGCTGCATCAATTCTGGATCCTTCCATATCCAATGAAAGTACAGTTCCTCACGTTGAAGCTTCAATATTCAATTGAACCTAACCCCGGTTTACTATAGACATGTGGACAATTGGATACTCCTCATACACCACATTTCGTGCCCAATTTTGCGAACGTTAGCCAATTTGTCTTATGTCAACTTTGGATTCTATCAAATTTAATGTAATTACGGATCCGCATATTCAGGCTTCAGTATTCAATATAACATATCACCCCTTCTGCTTGAGATATGCGAACAATTCGATCCGCATTACACTCCAAACTGGCTGTCCAATATTGCACACGTTAGCCCGTTAGGCCTATGTCAAATCTGTACTCAGTTATATCCAATGAATTTCTGTTCCGCTTATTTCGGCTTAAATATTCAATTGAACATATGTCCCCTTCTATTTGAGATTCGTGAACATCACGATGCGCGGCACGCTCCACATATGCTGCCAAATGCAGCCCACGTTAGCCCGTTAGACATATGTCAACTCTGTACCCTGTTAAACCTAGTGTAATTACTGTTCCACTTATTTAGGTTTTAGTATTCAATTGATCGTATATCCGAAGCTATTCTAGATATTTCGAATATGCGAAGCGCATCGTACTCCACATTTGTTGCCAAATACAGAGCACGGGACTCTGTTTACGCTATTCCAACTCTGGTCGAGTTCAAATCTGCTGTTATTACAGATTTGCATATTTAGTCTAATAACATTCAATTGATGGTATCTCCGATGCTATTAGAGATCTATGGGCAACCCCATGCGCGTTACACTCCACATTTTCAGCCCAATACAGCTCACGTTAGCGAGTTTGCACTATGTGAACTCTAGGCACTACCAAATAGTTTGGCTTTGCAGTTTTGAGTATTTGAGCTCAAATATTCAATGGAACGTATCCCCGTTTCTATTGCAGATATTTTGAGAACTCGATGCGGGCTATCTTCATTACTTGCTGCCAAATCCAGCGCACTTTAGTCCCTTTGTGGTATGTCCACTCTGGTCCCTTTCAAATCTAATTTTTTGTTTTACGTGGGAAAATCCTCATGAACGCCCGGCCGCCTAATGGGAGGAGGCGGGTAGTGTCGGACTCTAACCAACTAAAACCCCTCGTTTGTCGTCATGACGCTTGAAAGAAGTGTCCCGGCTCCCCTCTTTAGATATGCTACCGCAACACTCCGTCGTCGTCGTCCCCCTTCGTTGCTGCGAGAGGCGTCATGGCCGAGCTGCGCGGCTAGAGGGAGGGACCACCCACGCCCCAGCGACACGTTCCATGGGACGTCGTGCAACTCCGACAGGGGACCCAGTCTCTCCTCGGCGGGACGGATCTTCCGACGCGCGCGCTCAGTACGGCGGCGTCGGCGGCGGTTCGTCAGTTCGCCTCCGCGAGCCACACCGGCGGGGTCGCCCTCCGCACTCTGATCCTCGCCTCCCGCTCGTTTGCGAGTAGGACTCGCTAGCAATAGGTGCGGACGTCGGCTAACTCCTTTTGGCCCCTCAACATGGCCTCGACGACCGCATGAGGGGCCGAAATCTCGCCTATGGCGAGACGCAGGACACGGCGCGGCCCTTCTCACGCCGGGCAGAACTCCAGCGTGTGCCGCGCCGTGTCCTCCTCCTCCTCGCAGTGATGGCAGGTGGAAGTCACCTCCCGCCGAATCCTTACAGGTACTCCCCGAAAACACCGTGACCGGTGAACACCCGCGTCATCATGAATATCAGCGGGACACCGCCTCGGATCCTCCAAGCCTCCCAGTTAGGAAAGACGGCTCTAACCGCTCGGTCCGGCCGCGCGGCAACTTCCACCAGCAGTTGAAGGCGCCTACTTTCCCAGGCAGTCGCTTCTCCTCCTCCCTCCTTCTCTCGTACAAAGACCGGTGGATGAGTTAGATCAGGAAACACCGCCAAAAGCCGATGGTAGACAGATTCGCCGATTATGGTTTCAATGAGTGCTTCTTCGGTTGCGGCAGCATATCCCCTTGATGCCAATTGGGTTGTCGTGTCGAGGAGATGTTTATTTGGCGGATCCGCCAGCATCCCGTAAAGGCTCAAAAGGTCAACGCCAATGATGGGCTTTTCAACGTCGGCTACGACGAAATGTCATTTGAGGGCTCTTCTGAGGGACAGGTTGAGGTTAATCGTAATGGTACCGTATGCAGGTATACGCGTCGCGTTTGCCGCGAATAGTTCGTATACGAGTTTGATCGCAAGCCCGTATATTTGGCTGCGGTGATATTCACTCTTTTCGGCGCCGGTGTCTACGAGAAAGCATATAATCGCTATTTTGTCCGTGACGAAGATGTGGCGGACCTGCATTTGTTCGCGCGCTCCCGGAATATTCGGTGATAAGAACAGAGGTCGGGGTTCCTGCGTTCATTCCCTCGAACTTCAGCTGCTACGCTTTCTCGACCGCCGACGAGAACGATGATCGAGATTCAACGCGTCTATTTTAGCATTTACCTGGGTCATATCGTCCTCTACAGTGCTAATAGAGGCGAGCTGTTCATTCAATTCAGAGCATTGTGGAGGTTGATCGGCTACAGTCAGCATTCGAGCAATGTGCTGGTAAGCCTGTACAAATTCCTCAACGATGAGGTCCGCTTGCTTCAATAGCTCGTCCGGATCAGAGTCGGTAGCTGCAGCGAGATTGTGAGCGGGTAATCGGCTCCTCCACAGCAAGAGGATGAAATCGCCGGGGATAGAGGGGCTCAAAGTATTGAAGATGTAAAATTGGGTAGGCTTCCGGTCTTCCATCACCTCCCACTCCACCAGCTTCTCTTTCCGTGCGCTGTTCGTATCGGTTGATTTGCGAATTAGCACGCGTTTCAACTTCTCGCAGATCCCGGTGGTTGTGGGTTATGCCAAAATTTCATCGACATCCTGTAGGTTCCGACTCTCGAGGCATTTTGATAGAGTCCCAAACCTTACATCGTAGTCCGTGATCCACGCTACCTCGAATTGCCTCTCCGACGGAGCGAATCACCCCGTGGTGTTCGTCAGCAACGACGCGAACATGATGATTGCTCGTTGGCAAAATTTCCTTGATTATTATTTTCCTTATCAATGTCACACTCAGAACGACGTTAATTGAAATTTCCGCGGTACTATCACGGTCACCTTTGTCACTATAAATCATGTCGGGGTCACCAGTTTGAGGTGATGAATCGTGATAGTGAGAGGAGGTAAAACTTGAGTATGTATAACAGAGAAATTTATTGTAATACATTCAAGGTGTATACCGTGCGCAGTACTCGCGATTATTAAATTTGCGGTCCGCGGTATTACTAGCAGCGGATCGCGACTCGCGATTACAAGTTCGCCTTCTGTTCGATACGTTTTGCTTCACGATATGAAATCGGTTGATGATTGCCCAAGATAACGCGGAACACAGAAAAATTACTAAGAGCTGCCTATGATTGCTTCGGACGTACAAGTGACGACTGACTTTCCATCACGATGATGCCTCGCGGGAAAGCTATGCCTTAAGATGCGAGATACCCGGATTTGTTAAGGAAATGCTCGGTTCGGGAAGTGAGGGAAACGAACGTCGTTGTTAATTGGTCAACTCTTGTGCTGGAGGTTGGAATAGGATACTAACTGCCCTTGAAAGAAAGTCGCTAGCGGGAAGCATCGTACGCAAGGAAAGTATATTTCTCATATCTTCCCGTAGGAGGTAAAAGGTCTAGTGACTGCTAAGAGAAAGTCTGTTTGTCATTTTGGAGGACCTTGGCTAAATAAATCCTCCGATTTATGGCAGGGACGCAGCGCCGCACACGCTGGAGCTATTCCCGGCGTGGGAGCGTACCCGCCACTACATGCGTCTCATCATAGGCGAGAAGCTGATCACTTCGGCGATCGTAGGAGCGATGCGGGGCGAGCCGCAGAAATACGAAGCTGTCCGCCTCTTCAGTAAGCGAGTGATGCTCGCAAAGGAATGGACATAAAGGTTGAGATAGTGAATCTCACACCATCGCATGATAATGGGATGGACGGGGTTGACGTTCAGGCTACCCACGGACGCTCCACCATCACCCTCAACCGGACGCGACTAGCCTATTTATGACACTAGGAGGAACGGGCGTCACTGGTGACAATACACAAGGGTCGACTAGACTAAGAGATCGCGGGAAATGCACCGACAGCAATTCGCAAAGAGAGGGGTCGCGGAGCATTCCTATCATACGCGCAGACAGGCCATTGTTGAGAATAGGTCTTCAAGTTTCCGGCACTGCTCTGCTGCTGATCGCAGTGTCGGTGCGAACATGCGGAATTCTCCACGTGAAAAAAGGGGTCATTAGGCTAGCTGAAATTATTTCGTGAGGATGTATCCGCATCTGGCAATCATCTTGTCCGTAGAATAGGGTCTTTGCTGAGCGATCCACGGGACAGAGCCCGTAGGAAAGTTTACTGTCGAGCGTCGCTACAATTCTAACCGGGATACGGTAATTTTTACATGTTCAGGTGAACATATATAAAAAGAATTATCAATCCTCCTGTTTGAAATAAGTCGAAAACTCGATGCGCGCTATTCCCCGCGTTTGCGCCGCAGACAGCGCACCTCAGTCGGTTTACGCGATATCAACACTGGTCGCAGTCAAATCCCACGTAATTGCAGTTTTTCATGGTCTGGCTGAAATATTCGATTCCACGTATGTTTGCTGCTATTGGAGGTATGTTGAGAGGTATATAGGCCTCGCCTACAGGGGGCGGTATGTAGGAAAGTGAGAACAATGGATATTGCTTGTGATTGGTTAATAAGGAGGTTATGGTCTGGGGAGGTTCGTAGCCGCCTCCGAGAGAAAGCCATACCGGCATTCGCGCCAACTGTGTACTCGCTCTGACATGTGGGTCCCCAGACGGGAGTCGACGATTCCTTCCAAGAGCTTGCCCACTTCGTCAAATAAGCACACCAGACGATACGAGGACGGCGAGTCCGTTGGTCGTCCCCCCTTCCGAAGCAGTGACTGCCTCGCCATGCGCCATATCCGTGGGTAGGCTCCCTCCCTTAGAAATCGTGAGATAAGTGTCGTAGTCTGGGGGCCATGACCCTCACCGTCTCCGCTCATATCCGTCTCGGGACTTTGTCCGAACCCGACGCTATCGTCCTCGTTCAGCATCTCCCCGCGAACATATAGACCGACGGGGCGTCATACTTGATTTTGTGATGGCGTGAACGATATTGAAATATGTCATAACGTTACCAAACCCAATAGCACTATAAATTACTTTCCCACAGTACTTTAACTTATTCTATATTTTAGATAGTTCGTAAGTATCTATAATTGAGCACGTGAGACATATATTTCTTTTTAAAAGCACCGAGTCAAATATTGAAGCTAGGAACTAGTGGATTGTAGACTTAGGTACGGACGCTTAATCTAATGTGGAAGCAGGTGCCACAAATAGGATTCTAATTATTCTAACCAAAGACAAATTGTACCGACTAAATATTTATTATATATTTATAAATTAAATTATACAATCATATAGTACAGTTTAATGTCACAATTCATTCCAATAACCATACAATACCGCATATCATTTGTAACAGTATATTTCATACCAAATAGTATTGCAATTCTGCCACTCGGAAGACAAACTTATTAATTATACTTTCAGATACTACCTCTATTTCTATAGAAACATAATACTAAATACTGAAATATATCATAAGTATTTCATATTTGAAATAACAATCAACTTAACGGAATTAATCTGTTTCACTTCTAAGCGGCTCGAGTCATGTACGATATATGTACATTCTGTAGTTTTAATATTTTAAGGGTGTATTGTATATAGGACACTTATCTTTAATAAATTTTGCAAATCTGTTCATAGTAAGTGATGGATCATTAGGCCAATGCCAAATAAGGCGACTTTTAAAAGATTCAATGAATCTTGCTTCTGCTGAACTTGGTCTATGAAGGTCGAATAACTTCTCGTTCGTTTTGCAATTAAAAACATATGTCATGGAATGTGTTTTACTGACATACCGATTCCAAGGATTTACGGTGCTTCTTAAAAATATTACACTATGTGGTATGAAATATAATTTGTCCTTATTACAACCATCAACATCTAAAGTCCTTTCTGGAAGTTCGTATACTAAGGCATCGCAATTATTTTTCATTGTACGTTGTGTTAGTCGCAACTTTTCACATATATATGAACCAACTGGAAATAGTTCTTTGGCACGTATTCGAGTATAATTATTTCCTGCAGGTTTCCACAAAGCTTCACAGAACAACTTCGTATCCTCGTTCCTGCTCCTCAAATATTTTTCACTAATGTCCTCTCCCCCCAAGTAGAATGCGTCTATAATATGCAATGCAAGTACTTTTTGCTGACGACTAAACTCCTTAGTCATTTCATATACAAGTTCTGCGTACACAAGTGTATTTGGTGGTAATTCTATGCCAATGTCATCGACTCGAACCCAAGAATTCTTTATATATCTATATACGTTACTCCTTCCCATGCTCATATAAAATGTAGCGTTCTTCTTATCATCATCAGGCCTTGGCTTTGTACCACATGGCATACAAAACCAGTCATATGGTGACAATAATGCATTTTCAATGTTAAATTCCATCAATTGTGCTGGATTAATATTAAGGAATGAAGTATCTTTCAAAAGAGTATTCAATTTATCTTTTGGTTTCAAGTGTCTTGGGATTGTCCTAGTTTCATCAGGAAGTTTCCAATACTCTAGACATTGTTTGCGCATATCAGCTTGTTTTGTCTCAACAAGAGTATTATCCTCGCAAAATGCAGCAATTTTACACAGGCCTGTTATTTGTTTTCTGCCCAAATCATTGTTAGAAGCACGTAGATATTGAACAAATTGTTTCTCCCTTTCTAATTCGTTGTATGATACTAATTGTAAAACATCGTCATTTTCACCACCTTTTAAAAGCAGACGATTAACATGCTTCAGATATTCCACAACATCTTGTGTCCCACTTCGTTTCTTCTTACATATTAAGTAACGTTCTGAATTTGCTGGTCTAGAAGAGTTTGGTTTAAAAATACAAACTTCTTCAAAGCAGCGATACGTTAAATAAACTAAACCAGCACTAAAGGGTGTAAAAAGGTCAAATAATTTTGTCACAAAATGACCACCCTCTCTTACAATCATTAATGCTATTAAACATTGACAAAGATACAGTTGTTTTGAAAGAATTTCTTGTATATTTTCTTGTCCTTCTACTGAAAATCCTCCATCGGACATCATAAAATGTACTCCTTTGCCATGGGTATGCTGCATTATAAGATTTGTAAATGCCTCTTGATTATCTGGGTCGAAAACGTCACCATTTTCTTTTGGTCCATAGTATGGATGAAATGTTTCGCAAGGACCCGCATAAAAATCTGCTAATTTGAAATCATTTTCATTCTTTAAAGTAAGACCAAATCCTTTAGCACGCCATTTCTTTCGCCATAGAACATATTCACTAAAACCACCTGGTCCAGCACAAACATCTGCAAAGTATAGCAGCTCATTCTTCCCCAAACCTTCTGGGTTAGTAAACATAAAGTTACATGCTCTATCTATATTCGCCATTTTAACAGCAGCACGATTTAAGAAGAATGCACCACGAATTGTTTCATAAGGATTACAACGTGTCCTTGCTCGACGCACTTCAACGTCATCCAAATGATCGAATACTGTTTTTGCATTGATAATATTTTTCACTATATCTTCACAACAGAAATCAATTTCATCATCTATGATCAACTTTTTAGGTCCCTGATGTAACCAGTGTTGCATTTCTTCTGACGCAGGTGTATCAGAATTTGGATTTCTTATCCATTTCATGTCTTCTACACACTTTATTACATCCTCTGCAGGATTCCATTTAAGACCTGAAGCTTCAAGTCCAGGAACATGATATCCAAGACCTTTACGGCCATGCTGTTTAGGTGCTTGAACTGGCCCTAAACGACCTTGTTTATTTTTTCCAAGGCCCTCACCTTCTTTATATCCCATCATTCGCATCATCCTTTTGCCCTTGTCGAGGAGATTGTTTGACTCTTGTGTTATTACTTCTATTCTTGTATTGCATACTCTCTCTTCATCAATATCCTCCGCGTCAGATTCACTCGAATTTCTACGAATTCTTTGTCGTTTACAATGGTCATAAGTATCTCCTCCGTATTTCTTCCTCTTTGTCCTAGTTTCAAATTCTTCTTGCATGGTATGTTTATGCATCAATCGCATAAGAATACAATCACGTACAAGAATACTGTAATATTCAGTAGCAACGACAGAATTAACCAGTACACACGTATAAAAAAGTCACTTTATTCACTGTGACGAAATAACATCCAAGAAACGCGCTAAAACATGCACTGAAAACACATGAATCAGACTGAGAAACCACTCCGCACTTTCGTCACTAACTTCGACACAACCGTCACCAACTAGTCGCACAGTGAGACTGACCGAAGCGGCCCGGAGGCAACGCCAACGTACCCCAAGCGGCTACTGCCCCGCCATCTATATTAATCCGACAGCACAGCATAATACTTGGATTCGTTCTTCCCAAATGTAGAATTTATTTACATCATCAATATATATATATACCCTGTGTGTGTGTGTGTATAATGTACAAAGATTTATAATAATTTATAATACAGTTTATAATAACATGTAAATTGTAATAATTATATAAAGAACGCGATTTGAGAAAGGTAAAGATGGCGACCAGTATGGCCGATGCGGAACTAACTCTACATCCGGCTGACGTCAACTCACAAGGGCGTACCTACACAATGACGACTACGCTTCAAATCCTTTGTCGAAATTTTAAGGCTTCAAAGGAAAACTTGCCGTTCTTATAATATCTAACTGACAGACACGTACCATTTATTGTAGAATAAAACGTGTAAATTTCGTAGCTGAGAATTATCGAAAGTTTCTAGTTTAATTCGGAATTGCAATAACCTTTTCTAACGAAATAAGCCATTTATTTATCGTCCGGGTTTGTACTAAGACATTTATATTCTAATAACAATATAAATATGAAGCAATCTGCATACAGAAATACTATTTCAAATCATTTCGCCCATATTCCTCAAGTCGCTCGTGAATGATTCGTGTATGCCCTTCGTTCTTTCTACCCCTACTCCGGCGAAACCATAACTTGCATTTAAACAAAACCAACTAGGTCGTAAGCCGTTCGCGAGATAGAGCGTCTACGAGAGTCGTAAATTCCCTTTACGATAAGATAATCAACGCCACGAATAGATCGATCCGCTTGTTTCTACTAGAATAATAGTGGTGGTTCAATTGAGTATACACTGAATTATCGTGCCCCAATTTCAGTTTATTCAAACAACAAGTTGACTATAGAGATATAAACTGATAGAGTATAATTAGATTTCGATTATTAGACAATGTTACAGTGTCGAGTACGCGACGTAAGCTTAGACGGTGACGGGTAAAAGAATGCGCAACGACTTCAGAGACACTGGTTGATCCAAAGCTAAGAAACCACTCGCGAGATGTTAACTATTCTAAAGCCAGGGAATGTGTGAAGTTCAGTGACGATGCTGTGGCGGAGGAAAGCTAGTGATTGGTTTGTCTAGCGAATCGGACCAACGGATTTGTCGATGACAATTTTTTCTAGGAAAGTGAGGGCAAAAGATATTGCTTCTGATTGGATAATAAGAAGGTTGATGGTCTGGAGAGGGTCTTAGCCGCCTCCGAGAGAAAGCCATACCGGCATTCGCGCCAACCGTGTACTCGCTCTGACATGTGGGTCCCCAGACGGGACTCGACGATTCCTTCCAAGAGCTTGCCCACTTCGTCAAATAAGCACACCAGACGATACGAGGACGGCGAGTCCGTTGGTCGTCCCCCCTTCCGAAGCAGTGACTGCCTCGCCATGCGCCATATCCGTGGGTAGGCTCCCTCCCTTAGAAATCGTGAGATAAGTGTCGTAGTCTGGGGGCCATGACCCTCACCGTCTCCGCTCATATCCGTCTCGGGACTTTGTCCGAACCCGACGCTATCGTCCTCGTTCAGCATCTCCCTGCGAACATATAGACCGACGGGGCGTCATACTTGATTTTGTGATGGCGTGAACGATATTGAAATATGTCATAACGTTACCAAACCCAATAGCACTATAAATTACTTTCCCACAGTACTTTAACTTATTCTATATTTTAGATAGTTCGTAAGTATCTATAATTGAGCACGTGAGACATATATTTCTTTTTAAAAGCACCGAGTCAAATATTGAAGCTAGGAACTAGTGGATTGTAGACTTAGGTACGGACGCTTAATCTAATGTGGAAGCAGGTGCCACAAATAGGATTCTAATTATTCTAACCAAAGACAAATTGTACCGACTAAATATTTATTATATATTTATAAATTAAATTATACAATCATATAGTACAGTTTAATGTCACAATTCATTCCAATAACCATACAATACCGCATATCATTTGTAACAGTATATTTCATACCAAATAGTATTGCAATTCTGCCACTCGGAAGACAAACTTATTAATTATACTTTCAGATACTACCTCTATTTCTATAGAAACATAATACTAAATACTGAAATATATCATAAGTATTTCATATTTGAAATAACAGTCAACTTAACGGAATTAATCTGTTTCACTTCTAAGCGGCTCGAGTCATGTACGATATATGTACATTCTGTAGTTTTAATATTTTAAGGGTGTATTGTATATAGGACACTTATCTTTAATAAATTTTGCAAATCTGTTCATAGTAAGTGATGGATCATTAGGCCAATGCCAAATAAGGCGACTTTTAAAAGATTCAATGAATCTTGCTTCTGCTGAACTTGGTCTATGAAGGTCGAATAACTTCTCGTTCGTTTTGCAATTAAAAACATATGTCATGGAATGTGTTTTACTGACATACCGATTCCAAGGATTTACGGTGCTTCTTAAAAATATTACACTATGTGGTATGAAATATAATTTGTCCTTATTACAACCATCAACATCTAAAGTCCTTTCTGGAAGTTCGTATACTAAGGCATCGCAATTATTTTTCATTGTACGTTGTGTTAGTCGCAACTTTTCACATATATATGAACCAACTGGAAATAGTTCTTTGGCACGTATTCGAGTATAATTATTTCCTGCAGGTTTCCACAAAGCTTCACAGAACAACTTCGTATCCTCGTTCCTGCTCCTCAAATATTTTTCACTAATGTCCTCTCCCCCCAAGTAGAATGCGTCTATAATATGCAATGCAAGTACTTTTTGCTGACGACTAAACTCCTTAGTCATTTCATATACAAGTTCTGCGTACACAAGTGTATTTGGTGGTAATTCTATGCCAATGTCATCGACTCGAACCCAAGAATTCTTTATATATCTATATACGTTACTCCTTCCCATGCCCATATAAAATGTAGCGTTCTTCTTATCATCATCAGGCCTTGGCTTTGTACCACATGGCATACAAAACCAGTCATATGGTGACAATAATGCATTTTCAATGTTAAATTCCATCAATTGTGCTGGATTAATATTAAGGAATGAAGTATCTTTCAAAAGAGTATTCAATTTATCTTTTGGTTTCAAGTGTCTTGGGATTGTCCTAGTTTCATCAGGAGGGGAGCACGAGGTGGGTACGGGTTCTTAGGGCGTAGTACCACGCCCTGGGAAACCCCGATGGATCTGATATTCCCCTATAGTCGGGTGGCGGCTGGTGGGTCCTTCGGGACTGGCCAGTTTGCTGATCCGGTGCGGGGAATTTCGGAGAAGTTGGTGGGCCCATATCTGCCAAGACCACTCACCTCACCTTCCCGTGGGGCTCCCCGTCACCCTTCATCGGCTTTGACCGAGGCAGGGTGCGAAAGAGTGAGTGGCGCCAGGATGGAATACCGTTGACAACTACGGCAAAAATTAAAATAAAATATGATGGACAAGATAAGGATTGAAGAAGTTTACGGTGCAGGGGAGGGATACCCCAGTACCGGCGCAGGCGTGGATGGTCAAGTGGGCCCCACTGCGTCGTCATCTAACGACCACGGCCGCTCGGGGGTGGATAGCCAGGCCCCCGTTTGTGTTGCTGCGACTGGTGAAGGTAGTGAAGAAGGAAGGATGGAGGTGACCCAGGAGGACAACGGGCCACCACTTACCAGGAGTAGGAGCTCCCTCAGGAGAGCCTCAGGAGGGACGGGGAGCGTCTTTGCCGTCCCGGCCCCAGTAGGCGACGCCACACCGCCAGTGGCACCAGGAGGATCAAGGACGTCAGCGAGGTCCGACGACGAAGAGTCGGTCGCCTCGTACGCGTCACATTCGTCGGCCGCCTCGTCGACGTGCAGGGGCAAGAAACGGAAGCTTGCCTGCACGATACCGGAGGTGCCCGATGAGATGATGCAGGTGGTGAGGAGGACCTCGCCGGAAGACGTTTGCGCCGAGGTGGTGAGGTGTCTGGGAAACGTCAGCATGGTGGCGGCGAGGTCGTCGAATTTGAAGGGGACATATGTCAAGCTGCTCAGGGAGTCAGTGAACTATCTCACCGCCGCGTGGGCGCTTGAGATGATGAGGAGGTACGGACTGGAGCCCGGCAGCGGGTCTGGGGCCGCAAGGCTGGCTGACGCGAGAAACGCCCTGCTGGAGGAAGAGATCGCGTTCCTTCGTAGCCAGGTTGCGTCCCTTAGCAACGAACTGGCGAGAAGGGACGCCAACGCGGAGGGACGTATCACCTCTGGTCCCAGCGATTCTCCTCGCGAGAACAACGACGAGAGCGGGAGCCTCGCTGCCGTGGAGAAGAGGATGGAGAAGAGGATGGAAGAGATTGCGGCGTCGATAATGCGGCGGATCGACGAGCGTTTCGAGAGGGGCCGCGCAAGCGGCGCCGAAACGCGGAAGGGAGCCACCGAGCGCGGTATCACGGCTCCCTCCGTCGCCGCCCCCACTGCCGCCATCATCACCGGGAGCATCCCGAAGTCTCCAGCGAAGGCGCGGGAGGAGGACGAATGGAGACCAGTGGTCTCCAAAACAGCGCGCAGGAGGCGCAGGAGAAGGAGGGGAGTGGCTTTCGCCGCCGAGGAGACGGCGAGAGCAACAGGAGGAAGGGCCGCACCCTCGACGAGGGCAGCGGCACCGCTGCCGGCGGAAAGGCTGCTGCGGCAACGGCAGCAGCAGCAGCCCCAGGGAAGAACGGCGCGGGCGCCCAAACCGGGCGTCTCCACGTCCAAGAAGCCAACGACGGCGACGGCGAGAACGGCCTCGCTCCCTCGCGCACCGCGAACATCCGCGGTGACATTGACGCTCAACGAGGGAGCGAAGATGACGTACGCCGAGGTCATCGCCACGGCCAGGAGGAGCATCCCGCTGACGGAGATCGGAGTACAGTCGGTCGGGATGAAGAAGGCGATGTCGGGCGCCATCATAATCAAGGTGCCCGGCGACAAAGAAAGGGAGAAAGCGTCCCGGCTGGCGTCACATCTGACCAGGGTGCTGGATCCGGCCACCATCAGGGTGGCAGCTCCAGTGAAGACGGCGGAGCTGCGGGTCGTCGGGATCGCCATCTCGCTACAGAGGGAAGAGCTGCGGCAGGCGCTGGCTTTGGCGGCGGGCTGCGCGGTCTCGGAGGTGCAGGTCGGCGAGGTTGGAGCATCCAGGGACGGTCTTGGCTCGGTGTACGTCAAGTGCCCGGTGGCCGGGGCCCGTAAGATAGCCCGGGCTGGGAGTATCGCCCTGGGTTGGTCCACTGCGAGGGTCGTCGCCATACCAAGGCGGCCCTTGCAGTGCTACAGGTGCCTGGAACTCGGACACGTGAGAGCCACTTGCGTGTCCGCCGTGGATCGCGGGCAGATTTGTTACAGGTGCGGCGGAAGCGGACATCGCGCGAGAGGCTGTCCCGCCTCCGTGCCCAAATGCCCCCTGTGCGATTCGCTCGGGGTCCCGGCCAATCACAGGATGGGAGGGGCGGCATGCACGCCGCCGAAGACAACAACAACAAGCAGGAGGAGAGGACCCACCCGCGGACTAGCCACCGCCGGAGGGACATCTGGAAGCACCGACGCCACCGCCACCGCCGTCGCCGCCGCCGTCGCCGCCAAAGAATTGGCAGCAGCAGCGACGACAACGACGACGACGACGACAACAGCAACGGCGGCGGCGGTAGATGGCCTGGAGGAGGCCATGGAGTTGGGCCAATAGATTCCAACGAATCCTCCAGTGCAACGTAGGTAGATCGAGGCGAGCTCAAGATCTGCTCTTCCAGACCATCCGGGAGAGCAGAGTCGCCCTCGCTGTGGTGGCGGAACCGCATCGCGTTCCCGACTCTCCCAACTGGGTCGGGGACTTGGACGGGACAGCGGCAGTCGGATGGACGACAGAGACAACGACAACGACAACGACGCCCGGCATTCCCGGCGTCCTGCTGGAACGCGGCAACGGCTACGTCGCGGTCGAGTGGGCAGGGATTGCCGTGGTGGGGGTATACGTATCTCCCAACAGCGGCCTGGTCGCGTTCGGGGCGTTCCTCGACGGAGTGGGCGACTGCATCAGGAGGATATGCCGTCCCCGACAGCTACTCGTGCTCGGGGACTTCAACGCCCGCTCCACGCAGTGGAACGACACGCGAACCACCACAAGGGGAAGAATGGTGGCCGACTGGGCCGCGGGACTTGGACTGCTGCTGTCCAACAGAGGATCGACGAGCACGTGCCAGGCCTGGAGGGGGTCCTCCGTCATCGACCTGACCTGGGCCACCGCCAACCTACACCGGAGAGTGCGCGACTGGAGGGTGCTGGACGGGGTCGAGACTCTGTCCGACCATCTCTACGTGATGATGGAGCTCGCCCCGGAAACCACGTCCACCGGACGGGCCGTCGGCAGCAACGACACCGGAGGGCCGAACCGTTCCCGCCATCCGCCAACACCGAGAAGAAGATGGCGGGCGAAAGACAGGAACCGGGATCTTCTGCAAGCCGCTGTCTCCGTGTCCGCATGGAGTTGGGACGCGCGGACAACGCGGGACGACGGCGGCAGCAGCATAGACGAGGAGGCGGAGGATCTGCGGAGAGACATGGCCGCGGCCTGTGACGCCTCAATGCCGCGCTCCAGTACCAGCCACGGAGCGCGAGCCCCGGGCGTCTACTGGTGGACGGAGGAGATAGCCGCCCTCAGAAGAGGATGCGCACTGGCACGTACAGCGCTGCAGAGGGCCCGGCGCAGGCGAACGCGCGACGAGGAGAGGATCTCCCGCTGTTACGACGCGTACAGGGAGAAGAGGAGGATACTCCAGTGGGAGATCCGGACGGCGAAAGCCCGGGCCTGGGACGAGCTCGTCGAATCGGTCGAGGCCGATCCATGGGGGAGGCCCTACCGGTTGGTCACGAGGAGGCTACGACCACCGGCACCCCCATTGACCGCGAGTATGGAGCCGGGGTTGCTCGACACGGTTCTGAGCGCTCTGTTCCCGCGGCAGCAACAGGACAGCACGGACAACGTCGACGCGACGAGGAGGAGGACGCCGCCGCTCCGCTCCAACAACACCATCGCGGAGTGGAGGGAAGAGCTGCGAGTGACGAAGGAAGAGTTACTCGCGGCAACGAAGAGGATGGCGTCCCGCGGCGACGTGGCACCCGGTCCGGACGGAATACCGGGCCGTGTCTGGGCAGAGTCGATGGAGACCCTGGCTCCCCGTCTGCAGCACGTCTTCACGCGGTGCATGAGGGAAGGCGCGTACCCACGGGCGTGGAGGACGGCGAGGCTGGTGCTGCTGCGCAAGGAGGGCCGCCCGCCGGACTCGCCGTCCGCGTACAGACCGATATGCCTTCTGGACGAGGCTGGCAAGCTCCTGGAAAGGATAATCGCCGCCCGTCTGGAGGCGCATATCACGGAGCGCGGATCCGGATGGCACGATAGCCAGTTCGGATTCAGAAAAGGAAGATCCACCGTGGACGCCGTGAGGATGGTGCGGACGACCGCCGACGACATGGTAGCGCGGGGAGGAGTGGCCATCGCGGTCTCATTGGACGTGACCAACGCGTTCAACACGATCCCCTGGGCCAGGATCGTGGAGGCGCTGGAGAGGCTGGAGGTGCCCGCGTACCTGGTTCGCCTGATACGGTCGTACCTCAGCGACCGTTGGATCGGGTACGCGGGCCGAAACGGCGCGGAGGAGAGGAGGCCGGTGGAGCGCGGTGTCCCGCAGGGGTCGGTCCTGGGACCCATACTGTGGATCACCGCGTACGACTCGGTCCTCCGTTGCCCCATGCCGCCGGGCACGGCCTTGGTGTGCTACGCCGACGACACCTTGGTCATGGCCGGCGGCGGGGGATGGTACGAGGCGCAGGCGATCGCGGACGTGGCGGTGGCGCGCGCGGTGAGGGCGATAGGAAGGCTGGGGCTGAACGTGTCGCCGGCCAAGACGGAGGCCGTGGGGTTCTTCGACCGTCGTTGCAGAGGAGCCCCACCGTCCGGACTGTGCGTCAGGTGCGACGGCGAGGACGTACCGGTGAGAGCCCAGATGAGGTACCTGGGCCTCACCATCGACAGCGGATGGACGTTCGAGCCCCACTTCGAGGAACTGGTGCCGAAGGTGGCAGCCGCAGCCAACGCCCTGTGCGGCTTGCTGCCCAACATCGGTGGAGCGGGAACGAGAGTGCGCCGCCTCTACGAGGGAGTGGTGAGATCGAGGGTCCTCTACGGGGCCCCCGTAAGGGCCGAAGAACTGCTGGCCAACCGTCGCAGCCTGACCCTGCTACGGAGGCTGCACAGGACGACCGCCATCAGGATCGCGCGTGCATACCGGACGGTGTCGCACGCGTCGGCGTCCGTGCTGGCCGCGTCCCCGCCGTTCGAGCTGCAGGCCCTTGCGCTCCAACGGTTGTACAACCACCGTAGGGCCCTGGGCTCGGACGGTGGCGGCGGCGAACGTCCGTTCCAGGACGTGTGGAGGGAGACGCGGCATAGGGTCTGGGAGAGATGGCGCGCCCAACTAACCGAGGAGGACATGTCACGGCCACACCGGGCCGTGCGCGCCGTCCTCCCCAACTGGGAGGCGTGGCGGGACCGCGGCGGGGTCCCTTTGACGTACAGGATGACGCAGGTGCTCACCGGCCACGGTGTGTTCGGTGAGTTCCTGAGAAGAATCCAGCGTGAGGTGACGTCAATCTGTCACCACTGCCAGGAGGAAGAGGACACGGCGCAGCACACGCTGGAGCGTTGTCCGGCGTGGGAGGTGCCGCGCCGCGTGCTACGTCTCGCCATAGGCGACGGGTTGGCCCCCGAGGCGCTCGTGGAGGCGACGCTGAGGAGTCCGCAGGAGTACGCGGCCGTCCGCACCTTCTGCGAGCAGGTCATGCTGGCGAAGGAGCGGGCGGAGCGGAGCAGGGTGAAGAACCGCGACCCCTGCCGGGTCGTGCGCGGACGAAGAGGAGCGCGAGGAGGAGCAACGTCGACGACGCGACGCCGCGCGACCGCGGCGCCACCACCGACGCCGCCGTCGTAGAAGAGCGCGCGCGCGCGTTCGTCCGAAGGGGAAAAAACAGGCCGTCAAGCCGGGGAGGGTCTGGGTCCCTGCCCGGAATTGCACGACGGCCCCACGGAACGCCGGCGCCGCGGGGGCTGGTGGTCACCCCCCGGCTGCCAAGAAGAGAAAGAAGAGGATGTCCCCTGCGAAAAATCTCGCGGGGGAGCGACGAGGGAGCGCCCTGGACCGAGAGCTTCGAGACAGGAAACGGGACGCTCCCGAGAACCGTCACGGCGACCATCGTGGGGTTTTAGTCGGTAAGAGTCCGACACTACCCGCCGCCGCCTCCCAGAGGGCGGCCGGGTGTCCATGAGGATTTCCCCACGTATAAAAAAAAAAAAAAAAAAAAGTTTCATCAGGAAGTTTCCAATACTCTAGACAGTGTTTGCGCATATCAGCTTGTTTTGTCTCAACAAGAGTATTATCCTCGCAAAATGCAGCAATTTTACACAGGCCTGTTATTTGTTTTCTGCCCAAATCATTGTTAGAAGCACGTAGATATTGAACAAATTGTTTCTCCCTTTCTAATTCGTTGTATGATACTAATTGTAAAACATCGTCATTTTCACCACCTTTTAAAAGCAGACGATTAACATGCTTCAGATATTCCACAACATCTTGTGTCCCACTTCGTTTCTTCTTACATATTAAGTAACGTTCTGAATTTGCTGGTCTAGAAGAGTTTGGTTTAAAAATACAAACTTCTTCAAAGCAGCGATACGGTAAATAAACTAAACCAGCACTAAAGGGTGTAAAAAGGTCAAATAATTTTGTCACAAAATGACCACCCTCTCTTACAATCATTAATGCTATTAAACATTGACAAAGATACAGTTGTTTTGAAAGAATTTCTTGTATATTTTCTTGTCCTTCTACTGAAAATCCTCCATCGGACATCATAAAATGTACTCCTTTGCCATGGGTATGCTGCATTATAAGATTTGTAAATGCCTCTTGATTATCTGGGTCGAAAACGTCACCATTTTCTTTTGGTCCATAGTATGGATGAAATGTTTCGCAAGGACCCGCATAAAAATCTGCTAATTTGAAATCATTTTCATTCTTTAAAGTAAGACCAAATCCTTTAGCACGCCATTTCTTTCGCCATAGAACATATTCACTAAAACCACCTGGTCCAGCACAAACATCTGCAAAGTATAGCAGCTCATTCTTCCCCAAACCTTCTGGGTTAGTAAACATAAAGTTACATGCTCTATCTATATTCGCCATTTTAACAGCAGCACGATTTAAGAAGAATGCACCACGAATTGTTTCATAAGGATTACAACGTGTCCTTGCTCGACGCACTTCAACGTCATCCAAATGATCGAATACAGTTTTTGCATTGATAATATTTTTCACTATATCTTCACAACAGAAATCAATTTCATCATCTATGATCAACTTTTTAGGTCCCTGATGTAACCAGTGTTGCATTTCTTCTGACGCAGGTGTATCAGAATTTGGATTTCTTATCCATTTCATGTCTTCTACACACTTTATTACATCCTCTGCAGGATTCCATTTAAGACCTGAAGCTTCAAGTCCAGGAACATGATATCCAAGACCTTTACGGCCATGCTGTTTAGGTGCTTGAACTGGCCCTAAACGACCTTGTTTATTTTTTCCAAGGCCCTCACCTTCTTTATATCCCATCATTCGCATCATCCTTTTGCCCTTGTCGAGGAGATTGTTTGACTCTTGTGTTATTACTTCTATTCTTGTATTGCATACTCTCTCTTCATCAATATCCTCCGCGTCAGATTCACTCGAATTTCTACGAATTCTTTGTCGTTTACAATGGTCATAAGTATCTCCTCCGTATTTCTTCCTCTTTGTCCTAGTTTCAAATTCTTCTTGCATGGTATGTTTATGCATCAATCGCATAAGAATACAATCACGTACAAGAATACTGTAATATTCAGTAGCAACGACAGAATTAATCAGTACACACGTATAAAAAAGTCACTTTATTCACTGTGACGAAATAACATCCAAGAAACGCGCTAAAACATGCACTGAAAACACATGAATCAGACTGAGAAACCACTCCGCACTTTCGTCACTAACTTCGACACAACCGTCACCAACTAGTCGCACAGTGAGACTGACCGAAGCGGCCCGGAGGCAACGCCAACGTACCCCAAGCGGCTACTGCCCCGCCATCTATATTAATTCGACAGCACAGCATAATACTTGGATTCGTTCTTCCCAAATGTAGAATTTATTTACATCATCAATATATATATATATATATATGTCGGATTTAGATTGGAGTCTTGGGCGCGCGACAACTCCCCACGCGGATCAGCCATCGCTCCACAAAGCCGAGTTTATATTTACACGTATATACAAAACTATCACTAAGCTTAACAACTAATAAGACTAATGAATAATAAGTTTGATTAATAATAAAGTTAATGAATACTAAATTGTATGAATATTAAGATTAACAGGTAACAAGTTTAATGAATACTATTAATAATGTTTTTGAGTTCAAACGAATCCACGGTCAACGGGACAACTCTTTTCTAAGCGCAATTACGATTGTCGAAATGCTCGATGCGTCACTCTCCAAGGCAATCGCACGAATGCCCACGTCGTGGAGATCTTTCTCGCTGTACGATTGCATTTGTTTTCTGTACCCGTTTGGAAGCATCGAGAAAGTTCCAAACGCGGTTGCTAGGCAGTGTCTGCCTGGAGTTTGATTCTTAATACAATGTATGTCCCATCGTATCGGCACCTCCGAGGCAACATCACGCGTGGCTAGGCCCGCTCTCGAGGCCGCATGCCACCACAACTACATTTCTCGGAGAACCCATACAACCACTCCAGGCCTCCGTTAGACAAAACGTCCGTCCCGCGACCGTGGCTACGTTCGGTGACCAATTGTCACCTCGAACCCAATCTCGCTATCACGAATCTCGAGCAATTACAGCTATGATAAAATCTAGGCTAGAGTACTAGAGGACATTCCCAAAATTTCCAAGGATAGGCTTCGGCTTTCCTTTCATCTCCGACTCGGCCATCCTGACTATCACACGTCCTCGTGTGTATCTGAAATATTGGATTTTCCTAACATTAGACCCGATATGACTGACGTTATTTACAATTTCAACTAAACGTTCAAATAAGCCAGGGGTCCAGTGTAGTAACAGAACTTTGATCGAATGTTCAATGGCAAAAATAACAACAATGGTTCGTGACACTATAACTAATACTCGACGTGTTAGTTGCATCCTGTGAATTATCTGTCCGGTCGCGGTGACATGATAGACCATCCTCGAATTCGCACCCAGACGAGTCTCGTTTCTCTAGATCACGCGACCAGAGGCTTCGTTCGGCGGCCTGCGAGCGTGATTACCTCTGCCACAAGTACGTTACAGACTCCACGTGGTATAGTTACATATCCGCCAAGACACACATTGGGCGGCAAGGGGCACAATTACATATCCGCCAAGACACACATTGGGCGGCAAGGGACACAATTACATATCCGCCAAGACACACATTGGGCGGCAAGGGACACAATTACATATCCGCCAAGACACACATTGGGCGGCAAGGGACACAATTACATATCCGCCAAGACACACATTGGGCGGCAAGGGACACAATTACATATCCGCCAAGACACACATTGGGCGGCAAGGGACACAATTACATATCCGCCAAGACACACATTGGGCGGCAAGGGACACAATACACGCGCATCATGGTGGGCCTTACAGGCATTAAGTGGCGTAATCACAATTGCTCATGGGCGTACCCGAACTCCCCCCCACCGGCCGCTAGTGACCCTCCGAGGTCAGGGTACTCATCTCGCCATGGTCACTATTGTCGTCACCACTACAGACATCCAACCCGGCAGGAATGCAACCATCCGGCATTTTTCTTAACCTATCGTGACTATACTTATACGACCGCTTGCCGTCTAACGTCTTTAGAATGTACCTATCTCCTTCCAAGACCTCTGTTACTACGAGTGGACCCTTGAATTTCGGATCTAGCTTAGTTTGATTTCTCTCCTCATTTTTTCGCAACACAAAATCGCCGAGATTGAATCTAACCACTTTAGCTTTGGTTTCGTCGAACCTATCCTTATCACATGTAGCATTAATTTCTATGTTCCTTATGGCCCGCTGCCTGACATCGGAGATATCTACTTCTCGTTCCTCGATATTCCCAGGTAACGATAACCCGTAGGGTCTCGCTGTTCTACCGATTAATAATTCTAGTGGACTTGATTTGGTCACGCGGTGGGTGGTGCAATTCAAGGCCAGTTGAATTTCGCCGATCGCGTCTTGCCATGATCGCCCGGTCGTTTCTACTGTCGTGAACATATTTTTCAACGTGCCCATAGTACGCTCTACCTGTCCATTAGCCCTACTAGCGCCGGTTGCTATCAAATGGAGCTTGATACCCTTATTCTGACAGAAGTCTCGGAATTCAGTTCCCGTAAAACATCTTCCCTGATCCGCTATTACCCGCGAGGGGCTGCCGAATAAAAATGTGGCGGACTTGAGTGCTTTAACGGTGCTGAGGGAATCTATCTTACGGGTATGGTGTAAGTAGGTGAATTTCGTAAAGGAATCTATTAAGACAACGACATATTCCTTAGAGTCGCTCTTACCGCTGAGTTTGCCAGTTATATCGATGTGGACCGTATGCCACGGTATGCTAGTCTTAGGTATGGGATGTAATTCGGCTTGTATTTTACCCGAATTCGCTTTGGAGACCCGACAAGCGTGACAGTTCTCTACGAATTTGCGAACATATTTCGCCATTCCTTCGAACCAGTAACACTCGTACAGTTTCTCGAGCGTTTTGTCCCAACCTAAGTGCATAATGGACTGATGTACGTGGTTGATAACCGACCATCTAAAACCCCTCGGTATAATGGGCAAGCAGAGGGTTCTGCCCCTCCTCTGTATTTTACGATAAAGGACACCGGATCGCAGTTCATAAGTGTTCGCGAGGTCCTCCGCGAGCTCGTCATTTTGTAATTTATTGACGGTTTCTAGAATTTGTGAATCGCGGCGTTGTTCTGCTAGCAACCAATCTTCCGGGACTTCGGCTAGATTAATTATCTTTTCTTCGGTTTTGTTGATTGCGGTATTGTCGCTGTCTACGGGGTTCCGCGAGAAAAAGTCTACGTGGGACATTCGCCTACCCTCCCGATATATGATGTCGAAAGTGAAAGTTTGCAAGTAAGCCCACCACCGATAGACTCTATCGCTTAGGTTTATTTTATTACGGGCCGCCTTCAGGGAGTTACAATCGGTGACAACAAGAAATTCGCGTCCATGTAGGTAGTGGCGAAAGTGTTTGATGGCGTTTACGACTGCCAACGTCTCTAGTTCGTATGAATGGTACCTGGATTCCGCGGGGCTAGTTCTCTTACTGTAATATTCTATTACTCTGTTCTTGCCGTCGACTCTATGCATTAAGATAGCCCCATACCCGTCCGAACTAGCGTCGGTATGTAGTTCTATTGGGTAATTTGGGTCGAATATCATTAGCACCGGCGCGTCGGTCAGAACGGAAATTATTTTCTGTCTGATGCGTTCATGTCTATCTGTCCAGGTTATGTCTCTATTACCGGAAGTGAGTGCGTATAACGGTTTCATTATCTGTGAAAATTTGGGGACAAACTTTCGGAAGTAAGAGGCTAGACCTATGAATTGTCTCAGCTGTGTGACGGTCGCTGGCGCAGGTAGGGAGCTCAAAGCTTGTATTTTACCCGGATTGGGGCGAACTTCTCCGTTATTAATCACGTATCCGAGATACAATACGGACGTCTTTAGGAAGGAACACTTGGAAAAATTGAAAGAGAACCCGGCGTTTACGAGGGTGTTTAACACAATACGCAGTCTTTCCAGAGCTTGATCTATCGAGTCGGCAATAATCAAAACGTCGTCCAGATAAACAACAACGTACGAGTGGGCAAGATCGCCCAGGGCCTTAAGGATAGCCCTCTGGAAGACGGATGGTGCATTTTTTAATCCGAAAGGCATCGTCGTATACTCGTATTGCCCGTCGGGGGTGACGAACGCGGTGTATTCGGTAGAGTTCGGGTGAATGGGGATTTGGTGGAACCCACTGGCCATGTCTAGACTGATAAAATACTTTGCCCTTTGCAATCGCGCGATTTGGTCCGCGATAAGGGGTAAGGGGTACCTGTCCGCGATCGTATTTTTATTTAACTCTCGGAAGTCCACGCATAGTCTATCGGAGCCGTCCTTCTTCTTCACGAGTAACATAGGGCTCGCGAATGGTGAATTACTAGGTTTTATAATTTTTGCCCTGATTAGTTCGCTTACCCGCTCGCGTACTACCCTTCGTTCTTCCTCGCTAAGTCTATAGGGTCTTCTTTGTACGGTGACGTTAGGATCAATTAAACGTATCTCTAGTTGACCCGTATTTACACGCGTACGTGGGAAACCCGTAATGAATGAATCTTTGAATTCTTCGAGGATTGAAATTAGTCGGCTTTTGTCGTTGCCGAGCACGCCGGAGTCGACTTCGTTAATATCGATCTCGTTTCCGTCGGTTCTATTGCAGACATCGACCGCTTTTGTCTTGCAAATAGTGAGGCTATTCCGTGTAATATTTACATCAAAGCCTTGGCTCAAAATTTCGCGGCCAATCATGATATCGTACTTTAAGTAGCTATCGTTAAGAACATGGAAGAGTATCTCCAACGTGAAACCGTTAATACAAACTATTGACAAAATTTGGGTCGTGCATTTAACGCAAGTGTTCCCTATTCCCCGCATTACTACTACGTCGGTCATTCTCTTGCCGGAAAGTTTCAAAGCTATCGACTCTCTAATCAACGAACATTCGGCTCCAGAATCGAAACAAAATGGAAACGTCTCACCCAGGTGGATCAACCTGCCCGTCGGGGCTTCCACCAAGCAGGAGTCGACTCGCCGTTCTCCACTGGAGTCGTGCTTCCGTTTCCGCGACAACGGGCAATCAGGCGAGATATGTCCCTCCTTCTGGCACCTGAAGCAAGTTATCCTCGATGTTGTGGCTGGCTGCCCCGTTCCAAAATCTCGTTCCTCCTTCGCCTTCTCCGGGTTAATTTTCCTGCGGCATTCCGTCGCTCTATGCCCACGGCGTCCACATCGGTAGCACTTAAGCTGGGCGTCGGGTATCCTGCGTCGTTTGGCTTCAGGTTCCGTCGGCGAGTTTTCAGCCACAGCCGTCGACTTCCTCTCGTGGAAGAGGAGTCGCATTTCGCTCTGAAACTGCTCCTCCGTCTTGATATCACTAGCGAATGCCAGTCTTTTGAAGCACTGGGCTTTCGAGCTCAGTAGGCACAGGACGGTAGCGTTAATTATTTCGGTCACAGGTAAATTATGCCACCTCGTCTTCAGGAGGGAACGAATGCGGGCACCGAAAGCTCCTAAGGACTCGTCCTTCAATGGTTGCTCCTGGTACAGCTTCATTAGGGCCGCGGCTTCTGTCTCGTGGCCACCGTAGCGCGCGGTGAATTGCTCCTTAAACGCCGGCCAGGTGAGATCTTCATCGTTCACCGTTTGCGTAAACCAGTGAGCGGCAGATCCCTCGAGAGCGTTATTCAAGGCAGAGAATAACGCGCTGCCTCGTAGCGGGTAGTCCTTCATAAGTCGACTGGCAGCGGAACACCACGAGATTGGATTGGCACCCGCGACTTCGGGATTAAATCGCGGTAACACTAGCTTTGCAGATTCCGTACTCGTTTTTTGCTCCCTCGGTTGAGTTAACCGGTCCACGACTCTCATGAGTTGTTCCATGGTAATATATGGGCCTGATCCCACTTCTGATGTCGGATTTAGATTGGAGTCTTGGGCGCGCGACAACTCCACACGCGGATCAGCCATCGCTCCACAAAGCCGAGTTTATATTTACACGTATATACAAAACTATCACTAAGCTTAACAACTAATAAGACTAATGAATAATAAGTTTGATTAATAATAAAGTTAATGAATACTAAATTGTATGAATATTAAGATTAACAGGTAACAAGTTTAATGAATACTATTAATAATGTTTTTGAGTTCAAACGAATCCACGGTCAACGGGACAACTCTTTTCTAAGCGCAATTACGATTGTCGAAATGCTCGATGCGTCACTCTCCAAGGCAATCGCACGAATGCCCACGTCGTGGAGATCTTTCTCGCTGTACGATTGCATTTGTTTTCTGTACCCGTTTGGAAGCATCGAGAAAGTTCCAAACGCGGTTGCTAGGCAGTGTCTGCCTGGAGTTTGATTCTTAATACAATGTATGTCCCATCGTATCGGCACCTCCGAGGCAACATCACGCGTGGCTAGGCCCGCTCTCGAGGCCGCATGCCACCACAACTACATTTCTCGGAGAACCCATACAACCACTCCAGGCCTCCGTTAGACAAAACGTCCGTCCCGCGACCGTGGCTACGTTCGGTGACCAATTGTCACCTCGAACCCAATCTCGCTATCACGAATCTCGAGCAATTACAGCTATGATAAAATCTAGGCTAGAGTACTAGAGGACATTCCCAAAATTTCCAAGGATAGGCTTCGGCTTTCCTTTCATCTCCGACATATATATACCCTGTGTGTGTGTGTGTGTGTATAATGTACAAAGATTTATAATAATTTATAATACAGTTTATAATAACATGTAAATTGTAATAATTATATAAAGAACGCGATTTGAGAAAGGTAAAGATGGCGACCAGTATGGCCGATGCGGAACTAACTCTACATCCGGCTGACGTCAACTCACAAGGGCGTACCTACACAATGACGACTACGCTTCAAATCCTTTGTCGAAATTTTAAGGCTTCAAAGGAAAACTTGCCGTTCTTATAATATCTAACTGACAGACACGTACCATTTATTGTAGAATAAAACGTGTAAATTTCGTAGCTGAGAATTATCGAAAGTTTCTAGTTTAATTCGGAATTGCAATAACCTTTTCTAACGAAATAAGCCATTTATTTATCGTCCGGGTTTGTACTAAGACATTTATATTCTAATAACAATATAAATATGAAGCAATCTGCATACAGAAATACTATTTCAAATCATTTCGAACATATTCCTCAAGTCGCTCGTGAATGATTCGTGTATGCCCTTCGTTCTTTCTACCCCTACTCCGGCGAAACCATAACTTGCATTTAAACAAAACCAACTAGGTCGTAAGCCGTTCGCGAGATAGAGCGTCTACGAGAGTCGTAAATTCCCTTTACGATAAGATAATCAACGCCACGAATAGATCGATCCGCTTGTTTCTACTAGAATAATAGTGGTGGTTCAATTGAGTATACACTGAATTATCGCGACCCAATTTCAGTTTATTCAAACAACAAGTTGACTATAGAGATATAAACTGATAGAGTATAATTAGATTTCGATTATTAGACAATGTTACAGTGTCGAGTACGCGACGTAAGCTTAGACGGTGACGGGTAAAAGAATGCGCAACGACTTCAGAGACACTGGTTGATCCAAAGCTAAGAAACCACTCGCGAGATGTTAACTATTCTAAAGCCAGGGAATGTGCGAAGTTCAGTGACGATGCTGTGGCGGAGGAAAGCTAGTGATTGGTTTGTCTAGCGAACCGGACCAACGGATTTGTCGATGACAATTTTTTCTAGGAAAGTGAGGGCAAAAGATATTGCTTCTGATTGGATAATAAGAAGGTTGATGGTCTGGGGAGGTTCGTAGCCGCCTCCGAGAGAAAGCCATACTGGCTTTCGCGCCAACCGTGTACTCGCTCTGACATGTGGGTCCCCAGACGGGAGTCGACGATTCCTTCCAAGAGCTTGCCCACTTCGTCAAATAAGCACACCAGACGATACGAGGACGGCGAGTCCGTCGGTCGTCCCCCCTTCCGAAGCAGTGCCTGTCTCGCCGTGCGCCATATCCGTGGGTAGGCTCCCTCCCTTAGAAATCGTGAGATAAGTGTCGTAGTCTGGGGGCCATGACCCTCACCGTCTCCGCTCATATCCGTCTCGGGACTTTGTCCGAACCCGACGCTATCGTCCTCGTTCAGCATCTCCCCGCGAGCATATAGACCGACGGAGCGTCATACTTGATTTTGTGATGACGTGAACGATATTGAAATATGTCATAACATTACCAAACCCAATAGCACTATAAATTACTTTCCCACAGTACTTTAACTTATTCTATATTTTAGATAGTTCGTAAGTATCTATAATTGAACACGTGAGGCATACATTTCTTTTTAAAAGCACTGAGTCAAATATTGAAGCTAGGAACTAGTGGATTGTAGACTTAGGTACGGCCGCTTAATCTATTGTGGAAGCAGGTGCCACAAATAGGATTCTAATTATTCTAACCAAAGACAAATTGTACCGAATAAATATAACGTTAAAGAATAACAGTATCACACATAACGTTCTATAGTATTCCGTTATAACGTATAACGTTATATAGTATTACGGTATAACGTATAACGTTATACAGTATTACGTTATAACGTGTACCCTTATATAGTATTACGCTATGACGTGTAACATTATATAGAATTACGTTATAACGTTTGACGTTATACAGTATTACGATATAACGTGTAACGTTATATAGTATAACGTTATAACGTCTAAGGTAATATAGTATTACGTTATAACGTAAAACGTAATATAGTATTACGTTATAACATACAACGTACTATAGTATTACCTTATAATGTAAAATGTAATATAGTATTACGGTATAACGTATAACGTTATATAATATAACGTTATAACGTGTAACGTTATATAGTATAACGTTATAACGTCTAAGGTAACATAGTATTAAATTATAACGTATAACGTACTATAGTATTACGTTATAACGTCTAGGGTAATATAGTATTACGTTATAACGTACAACATACTATAGTATTACCTTATAATGTAAAACGTAATATAGTATTACGTTATAACGTATAACGCTATATAGTATATCGTTATAACGTTTAAGATAATATAGTATTACGTTATAACGTATAACGTACTATAGTATTACGTTATAGCGTCTAAGGTAATATAGTATTACGTTATAGCGTATAACGTACTATAGTACTACGTTATAGCGTATAACGTAATATAGTATTACGGTATAACGTATAACGTTATATGGTATTACGTTATAACGTGTAACGTTATATAGTATAACGTTATAACGTGTAACGTTATATAGTATATCGTTATAACGTTTAAGGTAATATAGTATTACGTTATAACGTGTAACGTTATATAGTATACCGTTATAACGTCTAAGGTAATACAGTATTACGTTATAACGTATAACGAACTATAGTACTACGTTTCAACGTAAAACGTAATATAGTATTACGGCATAACGTCTATCGTTATATAGTAATACGTTATAACGTCTAAGGTAATATAGTATTACGTTATAACGTATAACGTACTATAGTATTACGTTTTAACGTAAAACGTAATATAGTATTACGGTATAACGTTTAACATTATATAGTATTACGTTACAACGTGTAACGTTACATAGTATATCGTTATAACGTCTAAGGCAATATAGTATTACGTTATAACGTTTAACGTTATATAGTATATCGTTATAACGACTAAGGTAATATAGTATTACGTTATAACGTGTAACGTTATATAGTATATCGTTATAACGTCTAAGGTAAATTAGTATTACGTCATAACGTGTAACGTTATGGAGTATATCGTTATAACGTCTAAGGTGATATAGTATTACGTTTTAACGTAAAACGTACTATAGTATTACGTTATAACGTGTAACGTTATATAGTATAACGTTATAACGTCTAAGGTAATATAGTATTACGTTATAACGTATAACGTACTACAGTATTACGTTTTAACGTAAAACGTAATATAGTATTACGGTATAACGTCTAACGTTATATAGTATTGCGTTATAACGTCTAAGGTAATATAGTATTACGTTATAACGTGTAACGTTATAGAGTATATCGTTATAACGTACAACGTAATATAGTAATACGGTATAACGTCTAAAGTAATATAGTATTACGTTATAACTTCTAAGGTAATATAGTATTACGTTATAACGTCTAAGGTAATATAGTATTACGTTATAACATATAACGTACTATAGTATTACGTTATAACGAATAACGTAACATAGAATCACTGTATAACGTATAACGTAATATAGTATCACGGTATAACGTATAACGTTATATAGTATTACGTTATAACGTGTAACGTTATATAGTATTACGTTATAACGTCTAAGGTAATATAGAATTACGTTATAACGTACAACGTACCATAGTATTACCTTATAATGTAAAATGTAATAAACTATTACGTTATAGCGTATAACGTACTATAGTGTTACGTTATAACGTCTAAGGTAAATTAGTATTACGTTATAACGTGTAACGTTATAGAGTATATCGTTATAACGTCTAAGTTAATATAGTATTACGTTATAACGTATAACGAACTATAGTATTACGGTATATCGTATAACGTTGTATGGTATTACGATAAAACGTACAGCGTACTGTAGTATTACGTTATGACGTCTAACGCTATATAGTATTACGTTATAACGAATAACTTAATATAGAATCACTGTATAACGTATAACGTAATATAGTATCACTGTATAACGTATAACGTTATATAGCATTACGTTTTAACGTAAAACGTACTATAGTATTACGTTATAACGTGTAACGTTATATAGTATAACGTTATAACGTCTAAGGTAATATAGTATTACGTTATAACGTATAACGTACTATAGTATTACGTTTTAACGTAAAACGTAATATAGTATTACGGTATAACGTCTAACGTTATATAGTATTGCGTTATAACGTCTAAGGTAATATAGTATTACGTTATAACGTGTAACGTTATAGAGTATATCGTTATAACGTACAACGTAATATAGTATTACGGTATAACGTCTAAAGTAATATAGTATTACGTTATAACTTCTAAGGTAATATAGTATTACGTTATAACGTCTAAGGTAATATAGTATTACGTTATAACATATAACGTACTATAGTATTACGTTATAACGAATAACGTAATATAGAATCACTGTATAACGTATAACGTAATATAGTATCACGGTATAACGTATAACGTTATATAGTATTACGTTATAACGTGTAACGTTATATAGTATTACGTTATAACGTCTAAGGTAATATAGAATTACGTTATAACGTACAACGTACCATAGTATTACCTTATAATGTATAATGTAATAAAGTATTACGTTATAGCGTATAACGTACTATAGTGTTACGTTATAACGTCTAAGGTAAATTAGTATTACGTTATAACGTGTAACGTTATAGAGTATATCGTTATAACGTCTAAGTTAATATAGTATTACGTTATAAAGTATAACGAACTATAGTATTACGGTATATCGTATAACGTTGTATGGTATTACGATAAAACGTACAGCGTACTGTAGTATTACGTTATGACGTCTAACGCTATATAGTATTACGTTATAACGTGTAACGTTAATTAGTATAACGTTATAATGTCTAAGGTAATATAGTATTAAATTATAACGTATAACGTACTATAGTATTACGATATAACGTATATGGTAATATAGTACTACGGTATAACGTCTAACGTTATATATTATTACGTTATAACGTCTAACGTTATATAGTATTACGTTACAACGTCTAAGGTAATATAGTATTACGTTATAACGTATAACGAACTATAGTATTACGGTATATCGTATAACGTTGTATGGTATTGCGATAAAACGTACAGCGTACTGTAGTATTACGTTATGACGTCTAACGCTATATAGTATTACGTTATAACGAATAACGTAATATAGAATCACTGTATAACGTATAACGTAATATACTATCACGGTATAACGTATAACTTTATATAGTATTACGTTTTAACGTAAAACGTACTATAGTATTACGTTATAACGTGTAACGTTATATAGTATAACGTTATAACGTCTAAGGTAATATAGTATTACGTTATAACGTATAACGTACTATAGTATTGCGTTTTAACGTAGAACGTAATATAGTATTACGGTATAACGTCTAACGTTATATAGTATTGCGTTATAACGTCTAAGGTAATATAGTATTACGTTATAACGTGTAACGTTATAGAGTATATCGTTATAACGTACAACGTAATATAGTATTACGGTATAACGTCTAAGGTAATATAGTATTACGTTATAACGTGTAACGTTATATAGTATTACGTTATAACGTCTATGGTAATATAGAATTACGTTATAACGTACAACGTACCATAGTATTACCTTATAATGTAAAATGTAATAAAGTATTACGTTATAGCGTATAACGTACTATAGTGTTACGTTATAACGTCTAAGGTAAATTAGTATTACGTTATAACGTGTAACGTTATAGAGTATATCGTTATAACGTCTAAGTTAATATAGTATTACGTTATAACGTATAACGAACTATAGTATTACGGTATATCGTATAACGTTGTATGGTATTACGATAAAACGTACAGCGTACTGTAGTATTACGTTATGACGTCTAACGCTATATAGTATTACGTTATAACGTGTAACGTTATTTAGTATAACGTTATAATGTCTAAGGTAATATAGTATTAAATTATAACGTATAACGTACTATAGTATTACGATATAACGTATATGGTAATATAGTACTACGGTATAACGTCTAACGTTATATATTATTACGTTATAACGTCTAACGTTATATAGTATTACGTTACAACGTCTAAGGTAATATAGTATTACGTTATAACGTATAACGAACTATAGTATTACGGTATATCGTATAACGTTGTATGGTATTACGATAAAACGTACAGCGTACTGTAGTATTACGTTATGACGTCTAACGCTATATAGTATTACGTTATAACGTGTAACGTTATATAGTATATCGTCATAACGTCTAAGGTAATACAGTATTACGTTATAACGTATAACGTACTATAGTATTACGGTTTAACGTAAAACGTAATATAGTATTACGGTATAACTTCTAACGTTATATAGTATTACGCTAGAACGTGTAACGTTATATAGTATATCGTTATAACGTTTAAGGTAATATAGTATTACGTTATAACGTGTAACGTTATATAGTATACCGTTATAACGTCTAAGGTAATACAGTGTTACGTTATAACGTATAACGAACTATAGTATTACGTTTCAACGTAAAACGTAATATAGTATTACGGCATAACGTCTATCGTTATATAGTATTACGTTACAACGTCTAAGGTAATATAGTATTACGTTATAACGTGTAACGTTATAGAGTATATCGTTATAACGTACAACGTAATATAGTATTACGGTATAACGTCTAAGGTAATATAGTATTACGTTATAACGTGTAACGTTATATAGTATTACGTTATAACGTCTATGGTAATATAGAATTACGTTATAACGTACAACGTACCATAGTATTACCTTATAATGTAAAATGTAATAAAGTATTACGTTATAGCGTATAACGTACTATAGTGTTACGTTATAACGTCTAAGGTAAATTAGTATTACGTTATAACGTGTAACGTTATAGAGTATATCGTTATAACGTCTAAGTTAATATAGTATTACGTTATAACGTATAACGAACTATAGTATTACGGTGTATCGTACAACGTTGTATGGTATTACGATAAAACGTACAGCGTACTGTAGTATTACGTTATGACGTCTAACGCTATATAGTATTACGTTATAACGTGTAACGTTATTTAGTATAACGTTATAATGTCTAAGGTAATATAGTATTAAATTATAACGTATAACGTACTATAGTATTACGATATAACGTATATGGTAATATAGTACTACGGTATAACGTCTAACGTTATATATTATTACGTTATAACGTCTAACGTTATATAGTATTACGTTACAACGTCTAAGGTAATATAGTATTACGTTATAACGTATAACGAACTATAGTATTACGGTATATCGTATAACGTTGTATGGTATTACGATAAAACGTACAGCGTACTGCAGTATTACGTTATGACGTCTAACGCTATATAGTATTACGTTATAACGTGTAACGTTATATAGTATATCGTCATAACGTCTAAGGTAATACAGTATTACGTTATAACGTATAACGTACTATAGTATTACGGTTTAACGTAAAACGTAATATAGTATTACGGTATAACTTCTAACGTTATATAGTATTACGCTAGAACGTGTAACGTTATATAGTATATCGTTATAACGTTTAAGGTAATATAGTATTACGTTATAACGTGTAACGTTATATAGTATACCGTTATAACGTCTAAGGTAATACAGTGTTACGTTATAACGTATAACTTTATATAGTATTACGTTTTAACGTAAAACGTACTATAGTATTACGTTATAACGTGTAACGTTATATAGTATAACGTTATAACGTCTAAGGTAATATAGTATTACGTTATAACGTATAACGTACTATAGTATTGCGTTTTAACGTAGAACGTAATATAGTATTACGGTATAACGTCTAACGTTATATAGTATTGCGTTATAACGTCTAAGGTAATATAGTATTACGTTATAACGTGTAACGTTATAGAGTATATCGTTATAACGTACAACGTAATATAGTATTACGGTATAACGTCTAAGGTAATATAGTATTACGTTATAACGTGTAACGTTATATAGTATTACGTTATAACGTCTATGGTAATATAGAATTACGTTATAACGTACAACGTACCATAGTATTACCTTATAATGTAAAATGTAATAAAGTATTACGTTATAGCGTATAACGTACTATAGTGTTACGTTATAACGTCTAAGGTAAATTAGTATTACGTTATAACGTGTAACGTTATAGAGTATATCGTTATAACGTCTAAGTTAATATAGTATTACGTTATAACGTATAACGAACTATAGTATTACGGTATATCGTATAACGTTGTATGGTATTACGATAAAACGTACAGCGTACTGTAGTATTACGTTATGACGTCTAAAGCTGTATAGTATTACGTTATAACGTGTAACGTTAATTAGTATAACGTTATAATGTCTAAGGTAATATAGTATTAAATTATAACGTATAACGTACTATAGTATTACGATATAACGTATATGGTAATATAGTACTACGGTATAACGTCTAACGTTATATATTATTACGTTATAACGTCTAACGTTATATAGTATTACGTTACAACGTCTAAGGTAATATAGTATTACGTTATAACGTATAACGAACTATAGTATTACGGTATACCGTATAACGTTGTATGGTATTACGATAAAACGTACAGCGTACTGTAGTATTACGTTATGACGTCTAACGCTATATAGTATTACGTTATAACGTGTAACGTTATATAGTATATCGTCATAACGTCTAAGGTAATATAGTATTACGTTATAACATATAACGTACTATAGTATTACGTTATAACGAATCACTTAATATAGAATCACTGTATAACGTATAACGTAATATAGTATCACGGTATAACGTATAACGTTATATAGTATTACGTTATGACGTGTAACGTTATATAGTATTACGTTATAACGTCTAAGGTAATATAGAATTACGTTATAACGTACAACGTACCATAGTATTACCTTATAATGTAAAATGTAATAAAGTATTACGTTATAGCGTATAACGTTATAGAGTATATCGTTATAACGTACAACGTAATATAGTATTACGGTATAACGTCTAAGGTAATATAGTATTACGTTATAACGTGTAACGTTACAGAGTATATCGTTATAACGTCTAAGGTAATATAGAATTACGTTATAACGTATAACGAACTATAGTATTACGTTTTAACGTAAAACGTAATATAGTATTACGGTATAACGTCTAACGTTATATAGTATTACGTTATAACGTGTAGCGTTATGAAGTATTACGTTATGACGTCTAACGCTATATAGTATTACGTTATAACGTGTAACGTTAATTAGTATAACGTTATAATGTCTAAGGTAATATAGTATTACGTTATAACGTCTAAGGTAATATGGTATTACGTTATAACGTAAAAAGTAATATAGAATTACGTTATAACGTATAACGAACTATAGTATTACGTTTTAACGTAAAACGTTATATAGTATAACGTTATAACGTCTAAGGTAATATAGTATTACGTTATAACGTAAAAAGTAATATAGTATTACGTTATAACATACAACGTACTATAGTATTACCTTATAATGTAAAATGTAATATAGTATTACGGTATAACGTATAACGTTATATAATATAACGTTATAACGTGTAACGTTATATAGTATAACGTTATAACGTCTAAGGTAACATAGTATTAAATTATAACGTATAACGTACTATAGTATTACGTTATAACGTCTAGGGTAATATAGTATTACGTTATAACGTACAACATACTATAGTATTACCTTATAATGTAAAACGTAATATAGTATTACGTTATAACGTATAACGCTATATAGTATATCGTTATAACGTTTAAGATAATATAGTATTACGTTATAACGTATAACGTACTATAGTATTACGTTATAGCGTCTAAGGTAATATAGTATTACGTTATAGCGTATAACGTACTATAGTACTACGTTATAGCGTATAACGTAATATAGTATTACGGTATAACGTATAACGTTATATGGTATTACGTTATAACGTGTAACGTTATATAGTATAACGTTATAACGTGTAACGTTAGATAGTATATCGTTATAACGTTTAAGATAATATAGTATTACGTTATAACGTGTAACGTTATATAGTATATCGTTATAACGTCTAAGGTAAATTAGTATTACGTTATAACGTGTAACGTTATGGAGTATATCGTTATAACGTCTAAGGTGATATTGTATTACGTTATAACGTATAACGAACTATAGTATTACGTTTCAACGTAAAACGTAGTATAGTATTACGGCATAACGTCTATCGTTATATAGTATTACGTTATAACGTCTAAGGTAATATAGTATTACGTTATAACGTATAACGTACTATAGTATTACGTTATAACGTGTAACGTTATATAGTATTACGTTATAACGTCTAAGGTAATATAGAATTACGTTATAACGTACAACGTACCATAGTATTACCTTATAATGTAAAATGTAATAAAGTATTACGCTATATCGTGTAACGTTATAGAGTACATCGTTATAACGTACAACGTAATATAGTATTACGGTATAACGTCTAAGGTAATATAGTATTACGTTATAACGTGTAACGTTATATAGTATTACGTTATAACGTCTATGGTAATATAGAATTACGTTATAACGTACAACGTACCATAGTATTACCTTATAATGTAAAATGTAATAAAGTATTACGTTATAGCGTATAACGTACTATAGTGTTACGTTATAACGTCTAAGGTAAATTAGTATTACGTTATAACGTGTAACGTTATAGAGTATATCGTTATAACGTCTAAGTTAATATAGTATTACGTTATAACGTATAACGAACTATAGTATTACGGTATATCGTATAACGTTGTATGGTATTACGATAAAACGTACAGCGTACTGTAGTATTACGTTATGACGTCTAAAGCTGTATAGTATTACGTTATAACGTGTAACGTTAATTAGTATAACGTTATAATGTCTAAGGTAATATAGTATTAAATTATAACGTATAACGTACTATAGTATTACGATATAACGTATATGGTAATATAGTACTACGGTATAACGTCTAACGTTATATATTATTACGTTATAACGTCTAACGTTATATAGTATTACGTTACAACGTCTAAGGTAATATAGTATTACGTTATAACGTATAACGAACTATAGTATTACGGTATACCGTATAACGTTGTATGGTATTACGATAAAACGTACAGCGTACTGTAGTATTACGTTATGACGTCTAACGCTATATAGTATTACGTTATAACGTGTAACGTTATATAGTATATCGTCATAACGTCTAAGGTAATATAGTATTACGTTATAACATATAACGTACTATAGTATTACGTTATAACGAATCACTTAATATAGAATCACTGTATAACGTATAACGTAATATAGTATCACGGTATAACGTATAACGTTATATAGTATTACGTTATGACGTGTAACGTTATATAGTATTACGTTATAACGTCTAAGGTAATATAGAATTACGTTATAACGTACAACGTACCATAGTATTACCTTATAATGTAAAATGTAATAAAGTATTACGTTATAGCGTATAACGTTATAGAGTATATCGTTATAACGTACAACGTAATATAGTATTACGGTATAACGTCTAAGGTAATATAGTATTACGTTATAACGTGTAACGTTACAGAGTATATCGTTATAACGTCTAAGGTAATATAGAATTACGTTATAACGTATAACGAACTATAGTATTACGTTTTAACGTAAAACGTAATATAGTATTACGGTATAACGTCTAACGTTATATAGTATTACGTTATAACGTGTAGCGTTATGAAGTATTACGTTATGACGTCTAACGCTATATAGTATTACGTTATAACGTGTAACGTTAATTAGTATAACGTTATAATGTCTAAGGTAATATAGTATTACGTTATAACGTCTAAGGTAATATGGTATTACGTTATAACGTAAAAAGTAATATAGAATTACGTTATAACGTATAACGAACTATAGTATTACGTTTTAACGTAAAACGTTATATAGTATAACGTTATAACGTCTAAGGTAATATAGTATTACGTTATAACGTAAAAAGTAATATAGTATTACGTTATAACATACAACGTACTATAGTATTACCTTATAATGTAAAATGTAATATAGTATTACGGTATAACGTATAACGTTATATAATATAACGTTATAACGTGTAACGTTATATAGTATAACGTTATAACGTCTAAGGTAACATAGTATTAAATTATAACGTATAACGTACTATAGTATTACGTTATAACGTCTAGGGTAATATAGTATTACGTTATAACGTACAACATACTATAGTATTACCTTATAATGTAAAACGTAATATAGTATTACGTTATAACGTATAACGCTATATAGTATATCGTTATAACGTTTAAGATAATATAGTATTACGTTATAACGTATAACGTACTATAGTATTACGTTATAGCGTCTAAGGTAATATAGTATTACGTTATAGCGTATAACGTACTATAGTACTACGTTATAGCGTATAACGTAATATAGTATTACGGTATAACGTATAACGTTATATGGTATTACGTTATAACGTGTAACGTTATATAGTATAACGTTATAACGTGTAACGTTAGATAGTATATCGTTATAACGTTTAAGATAATATAGTATTACGTTATAACGTGTAACGTTATATAGTATATCGTTATAACGTCTAAGGTAAATTAGTATTACGTTATAACGTGTAACGTTATGGAGTATATCGTTATAACGTCTAAGGTGATATTGTATTACGTTATAACGTATAACGAACTATAGTATTACGTTTCAACGTAAAACGTAGTATAGTATTACGGCATAACGTCTATCGTTATATAGTATTACGTTATAACGTCTAAGGTAATATAGTATTACGTTATAACGTATAACGTACTATAGTATTACGTTATAACGTGTAACGTTATATAGTATAACGTTATAACGTCTAAGGTAATATAGTATTACGTTATAACGTATAACGTACTATAGTATTACGTTATAACGTCTAAGGTAATATAGTATTACGTTATAACATATAACGTACTATAGTATTACGTTATAACGAATAACTTAATATAGAATCACTGTATAACGTATAACGTAATATAGTATCACGGTATAACGTATAACGTTATATAGTATTACGTTATAACGTGTAACGTTATATAGTATTACGTTATAACGTCTAAGGTAATATAGAATTACGTTATAACGTACAACGTACCATAGTATTACCTTATAATGTAAAATGTAATAAAGTATTACGTTATAGCGTATAACGTTATAGAGTATATCGTTATAACGTACAACGTAATATAGTATTACGGTATAACGTCTAAGGTAATATAGTATTACGTTATAACGTGTAACGTTACAGAGTATATCGTTATAACGTCTAAGGTAATATAGAATTACGTTATAACGTATAACGAACTATAGTATTACGTTTTAACGTAAAACGTAATATAGTATTATGGTATAACGTCTAACGTTATATAGTATTACGTTATAACGTGTAGCGTTTTGTAGTATTACGTTATGACGTCTAACGCTATATAGTATTACGTTATAACGTGTAACGTTAATTAGTATAACGTTATAATGTCTAAGGTAATATAGTATTACGTTATAACGTATAACGTACTATAGTTTTACGTTTTAACGTAAAACGTAATATAGTATTACGGTATAACGTTTAACGTTATATAGTATTACGTTACAACGTGTAACGTTACATAGTATATCGTTATAACGTCTAAGGCAATATAGTATTACGTTATAACGTTTAACGTTATATAGTATATCGTTATAACGTCTAAGGTAATATAGTATTACGTTATAAGGTGTAACGTACTATAGTATTACGTTTTAACGTAAAACGTAATATAGTATTACGGTATAACGTCTAACGTTATATAGTATAGCGTTGTAACGTCTAAGGTAATATAGTATTACGTTATAACGTGTAACGTTATAGAGTATATCGTTATAACGTACAACGTAATATAGTATTACGGTATAACGTCTAAAGTAATATAGTATTACGTTATAACGTCTAAGGTAATATGGTATTACGTTATAACGTCTAAGGTAATATAGTATTACGTTATAACATATAACGTACTATAGTATTACGTTATAACGAATAACGTAATATAGAATCACTGTATAACGTATAACGTAATATAGTATCACGGTATAACGTATAACGTTATATAGTATTACGTTATAACGTATAACGTACTATAGTATTACGTTATAACGTGTAACGTTATATAGTATAACGTTATAACGTCTAAGGTAATATAGTATTACGTTATAACGTATAACGTACTATAGTATTACGTTTTAACGTAAAACGTAATATAGTATTACGGTATAACGTATAACGTTATATAGTATAGCGTTGTAACGTCTAAGGTAATATAGTATTACGTTATAACGTACTACGTACTATAGAATTAAGTTGTAACGTTTAACGTTATATAGAGTTACGTTATAACGATTAACGTTATGCAGTATTACGATATAACGTGTAACGTTATATGGTATTACGTTAAAACGTCTAAGGTAATATGGTATTACGTTATAACGTATAACGTAATATAGTATTGCGGCATAACGTAGAACGTTGTATGGTATTACGTTAAAGCGTACAACGTACTGTAGTATTACGTTATGACGTCTAACGCTATATAGTATTACATTATAACGTGTAACGTTATATAGTATAACGTTATAACGTGTAACGTTATACAGGATTACATTTTATCGTGTAATGTTATATAGTATGTCACAGGCGTCTCGTAATACAGCGCTAGGATAATCACATTCTTTGCATACCATAGTCATCAAAAATTGTAACTATGCTGTTCAGCATACCTATGCGGCCGGCTTCCAGCGATATCCCACCACAGGATCTGAACAGTTGATGTATAAAACACGCCTAAGTCAGTACTCGAGTTCTTTTTCTGTTCATTTTTTTGTTGTAATACTTTGAAACGTCACTCTGTTGGATTCATGTAGTAAGAGTCCATTTTCATATAGGAAGTTTAAGATGCCTTAGTATACGAACTTCCAGAAAGGACTCTAGACGTTGATGGTTGTAATAAAGACAAATTATATTTCATACCACATAGTGTATTATTTTTAAGAAGCACCGTAAATCCTTGGAATCGGTATGTCAGTAAAACACGTTCCATGACATACAGTCTGTCACACAAGAGCGTGTCTGCGATATTTCTGTAAATATTTATATATTTGTAAAAAAATTTATATGAATTGAATCTACATCTAAAACACTAATACGCTATTACTTAGTAGGGTGTCCAATCTCCTCCATTAGCGATTATAGCTTGACATCGTTTCGGCATACTCTCGACTAATTTTTGAGCGTAGGATTCTGGTAACGACCTCCATATCTTTCGAATGTGATGTACAAGTGTTCTTATTTTTGTGATACGTCTTCCTCTCAGCTTGCATTTCATTAGGGACCACACATTTTCGATAGGGTTTACATCAGGGGACTGCGATGGCCAAGGAAGTACTGTGATGGCATTTTTCGCTTTCCATTGGGTGCAGATGAGACTTCGATGTTTAGGGTCGTTGTCTTCTTGCAATATCCATTGGTCCTCGGTTTGGTTGAACCAACGTTTCACGGATGTGAGAAGTCCCCTTTGGTACAATTTCACCATCTTTTGTGCATTCAGATTGTCTGTAAAGACGCACAAAGTCCCAAAACCGCGTGCGTTAAAGCAACCCCAAACATGCACTTTTATAGGGTGTTTTACACTTCTTTGAATCATCCTTCTTCCATGGATAGTCCAAGCACGCCTAATAGGACACCATGCCCAAAACGAAGATTCATCAGTGAATATTATATTACTCCAATCACGATCTCTGTTTTCATTCGCCCATGCCAGACGATTTTCGACGTTTCGCGTACGCGGCACTCATATTAAAAAGCTCTGTTCCTTTCACTGTTTCAAATGAAACTGAAAGGTATTCAGCAACGCGTATTAGAGAAGTTTTCGTTTGTTTACATTCTTTTTATCTCATTCTGATTAGGTGTCAGGTTTCGCAGATATCGCAGACACGCTCTTGTGTGACAGACTGTACGTTGCAACGTAAAACGTAATATAGTATTACGGTATAACGTTTAACGTTATATAGTATTACGTTACAACGTGTAACGTTACATAGTATATCGTTATAACGTTTAAGATAATATAGTATTACGTTATAACGTGTAACGTTATATAGTATATCGTTATAACGTCTAAGGTAAATTAGTATTACGTTATAACGTGTAACGTTATGGAGTATATCGTTATAACGTCTAAGGTGATATTGTATTACGTTATAACGTATAACGAACTATAGTATTACGTTTCAACGTAAAACGTAGTATAGTATTACGGCATAACGTCTATCGTTATATAGTATTACGTTATAACGTCTAAGGTAATATAGTATTACGTTATAACGTATAACGTACTATAGTATTACGTTATAACGTGTAACGTTATATAGTATAACGTTATAACGTCTAAGGTAATATAGTATTACGTTATAACGTATAACGTACTATAGTATTACGTTTTAACGTAAAACGTAATGTAGTATTACGGCATAACGTCTAACGTTATATAGTATTGCGTTATAACGTCTAAGGTAATATAGTATTACGTTATAACGTGTAACGTTATAGAGTATATCGTTATAACGTACAACGTAATATAGTATTACGGTATAACGTCTAAAGTAATATAGTATTATGTTACAACGTCTAAGGTAATATAGAATTACGTTATAACGTACAACGTACCATAGTATTATGTACGTTGCAACGTAAAACGTAATATAGTATTACGGTATAACGTATAACGTTATGCAGTATTACGTTATAACGTGTACCCTTATATAGTATTACGTTAAGACGTCTAACGCTATATAATATTACGTTATGACGTGTAACGTTATATAGTATATCGTTATAACGTCTAACGTTATAGAGTATTACGTTATAACGTCTATCGTTATACAGTATTACGTTATAATGTCTAGGGTAATATAGTATTACGTTATAACATACAACGTACTATAGTATTACGTTATAACGAATAACGTAATATAGAATCACTGTATAACGTATAACGTAATATAGTATCACGGTATAACGTATAACGTTATATAGTATTACGTTATAACGTGTAACGTTATATAGTATTACGTTATAACGTCTAAGGTAATATAGAATTACGTTATAACGTACAACGTACCATAGTATTACCTTATAATGTAAAATGTAATAAAGTATTACGTTATATCGTGTAACGTTATAGAGTACATCGTTATAACGTACAACGTAATATAGTATTACGGTATAACGTCTAAGGTAATATAGTATTACGTTATAACGTGTAACGTTATATAGTATTACGTTATAACGTCTATGGTAATATAGAATTACGTTATAACGTACAACGTACCATAGTATTACCTTATAATGTAAAATGTAATAAAGTATTACGTTATAGCGTATAACGTACTATAGTGTTACGTTATAACGTCTAAGGTAAATTAGTATTACGTTATAACGTGTAACGTTATAGAGTATATCGTTATAACGTCTAAGTTAATATAGAATTACGTTATAACGTATAACGAACTATAGTATTACGGTATATCGTATAACGTTGTATGGTATTACGATAAAACGTACAGCGTACTGTAGTATTACGTTATGACGTCTAAAGCTGTATAGTATTACGTTATAACGTGTAACGTTAATTAGTATAACGTTATAATGTCTAAGGTAATATAGTATTAAATTATAACGTATAACGTACTATAGTATTACGATATAACGTATATGGTAATATAGTACTACGGTATAACGTCTAACGTTATATATTATTACGTTATAACGTCTAACGTTATATAGTATTACGTTACAACGTCTAAGGTAATATAGTATTACGTTATAACGTATAACGAACTATAGTATTACGGTATACCCTATAACGTTGTATGGTATTACGATAAAACGTACAGCGTACTGTAGTATTACGTTATGACGTCTAACGCTATATAGTATTACGTTATAACGTGTAACGTTATATAGTATATCGTCATAACGTCTAAGGTAATACAGTATTACGTTATAACGTATAACGTACTATAGTATTACGGTTTAACGTAAAACGTAATATAGTATTACGGTATAACTTCTAACGTTATATAGTATTACGCTAGAACGTGTAACGTTATATAGTATATCGTTATAACGATTAAGGTAATATAGTATTACGTTATAACGTGTAACGTTATATAGTATACCGTTATAACGTCTAAGGTAATACAGTATTACGTTATAACGTATAACGAACTATAGTATTACGTTTCAACGTAAAACGTAATATAGTATTACGGCATAACGTCTATCGTTATATAGTATTACGTTATAACGTCTAAGGTAATATAGTATTACGTCATAACGTATAACGTACTATATTATTACGTTATAACGTGTAACGTTATATAGTATTGCGTTATAACGTCTAAGGTAATATAGTATTACGTTATAACGTGTAACGTTATAGAGTATATCGTTATAACGTACAACGTAATATAGTATTACGGTATAACGTCTAAAGTAATATAGTATTACGTTATAACGTCTAAGGTAATATAGTATTACGGTATAACGTCTAAGGTAATATAGTATTACGTTATAACACATAACGTACTATAGTATTACGTTATAACGAATAACGTAATATAGAATCACTGTATAACGTATAACGTAATATAGTATCACGGTATAACGTCTAACGTTATATAGTATTACGTTATAACGTGTAACGTTATATAGTATTACGTTATAACGTCTAAGGTAATATAGAATTACGTTATAACGTACAACGTACCATAGTATTACCTTATAATGTAAAATGTAATAAAGTATTACGTTATATCGTGTAACGTTATAGAGTATATCGTTATAACGTACAACGTAATATAGTATTACGGTATAACGTCTAAGGTAATATAGTATTACGTTATAACGTGTAACGTTATAGAGCATATCGTTATAACGTCTAAGTTAATATAGTATTACGTTATAACGTATAACGAACTATAGTATTACGTTTTAACGTAAAACGTAATATAGTATTACGGTCTAACGTGTAACGTTATAGAGTATATCGTTATAACGTCTAAGTTAATATAGTATTACGTTATAACGTATAACGAACTATAGTATTACGTTTTAACGTAAAACGTAATATAGTATTACGGTATAACGTCTAACGCTATATAGTATTACGTTATAACGTGTAACGTTAATTAGTATAACGTTATAATGTCTAAGGTAATATAGTATTAAATTATAACGTATAACGTACTATAGTATTACGATATAACGTATATGGCAATATAGTACTACGGTATAACGTCTAACGTTATATATTATTACGTTATAACGTCTAGCGTTATATAGTATTACGTTACAACGTCTAAGGTAATATAGTATTACGTTATAACGTATAACGAACTATAGTATTACGGTATATCGTATAACGTTGTATGGTATTACGATAAAGCGTACAGCGTACTCTAGTATTACGTTATGACGTCTAACGCTATATAGTATTACGTTATAACGTGTAACGTTATATAGTATATCGTTATAACGTCTAAGGTAATATAGTATTACGTTATAACGTATAACGTACTATAGTATTACGTTTTAACGTAAAACGTAATATAGTATTACGGTATAACTTCTAACGTTATATAGTATTACGCTAGAACGTGTAATGTTATATAGTATATCGTTATAACGATTAAGGTAATATAGTATTACGTTATAACGTGTAACGTTATATAGTATACCGTTATAACGTCTAAGGTAATACAGTATTACGTTATAACGTATAACGAACTATAGTATTACGTTTCAACGTAAAACGTAATATAGTATTACGGCATAACGTCTATCGTTATATAGTATTACGTTATAACGTCTAAGGTAATATAGTATTACGTCATAACGTATAACGTACTATAGTATTACGTTATAACGTGTAACGTTATATAGTATTGCGTTATAACGTCTAAGGTAATATAGTATTACGTTATAACGTGTAACGTTATAGAGTATATCGTTATAACGTCTAAGTTAATATAGAATTACGTTATAACGTATAACGAACTATAGTATTACGGTATATCGTATAACGTTGTATGGTATTACGATAAAACGTACAGCGTACTGTAGTATTACGCTATGACGTCTAAAGCTGTATAGTATTACGTTATAACGTGTAACGTTAATTAGTATAACGTTATAATGTCTAAGGTAATATAGTATTAAATTATAACGTATAACGTACTATAGTATTACGATATAACGTATATGGTAATATAGTACTACGGTATAACGTCTAACGTTATATATTATTACGTTATAACGTCTAACGTTATATAGTATTACGTTACAACGTCTAAGGTAATATAGTATTACGTTATAACGTATAACGAACTATAGTATTACGGTATACCCTATAACGTTGTATGGTATTACGATAAAACGTACAGCGTACTGTAGTATTACGTTATGACGTCTAACGCTATATAGTATTACGTTATAACGTGTAACGTTATATAGTATATCGTCATAACGTCTAAGGTAATACAGTATTACGTTATAACGTATAACGTACTATAGTATTACGGTTTAACGTAAAACGTAATATAGTATTACGGTATAACTTCTAACGTTATATAGTATTACGCTAGAACGTGTAACGTTATATAGTATATCGTTATAACGATTAAGGTAATATAGTATTACGTTATAACGTGTAACGTTATATAGTATACCGTTATAACGTCTAAGGTAATACAGTATTACGTTATAACGTATAACGAACTATAGTATTACGTTTCAACGTAAAACGTAATATAGTATTACGGCATAACGTCTATCGTTATATAGTATTACGTTATAACGTGTAACGTTATATAGTATTGCGTTATAACGTCTAAGGTAATATAGTATTACGTTATAACGTGTAACGTTATATAGTATACCGTTATAACGTCTAAGGTAATACAGTATTACGTTATAACGTATAACGAACTATAGTATTACGTTTCAACGTAAAACGTAATATAGTATTACGGTATAACGTCTAAAGTAATATAGTATTACGTTATAACGTCTAAGGTAATATAGTATTACGGTATAACGTCTAAGGTAATATAGTATTACGTTATAACACATAACGTACTATAGTATTACGTTATAACGAATAACGTAATATAGAATCACTGTATAACGTATAACGTAATATAGTATCACGGTATAACGTCTAACGTTATATAGTATTACGTTATAACGTGTAACGTTATATAGTATTACGTTATAACGTCTAAGGTAATATAGAATTACGTTATAACGTACAACGTACCATAGTATTACCTTATAATGTAAAATGTAATAAAGTATTACGTTATATCGTGTAACGTTATAGAGTATATCGTTATAACGTACAACGTAATATAGTATTACGGTATAACGTCTAAGGTAATATAGTATTACGTTATAACGTGTAAAGTTATAGAGCATATCGTTATAACGTCTAAGTTAATATAGTATTACGTTATAACGTATAACGAACTATAGTATTACGTTTTAACGTAAAACGTAATATAGTATTACGGTATAACGTGTAACGTTATAGAGTATATCGTTATAACGTCTAAGTTAATATAGTATTACGTTATAACGTATAACGAACTATAGTATTACGTTTTAACGTAAAACGTAATATAGTATTACGGTATAACGTCTAACGCTATATAGTATTACGTTATAACGTGTAACGTTAATTAGTATAACGTTATAATGTCTAAGGTAATATAGTATTAAATTATAACGTATAACGTACTATAGTATTACGATATAACGTATATGGCAATATAGTACTACGGTATAACGTCTAACGTTATATATTATTACGTTATAACGTCTAGCGTTATATAGTATTACGTTACAACGTCTAAGGTAATATAGTATTACGTTATAACGTATAACGAACTATAGTATTACGGTATATCGTATAACGTTGTATGGTATTACGATAAAGCGTACAGCGTACTCTAGTATTACGTTATGACGTCTAACGCTATATAGTATTACGTTATAACGTGTAACGTTATATAGTATATCGTTATAACGTCTAAGGTAATATAGTATTACGTTATAACGTATAACGTACTATAGTATTACGTTTTAACGTAAAACGTAATATAGTATTACGGTATAACTTCTAACGTAATATAGTATTACGGTATAACTTCTAACGTTATATAGTATTACGCTATAACGTGTAACGTTATATAGTATATCGTTATAACGTCTAACGTTATATAGTATTACGTTATAACGTCTATCGTTATACAGTATTACGTTATAATGTCTAGGGTAATATAGTATTATGTTATAACGTACAACGTACTATAGTTTTACCTTATAATGTAAAATGTAATATAGTATTACGGTATAACGTATAACGTTATATAATATAACGTTATAACGTATAACGTTATATAATATAACGTTATAACGTGTAACGTTATATAGTATAACGTTATAACGTCTAAGGTTACATAGTATTAAATTATAACGTATAACGTACTATAGTATTACGATATAACGTCTAAGGTAATATAGTATTACGCTATAACGTATAATGTACTATAGTATTACGTTGTAACGTCTGACGTTATATGGTATTACGTTATAACGTCTAACGTTATACAGTATCACGTTATAACGTCTAGGGTAATATAGTATTACGTTATAACGTACTACGTACTATAGTATTACGTTGCAACGTAAAACGTAATATAGTATTACGGTATAACGTATAACGTTATGCAGTATTACGTTATAACGTGTACCCTTATATAGTATTACGTTAAGACGTCTAACGCTATATAATATTACGTTATGACGTGTAACGTTATATAGCATTACGTTATAACGTATCACGTTATATGGTATTACTGTATAACGGTTAACATTATATAGAATTACGTTGTAACGTTTAACGTTATATAGAGTTACGTTATAACGATTAACGTTATGCAGTATTACGATATAACGTGTAACGTTATATGGTATTACGTTAAAACGTCTAAGGTAATATAGTATTACGTTATAACGTATAACGTAATATAGTATTGTGGCATAACGTATAACGTTGTATGGTATTACGTTAAAGCGTACAACGTACTGTAGTATTACGTTATGACGTCTAACGCTATATAGTATTACATTATAACGTGTAACGTTTTATAGTATAACGTTATAACGTGTAACGTTATACAGGATTACATTTTAACGTGTAATGTTATATAGTATGTCACAGGCGTCTCGTAATACAGCGCTAGGATAATCACATTCTTTGCATACCATAGTCATCAAAAATTGTAACTATGCTGTTCAGCATACCTATGCGGCCGGCTTCCAGCGATACCCCACCACAGGATCTGAACAGTTGATGTATAAAACACGCCTAAGTCAGTACTCGAGTTCTTTTTCTGTTCATTTTTTTGTTGTAATACTTTGAAACGTCACTCTGTTGTATTCATGTAGTAAGAGTCCATTTTCATATAGGAAGTTTAAGATGCCTTAGTATACGAACTTCCAGAAAGGACTCTAGACGTTGATGGTTGTAATAAAGACAAATTATATTTCATACCACATAGTGTATTATTTTTAAGAAGCACCGTAAATCCTTGGAATCGGTATGTCAGTAAAACACGTTCCATGACATATGTTTTTAATTGCAAAACGAACGAGAAGATATTCGACCTTCATAGACCAAGTTCAGCAGAAGCAAGATTCATTGAATCTTTTAAAAGTCGCCTTATTTGGCATTGGCCTAATGATCCATCACTTACTATGAACAGATTTGCAAAATTTATTAAAGATAAGTGTCCTATATACAATACACCCTTAAAATATTAAAACTACAGAATGTACATATATCGTACATGACTCGAGCCGCTTAGAAGTGAAACAGATTAATTCCGTTAAGTTGACTGTTATTTCAAATATGAAATACTTATGATATATTTCAGTATTTAGTATTATGTTTCTATAGAAATAGAGGTAGTATCTGAAAGTATAATTAATAAGTTTGTCTTCCGAGTGGCAGAATTGCAATACTATTTGGTATGAAATATACTGTTACAAATGATATGCGGTATTGTATGGTTATTGGAATGAATTGTGACATTAAACTGTACTATATGATTGTATAATTTAATTTATAAATATATAATAAATATTTAGTCGGTACAATTTGTCTTTGGTTAGAATAATTAGAATCCTATTTGTGGCACCTGCTTCCACAATAGATTAAGCGTCCGTACCTAAGTCTACAATCCACTAGTTCCTAGCTTCAATATTTGACTCGGTGCTTTTAAAAAGAAATATATGTCTCACGTGCTCAATTATAGATACTTACGAACTATCTAAAATATCGAATTAGTTAAAGTACTGTGAGAAAGTAATTTATAGTGCTATTGGGTTTGGTAACGTTATGACATATTTCAATATCGTTCACGCCATCACAAAATCAAGTATGACGCCCCGTCGGTCTATATGTTCGCGGGGAGATGCTGAACGAGGACGATAGCGTCGGGTTCGGACAAAGTCCCGAGACGGATATGAGCGGAGACGGTGAGGGTCATGGCCCCCAGACTACGACACTTATCTCACGATTTCTAAGGGAGGGAGCCTACCCACGGATATGGCGCATGGCGAGACAGGTACTGCTTCGGAAGGGGGGACGACCGACGGACTCGCCGTCCTCGTATCGTCTGGTGTGCTTATTTGCCGAGGTGGGCAAGCTCTTGGAAGGAATCGTCGACTCCCGTCTGGGGACCCACATGTCAGAGCGAGTACACGGTTGGCGCGAAAGCCAGTATGGCTTTCTCTCGGAGGCGGCTAAGACCCTCTCCAGACCATCAACCTTCTTATTATCCAATCAGAAGCAATATCTTTTGCCCTCACTTTCCTAGAAAAAATTGTCATCGACAAATCCGTTGGTCCGATTCGCTAGACAAACCAATCACTAGCTTTCCTCCGCCACAGCATCGTCACTGAACTTCACACATTCCCTGGCTTTAGAATAGTTAACATCTCGCGAGTGGTTTCTTAGCTTTGGATCAACCAGTGTCTCTGAAGTCGTTGCGCATTCTTTTACCCGTCACCGTCTAAGCTTACGTCGCGTACTCGACACTGTAACATTGTCTAATAATCGAAATCTAATAATACTCTATCAGTTTATATCTCTATAGTCAACTTGTTGTTTGAATAAACTGAAATTGGGGCGCGATAATTCAGTGTATACTCAATTGAACCACCACTATTATTCTAGTAGAAACAAGCGGATCGATCTATTCGTGGCGTTGATTATCTTATCGTAAAGGGAATTTACGACTCTCGTAGACGCTCTATCTCGCGAACGGCTTACGACCTAGTTGGTTTTGTTTAAATGCAAGTTATGGTTTCGCCGGAGTAGGGGTAGAAAGAACGAAGGGCATACACGAATCATTCACGAGCGACTTGAGGAATATGGGCGAAATGATTTGAAATAGTATTTCTGTATGCAGATTGCTTCATATTTATATTGTTATTAGAATATAAATGTCTTAGTACAAACCCGGACGATAAATAAATGGCTTATTTCGTTAGAAAAGGTTATTGCAATTCCGAATTAAACTAGAAACTTTCGATAATTCTCAGCTACGAAATTTACACGTTTTATTCTACAATAAATGGTACGTGTCTGTCAGTTAGATATTATAAGAACGGCAAGTTTTCCTTTGAAGCCTTAAAATTTCGACAAAGGATTTGAAGCGTAGTCGTCATTGTGTAGGTACGCCCTTGTGAGTTGACGTCAGCCGGATGTAGAGTTAGTTCCGCATCGGCCATACTGGTCGCCATCTTTACCTTTCTCAAATCGCGTTCTTTATATAATTATTACAATTTACATGTTATTATAAACTGTATTATAAATTATTATAAATCTTTGTACATTATACACACACACACACACAGGGTATATATATATATTGATGATGTAAATAAATTCTACATTTGGGAAGAACGAATCCAAGTATTATGCTGTGCTGTCGGATTAATATAGATGGCGGGGCAGTAGCCGCTTGGGGTACGTTGGCGTTGCCTCCGGGCCGCTTCGGTCAGTCTCACTGTGCGACTAGTTGGTGACGGTTGTGTCGAAGTTAGTGACGAAAGTGCGGAGTGGTTTCTCAGTCTGATTCATGTGTTTTCAGTGCATGTTTTAGCGCGTTTCTTGGATGTTATTTCGTCACAGTGAATAAAGTGACTTTTTTATACGTGTGTACTGGTTAATTCTGTCGTTGCTACTGAATATTACAGTATTCTTGTACGTGATTGTATTCTTATGCGATTGATGCATAAACATACCATGCAAGAAGAATTTGAAACTAGGACAAAGAGGAAGAAATACGGAGGAGATACTTATGACCATTGTAAACGACAAAGAATTCGTAGAAATTCGAGTGAATCTGACGCGGAGGATATTGATGAAGAGAGAGTATGCAATACAAGAATAGAAGTAATAACACAAGAGTCAAACAATCTCCTCGACAAGGGCAAAAGGATGATGCGAGTGATGGGATATAAAGAAGGTGAGGGCCTTGGAAAAAATAAACAAGGTCGTTTAGGGCCAGTTCAAGCACCTAAACAGCATGGCCGTAAAGGTCTTGGATATCATGTTCCTGGACTTGAAGCTTCAGGTCTTAAATGGAATCCTGCAGAGGATGTAATAAAGTGTGTAGAAGACATGAAATGGATAAGAAATCCAAATTCTGATACACCTGCGTCAGAAGAAATGCAACACTGGTTACATCAGGGACCTAAAAAGTTGATCATAGATGATGAAATTAATTTCTGTTGTGAAGATATAGTGAAAAATATTATCAATGCAAAAACAGTATTCGATAATTTGGATGACGTTGAAGTGCGTCGAGCAAGGACACGTTGTAATCCTTATGAAACAATTCGTGGTGCATTCTTCTTAAATCGTGCTGCTGTTAAAATGGCGAATATAGATAGAGCATGTAACTTTATGTTTACTAACCCAGAAGGTTTGGGGAAGAATGAGCTGCTATACTTTGCAGATGTTTGTGCTGGACCAGGTGGTTTTAGTGAATATGTTCTATGGCGAAAGAAATGGCGTGCTAAAGGATTTGGTCTTACTTTAAAGAATGCAAATGATTTCAAATTAGCAGATTTTTATGCGGGTCCTTGCGAAACATTTCATCCATACTATGGACCAAAAGAAAATGGTGACGTTTTCGACCCAGATAATCAAGAGGCATTTACAAATCTTATAATGCAGCATACCCATGGCAAAGGAGTACATTTTATGATGTCCGATGGAGGATTTTCAGTAGAAGGACAAGAAAATATACAAGAAATTCTTTCAAAACAACTGTATCTTTGTCAATGTTTAATAGCATTAATGATTGTAAGAGAGGGTGGTCATTTTGTGACAAAATTATTTGACCTTTTTACACCCTTTAGTGCTGGTTTAGTTTATTTAACGTATCGCTGCTTTGAAGAAGTTTGTATTTTTAAACCAAACTCTTCTAGACCAGCAAATTCAGAACGTTACTTAATATGTAAGAAGAAACGAAGTGGGACACAAGATGTTGTGGAATATCTGAAGCATGTTAATCGTCTGCTTTTAAAAGGTGGTGAAAATGACGATGTTTTACAATTAGTATCATACAACGAATTAGAAAGGGAGAAACAATTTGTTCAATATCTACGTGCTTCTAACAATGATTTGGGCAGAAAACAAATAACAGGCCTGTGTAAAATTGCTGCATTTTGCGAGGATAATACTCTTGTTGAGACAAAACAAGCTGATATGCGCAAACAATGTCTAGAGTATTGGAAACTTCCTGATGAAACTAGGACAATCCCAAGACACTCGAAACCAAAAGATAAATTGAATACTCTTTTGAAAGATACTTCATTCCTTAATATTAATCCAGCACAATTGATGGAATTTAACATTGAAAATGCACTATTGTCACCATATGACTGGTTTTGTATGCCATGTGGTACAAAGCCAAGGCCTGATGATGATAAGAAGAACGCTACATTTTATATGGGCATGGGAAGGAGTAACGTATATAGATATATAAAGAATTCTTGGGTTCGAGTCGATGACATTGGCATAGAATTACCACCAAATACACTTGTGTACGCAGAACTTGTATATGAAATGACTAAGGAGTTTAGTCGTCAGCAAAAAGTACTTGCATTGCATATTATAGACGCATTCTACTTGGGGGGAGAGGACATTAGTGAAAAATATTTGAGGAGCAGGAACGAGGATACGAAGTTGTTCTGTGAAGCTTTGTGGAAACCTGCAGGAAATAATTATACTCGAATACGTGCCAAAGAACTATTTCCAGTTGGTTCATATATATGTGAAAAGTTGCGACTAACACAACGTACAATGAAAAATAATTGCGATGCCTTAGTATACGAACTTCCAGAAAGGACTTTAGATGTTGATGGTTGTAATAAGGACAAATTATATTTCATACCACATAGTGTAATATTTTTAAGAAGCACCGTAAATCCTTGGAATCGGTATGTCAGTAAAACACATTCCATGACATATGTTTTTAATTGCAAAACGAACGAGAAGTTATTCGACCTTCATAGACCAAGTTCAGCAGAAGCAAGATTCATTGAATCTTTTAAAAGTCGCCTTATTTGGCATTGGCCTAATGATCCATCACTTACTATGAACAGATTTGCAAAATTTATTAAAGATAAGTGTCCTATATACAATACACGCTTAAAATATTAAAACTACAGAATGTACATATATCGTACATAACTCGAGCCGCTTAGAAGTGAAACAGATTAATTCCGTTAAGTTGACTGTTATTTCAAATATGAAATACTTATGATATATTTCAGTATTTAGTATTATGTTTCTATAGAAATAGAGGTAGTATCTGAAAGTATAATTAATAAGTTTGTCTTCCGAGTGGCAGAATTGCAATACTATTTGGTATGAAATATACTGTTACAAATGATATGCGGTATTGTATGGTTATTGGAATGAATTGTGACATTAAACTGTACTATATGATTGTATAATTTAATTTATAAATATATAATAAATATTTAGTCGGTACAATTTGTCTTTGGTTAGAATAATTAGAATCCTATTTGTGGCACCTGCTTCCACATTAGATTAAGCGTCCGTACCTAAGTCTACAATCCACTAGTTCCTAGCTTCAATATTTGACTCGGTGCTTTTAAAAAGAAATATATGTCTCACGTGCTCAATTATAGATACTTACGAACTATCTAAAATATAGAATAAGTTAAAGTACTGTGGGAAAGTAATTTATAGTGCTATTGGGTTTGGTAACGTTATGACATATTTCAATATCGTTCACGCCATCACAAAATCAAGTATGACGCCCCGTCGGTCTATATGTTCGCGGGGAGATGCTGAACGAGGACGATAGCGTCGGGTTCGGACAAAGTCCCGAGACGGATATGAGCGGAGACGGTGAGGGTCATGGCCCCCAGACTACGACACTTATCTCACGATTTCTAAGGGAGGGAGCCTACCCACGGATATGGCGCATGGCGAGGCAGTCACTGCTTCGGAAGGGGGGACGACCAACGGACTCGCCGTCCTCGTATCGTCTGGTGTGCTTATTTGACGAAGTGGGCAAGCTCTTGGAAGGAATCGTCGACTCCCGTCTGGGGACCCACATGTCAGAGCGAGTACACGGTTGGCGCGAATGCCGGTATGGCTTTCTCTCGGAGGCGGCTACGAACCTCCCCAGACCATAACCTCCTTATTAACCAATCACAAGCAATATCCATTGTTCTCACTTTCCTACATACCGCCCCCTGTAGGCGAGGCCTATATACCTCTCAACATACCTCCAATAGCAGCAAACATACGTGGAATCGAATATTTCAGCCAGACCATGAAAAACTGCAATTACGTGGGATTTGACTGCGACCAGTGTTGATATCGCGTAAACCGACTGAGGTGCGCTGTCTGCGGCGCAAACGCGGGGAATAGCGCGCATCGAGTTTTCGACTTATTTCAAACAGGAGGATTGATAATTCTTTTATATATGTTCACCTGAACATGTAAAAATTACCGTATCCCGGTTAGAATTGTAGCGATTCTCGACAGTAAACTTTCCTACGGGCTCTGTCCCGTGGATCGCTCAGCAAAGACCCTATTCTACGGACAAGATGATTGCCAGATGCAGATACATCCTCACGAAATAATTTCAGCTAGCCTAATGACCTCTTTTTTCACGTGGAGAATTCCGCATGTTCGCACCGACACTGCGATCAGCAGCAGAGCAGTGCCGGAAACTTGAAGACCTATTCTCAACAATGGCCTGTCTGCGCGTATGATAGGAATGCTCCGCGACCCCTCTCTTTGCGAATTGCTGTCGGTGCATTTCCCGCGATCTCTTAGTCTAGTCGACCCTTGTGTATTGTCACCAGTGAGGCCCGTTCCTCCTAGTGTCATAAATAGGCTAGTCGCGTCCGGTTGAGGGTGATGGTGGAGCGTCCGTGGGTAGCCTGAACGTCAACCCCGTCCATCCCATTATCATGCGATGGTGTGAGATTCACTATCTCAACCTTTATGTCCATTCCTTTGTGAGCATCACTCGCTTACTGAAGAGGCGGACAGCTTCGTATTTCTGCGGCTCGCCCCGCATCGCTCCTACGATCGCCGAAGTGATCAGCTTCTCGCCTATGATGAGACGCATGTAGTGGCGGGTACGCTCCCACGCCGGGAATAGCTCCAGCGTGTGCGGCGCTGCGTCCCTGCCATAAATCGGAGGATTTATTTAGCCAAGGTCCTCCAAAATGACAAACAGACTTTCTCTTAGCAGTCACTAGACCTTTTACCTCCTACGTGAAGATATGAGAAATATACTTTCCTTGCGTACGATGCTTCCCGCTAGCGACTTTCTTTCAAGGGCAGTTAGTATCCTATTCCAACCTCCAGCACAAGAGTTGACCAATTAACAACGACGTTCGTTTCCCTCACTTCCCGAACCGAGCATTTCCTTAACAAATCCGGGTATCTCGCATCTTAAGGCATAGTTTTCCCGCGAGGCATCATCGTGATGGAAAGTCAGTCGTCACTTGTACGTCCGAAGCAATCATAGGCAGCTCTTAGTAATTTTTCTGTGTTCCACGTTATCTTGGGCAATCATCAACCGATTTCATATCGTGAAGCAAAACGTATCGAACAGAAGGCGAACTTGTAATCGCGAGTCGCGATCCGCTGCTAGTAATACCGCGGACCGCAAATTTAATAATCGCGAGTACTGCGCACGGTATACACCTTGAATGTATTACAATAAATTTCTCTGTTATACATACTCAAGTTTTACCTCCTCTCACTATCACGATCCATCACCTCAAACTGGTGACCCCGACATGATTTATAGTGACAAAGGTGACCGTGATAGTACCGCGGAAATTTCAATTAACGTCGTTCTGAGTGTGACATTGATAAGGAAAATAATAATCAAGGAAATTTTGCCAACGAGCAATCATCATGTTCGCGTCGTTGCTGACGAACACCACGGGGTGATTCGCTCCGTCGGAGAGGCAATTCGAGGTAGCGTGGATCACGGACTACGATGTAAGGTTTGGGACTCTATCAAAATGCCTCGAGAGTCGGAACCTACAGGATGTCGACGAAATTTTGGCATAACCCACAGCCACCGGGAGCTGCGAGAAGTTGAAACGCGTGCTAATTCGCAAATCAACCGATACGAACAGCGCACGGATAGAGAAGCTGGTGGAGTGGGAGGTGATGGAAGACCGGATGCCAACCGAATTTTACATCTTCAATACTTTGAGCCCTTCTATCCCCGACGATTTCATCCTCTTGCTGTGGAGGAGCCGATTACCCGCTCACAATCTCGCTGCAGCTACCGACTCTGATCCGGACGAGCTATTGAAGCAAGCGGACCTCAACGTTGAGGAATTTGTACAGGCTTACCAGCACATTGCTCGAATGCTGACGGTAGCCGATCAACCTCCTCAATGCTCTGAATTGAACGAACAGCTCGCCTCTATTAGCACTGTAGAGGACGATATGACCCAGGTAAATGTTAAAATAGACGCGTTGAATCTCGATCGTCGTTCTCGTCGGCGATCGAGAAAGCGTAGCAGATGAAGTTCGAGGGAATGAACGCAGGAACCCCGACATCTGTTCTTATCACCGAATATTCCGGGAGCGCGCGAACAAATGCAGGTCCGTCACATCTTCGTCACGAACAAAAGAGCGATGATATCCTTCCTCGTAGACACCGGCGCCGAACTTAGTGAATATCACCGCAGCCAAATACACGGGCTTGCAATCAAACTCGTATACGAACTATTCGCGGCAAACGCGACGCGTATACCTGCATGCGGTACCATTGCGATTAACCTGAACCTGTCCCTCAGAAGAGCCCTCAAATGACATTTCGTCGTAGCCGACGTTCAAAAGCCCATCATTGGCGTTGACCTTTTGAGCCTTTACGGGATGCTGGCGGATCCGCCAAATAAACAACTCCTCGACACGACAACCCAATTGGCATCAAGGGGATATGCTGCCGCAACCGAAGAAGCACTCATTGAAACCATGATCGGCGAATCCGTCTACCATCGGCTTTTGGCGGGGTTTCCTGATCTAACTCATCCACCGGTCTTCGTACGAGAGAAGGAGGGAGGAGGAGAAGCGACTGCCTGGGAAAGTACGCGCCTTCAACAGCTGGTGGAAGATGCCGCGCGGCCGGACCGAGCGGTTAGAGCCGTCCTTCCTAACTGGGAGGCTTGGAGGATCCGAGGCGGTGTCCCGCTGATATTCATGATGACGCAGGTGTTCACCGGTCACGGTGTTTTCGGGGAGTACCTGTAAGGATTCGGCGGGAGGTGACTTCCACCTGCCAACACTGCGAGGAGGAGGAGGACACGGCGCGGCACACGCTGGAGTTCTGCCCGGCGTGGGAAGGGCCGCGCCGTGTCCTGCGTCTCGCCATAGGCGAGAGTTTGGCCCCTCATGCGGTCGTCGAGGCCATGTTGAGGGGCCAAAAGGAGTTAGCCGACGTCCGCACCTATTGCTAGCGAGTCCTGCTCGCAAACGAGCGGGAGGCGAGGATCAGAGTGCGGAGGGCGACCCCGCCGGTGTGGCTCGCGGAGGCGAACTGACGAACCGCCGCCGCCGCCATACTGAGCGCGCACGTCGGAGGATCCGTCCCGCCGATGAGAGACTGGTTCCCCTGTCGGAGTTGCACGACGTCCCATGAAACGTGTCGCTGGGGCGAGGGTGGTCCCTCCCTCTAGCCGCGCAGCTCGGCCATGACGCCTCTCGCAACAACGAAGGGACACGACGACGACGGAGTGATGCGGTAGCATATCTAAAGAGGGGAGCCGGGACACTTCTTTCAAGCGTCATGACGACAAACGAGGGGTTTTAGTTGGTTAGAGTCCGACACTACCCGCCTCCTCCCATTTGGCGGACGGGCGTTCATGAGGATTTTCCCACGTAAAACAAAAAATTAGATTTGAAAGGGACCAGAGTGGACATACCAGAAAGGGACTAAAGTGCGCCGGATTTGGCAGCAAGTAATGAGGATAGCCCGCATCGAGTTCTCAAAATATCTGCAATAGAAACGGGGATACGTTCCATTGAATATTTGAGCTCAAATACTCAAAACTGCAAAGCCAAACTATTTGGTAGTGCCTAGAGTTCACATAGTGCAAACTCGCTAACGTGAGCTGTATTGGGCTGAAAATGTAGAGTGTAACGCGCATCGGGTTGCCCATAGATCTCTAATAGCATCGGAGATACCGTCAATTGAATGTTAATAGACTAAATATGCAAATCTGTAATGACAGCAGATTTGAACTCGACCAGAGTTGGAATAGCGTAAACAGAGTCCCGTGCTCTGTATTTGGCAACAAATGTGGAGTACGATGCGCTTCGCATATTCGACATATCTAGAATAGCTTCGGATATACGATCAATTGAATACTAAAACCTAAATAAGTGGAACAGTAATTACACTCGATTTAACAGGGTACAGAGTTGACATATGTCTAACGGGCTAACGTGGGCTGCATTTGGCAGCATATGTGGAGCGTGCCGCGCATCGTGATGTTCACGAATCTCAAATAGAAGGGGACATATGTTCAATTGAATATTTAAGCCGAAATAAGCGGAACAGTAATTCATTGGATATAACAGAGTTCAGATTTGACATAGGCCTAACGGGCTAACGTGTGCAATATTGGACAGCCAGTTTGGAGTGTAATGCGGATCGAATTGTTCGCATATCTCAAGCAGAAGGGGTGATATGTTATATTGAATACTGAAGCCTGAATATGCGGATCCGTAATTACATTAAATTTGATAGAATCCAAAGTTGACATAAGACAAACTGGCTAACGTTCGCAAAATTGGGCACGAAATGTGGTGTATGAGGAGTATCCAATTGTCCACATGTCTATAGTAAACCGGGGTTAGGTTCAATTGAATATTGAAGCTTCAACGTGAGGAACTGTACTTTCATTGGATATGGAAGGATCCAGAATTGATGCAGCGCAAGCTGGCTGAAATGCGTTGTGTTTGGCAGCCGGTGGGGAGTTCAACGCGCATAGCACTGTCGACCTATCTCCAATAGCAGTGGAGATACGATCAATTGTGTATTTAATCCTAACTATGAGGTACCGTAATTACATCGGATTTGACAGAGATTTAAGTTGACATTGCGCAAGCCGGCTAACGTTCGCTGTATTTTTCTTTCTATGTGGAATATTTCGGGCAACGAAATGTCGACATATCACCAATAGCAGTGGGGGTACGTTTAAATGCATATTGAAGGTTGAATAGTTTGAACTGTAACTGCATTGGATGTGACAGAGACCTGAGGTGATATAGCGCAAACCCGCGTATGTTCGCTCATTTCTCAGACCATATGGAGTATGATGCGCGCCAAGTTGTCCTAATATATCCATTAGCATCGGAGATACGATCAATTGAATATAGTAGCCTATCTATGCGGTACTGCAATTACATTGGATTTGACAGACACCAGAGGTGACATAGCGCAAGCGGGCTAACGCGGGCTGTATTTGGCAGCATGTGTGGAGTTTAACGCGCAAAAAATTGTCCACATATCTCCAACAGCAGCGGTGATACGATCAATTGAATATTGAAGCCCAAATAGGTGGAACAGTAATTCCGTCTTGTTACGTCGTCCGACTATCTACCTGGGTCAGGCTACACACCGCGGGCAGGATAGCAGCCACATCTCCGCACATCCTTGTCGAGTACTCTCAATAGCCTCAAGGACCCGTCATAAATCTTACAAGAATCTGTCTCAGATCCTCGGAGCCGGGTGTAGCATCTGTTCGACAACTGTCTTCAGGTTTATTGTCTAGTACGGGAAAATTAGTTTTCGCACGTACGATGCCTCCCACTATCAACTTTCCTCCGAGGGCGGCCAAGACCCTTCCTGGCCTACCAGTCATCTTATTAGCCATTGAGAAACAATGTCCACTACCATCACTTTCCTAACCAAAAATGTTATGAACAAATCCGCTGGTCCCATGCATTAGACAAAACCATCACCAACACTCCTCCGACACAGCGTCGCTGTTTCATATTCATTCATTGCTCATCGTCAGAACAGTCCACTCTGTAAAGGGTTCTACCCTCAAGCAAAAACCGTCACTCAACTTGAAATCAGTCAACAAGTCTGCAAAAGGTTCTACCCTTAAACACATACTTAAATGGCACCGACGCATCAGTGTAATTCTGTATATCTCGTAAGCTGCTACTATAATCTATAAGTTAGGTTTGTTAAATCAGTGTAAATTCAATCAATCCACCCCTATTATCGTAATAGAAATAAAGGGATCGATCAGTTCATGACGTCGATTGTATAATCGTAACCTGGAATTTACGACTCCCGTTGACGTTCTTCCCCGTGATCGCGTATCTCCGAGAACGGTCGTAACAGCACTTCATTGCTCCATTGCTCCACATGCTCCACATTTGCTGTCAAATACGGCGCACGTCAGCCGGTTTGTGCTATGTCAACTCTAGTCCCTGTCAAATCCAATGTAGTTACGGTACCCCATAGTTAGACCTAAATATTTAATTGATCGTGTCTTCACTGACATTGGCGATATGTCTGCAATTCGATGCGCATCATGCCCCACTTTTGCTGTCAAGGACGGAGCACGGTAGCCGGTTTGCGCTATGTCACCTCTGGTCTCTGCCAAATCCGATGAAATTACGGTACCACATATTTAGGCTTAAATACACAATTGATCGTATCTCCACTGCTATTGGAGATAGGTCGACAGTGCTATGCGCGTTGAACTCCCCACCGGCTGCCAAACACAACGCATTTCAGCCAGCTTGCGCTGCATCCATTCTGGATCCTTCCATATCCAATGAAAGTACAGTTCCTCACGTTGAAGCTTCAATATTCAATTGAACCTAACCCCGGTTTACTATAGACATGTGGACAATTGGATACTCCTCATACACCACATTTCGTGCCCAATTTTGCGAACGTTAGCCAATTTGTCTTATGTCAACTTTGGATTCTATCAAATTTAATGTAATTACGGATCCGCATATTCAGGCTTCAGTATTCAATATAACATATCACCCCTTCTGCTTGAGATATGCGAACAATTCGATCCGCATTACACTCCAAACTGGCTGTCCAATATTGCACACGTTAGCCCGTTAGGCCTATGTCAAATCTGAACTCTGTTATATCCAATGAATTACTGTTCCGCTTATTTCGGCTTAAATATTCAATTGAACATATGTCCCCTTCTATTTGAGATTCGTGAACATCACGATGCGCGGCACGCTCCACATATGCTGCCAAATGCAGCCCACGTTAGCCCGTTAGACATATGTCAACTCTGTACCCTGTTAAATCTAGTGTAATTACTGTTCCACTTATTTAGGTTTTAGTATTCAATTGATCGTATATCCGAAGCTATTCTAGATATTTCGAATATGCGAAGCGCATCGTACTCCACATTTGTTGCCAAATACAGAGCACGGGACTCTGTTTACGCTATTCCAACTCTGGTCGAGTTCAAATCTGCTGTTATTACAGATTTGCATATTTAGTCTATTAACATTCAATTGATGGTATCTCCGATGCTATTAGAGATCTATGGGCAACCCCATGCGCGTTACACTCCACATTTTCAGCCCAATACAGCTCTCGTTAGCGAGTTTGCACTATGTGAACTCTAGGCACTACCAAATAGTTTGGCTTTGCAGTTTTGAGTATTCGAGCTCAAATATTCAATGGAACGTATCCCCGTTTCTATTGCAGATATTTTGAGAACTCGATGCGGGATATCCTCATTACTTGCTGCCAAATCCAGCGCACTTTAGTTCCTTTGTGGTATGTCCACTCTGGTCCCTTTCAAATTTAATTTTTTGTTTTACGTGGGAAAATCCTCATGAACGCCCGGCCGCCAAATGGGAGGAGGCGGGTAGTGTCGGACTCTAACCAACTAAAACCCCTCGTTTGTCGTCATGACGCTTGAAAGAAGTGTCCCGGCTCCCCTCTTTAGATATGCTACCGCATCACTCCGTCGTCGTCGTGTCCCTTCGTTGTTGCGAGAGGCGTCATGGCCGAGCTGCGCGGCTAGAGGGAGGGACCACCCTCGCCCCAGCGACACGTTTCATGGGACGTCGTGCAACTCCGACAGGGGAACCAGTCTCTCATCGGCGGGACGGATCCTCCGACGTGCGCGCTCAGTATGGCGGCGGCGGCGGTTCGTCAGTTCGCCTCCGCGAGCCACACCGGCGGGGTCGCCCTCCGCACTCTGATCCTCGCCTCCCGCTCGTTTGCGAGCAGGACTCGCTAGCAATAGGTGCGGACGTCGGCTAACTCCTTTTGGCCCCTCAACATGGCCTCGACGACCGCATGAGGGGCCAAACTCTCGCCTATGGCGAGACGCAGGACACGGCGCGGCCCTTCCCACGCCGGGCAGAACTCCAGCGTGTGCCGCGCTGTGTCCTCCTCCTCCTCGCAGTGTTGGCAGGTGGAAGTCACCTCCCGCCGAATCCTTACAGGTACTCCCCGAAAACACCGTGACCGGTGAACACCTGCGTCATCATGAATATCAGCGGGACACCGTCTCGGATCCTCCAAGCCTCCCAGTTAGGAAGGACGGCTCTAACCGCTCGGTCCGGCCGCGCGGCATCTTCCACCAGCTGTTGAAGGCGCGTACTTTCCCAGGCAGTCGCTTCTCCTCCTCCCTCCTTCTCTCGTACGAAGACCGGTGGATGAGTTAGATCAGGAAACCTCGCCAAAAGCCGATGGTAGACAGATTCGCCGATCATGGTTTCAATGAGTGCTTCTTCGGTTGCGGCAGCATATCCCCTTGATGCCAATTGGGTTGTCGTGTCGAGGAGTTGTTTATTTGGCGGATCCACCAGCATCCCGTAAAGGCTCAAAAGGTCAACGCCAATGATGGGCTTTTGAACGTCGGCTACGACGAAATGTCATTTGAGGGCTCTTCTGAGGGACAGGTTCAGGTTAATCGCAATGGTACCGTATGCAGGTATACGCGTCGCGTTTGCCGCGAATTGTTCGTATACGAGTTTGATTGCAAGCCCGTGTATTTGGCTGCGGTGATATTCACTAAGTTCGGCGCCGGTGTCTACGAGGAAGGATATCATCGCTCTTTTGTCCGTGACGAAGATGTGACGGACCTGCATTTGTTCGCGCGCTCCCGGAATATTCGGTGATAAGAACAGATGTCGGGGTTCCTGCGTTCATTCCCTCGAACTTCATCTGCTACGCTTTCTCGATCGCCGACGAGAACGATGATCGAGATTCAACGCGTCTATTTTAGCATTTACCTGGGTCATATCGTCCTCTACAGTGCTAATAGAGGCGAGCTGTTCGTTCAATTCAGAGCATTGAGGAGGTTGATCGGCTACCGTCAGCATTCGAGCAATGTGCTGGTAAGCCTGTACAAATTCCTCAACGTTGAGGTCCGCTTGCTTCAATAGCTCGTCCGGATCAGAGTCGGTAGCTGCAGCGAGATTGTGAGCGGGTAATCGGCTCCTCCACAGCAAGAGGATGAAATCGTCGGGAATAGAAGGGCTCAAAGTATTGAAGATGTAAAATTGGGTTGGCATCCGGTCTTCCATCACCTCCCACTCCACCAGCTTCTCTATCCGTGCGCTGTTCGTATCGGTTGATTTGCGAATTAGCACGCGTTTCAACTTCTCGCAGCTCCCGGTGGCTGTGGGTTATGCCAAAATTTCGTCGACATCCTGTAGTTTTCGACTGTCGAGGCATTTTGCTAGAGTCCCAAACTTTACATCGTCGGCCGTGATCCGCGCTACCTCGAGTTGCCTCTCCGACGGAGCGTATCACCCCGTGGTGTTCGTTGACAACAACGCGGACATGATGATAGCTCATGGGCAAGATTTCCTTGATTATTATTTTCCTTATCAATGACACACTCAGAACGACGTTAATTGAAATTTCCGTGGTACTATGACGGTCACGTTTGTTACTATAAATCATGTCGGGGTCACCAGTTTGAAGTGATGGATCGTGATAGTGAGGATAGAGGAGGAAAATCGTGATAGAGGAGGAAAAACTTGAGTATGTATAACAGAGAAATTTATTGTAATACATTCAAGGTGTATACCGCGCGCAGGACTCGCGATTATTAAATTAGCGGTCCGCGGTGTTACTAGCAGCGGCTCGCGACACGCGATTACAAGTTCGCCTTATGTTCGATACGTTTTGCTTCGCGATATAAAATCGGATGATGATTGCCCAAGATAACGTGGAACAGAGAAAAATTACGAAGAGCTGCCTATGATTGCTTCGGGCGTACAAGTGACGACTGACTTTCCACCACGATGATGCCTCGCGGGAAAACTATGCCTTAAGATGCGAGATACCCGGATTTGTTAAGGAAATGCTCGGTTCGGGAAGTGAGGGAAACGAACGTCGTTGTTAATTGGTCACCTCTTGTGCTGGAGGTTGGAATAGGATACTAACTGCCCTTGGAAGAATGTCGCTAGCGGGAAGCATTGTACGCAAGAAAAGTATATTTCTCATACCTTCCCGTAGGAGGTAAAAGGTGTAGTGACTGCTAAGAGAAAGTCTGTTTGTTATTTTGGAGGACCTTGGCTAAATAAATCCTCGGATTTATGGCAGGTACATAGGGACGCAGCGCCGCACACGCTGGAGCATTTCCCGGCGTGGGAGCGTACCCGTCACTACATGCGTCTCATCATAGGCGAGAAGCTGATCACTTCGGCGATCGTAGGAGCGATGCGGGGCGAGCCGCCGAAATACGAAGCTGTCCGCCTCTTCAGCGAGCGAGTGATACTCGCAAAGGAATGGACATAAAGGGTGAGATAGTGAATCTCACACCATCGCATGATAATGGGATGGACGAGGTTGACGTTCAGGCTACCCACGGCCGCTCCACCATTACCCTCAACCGGACACGACTAGCCTATTGATGACACTAGGAGGAACGGGCCTCAGTGGTGACAATACACAAGGGTCGACTAGACTAAGAGATCGCTGGAAATGCACCGATAGCAATTCGCAAAGAGAGGGGTCGCGGAGCATTCCTATCATACGCGCAGACAGGCCATTGTTGAGATTAAGTCTTCAAGTTTCCGGCACTGCTCTGCTGCTGATCGCAGTGTCGGTGCGACCGTGCGGATTTCTCCACGTGAAAAAAGGGTCATTAGGCTAGCTGAAATTATTCCGTGAGGATGTATCAGCATCTGGCAATCATCTTGTCCGAAGAATAGGGTCTTTGCTGAGCGAGCCACGGGACAGAGCCCGTAGGAAAGTTTACTGTCGAGCATCGCTACAATTCTAACCGGGATACTGTAATTTTTACATGTTCAGGTAAAAATATATAAAAAGTATTATCGACCCTCCTATTTGAAATAAGTCGAAAACTCGATGCGCGCTATTCCCCGCGTTTGCGCCGCATACAGCGCACCTCAGTCGGTTTACGCGATATCAACACTGGTCGCAGTCAAATCCCACGTAATTGCAGTTTTTCATGGTCAGGTTGAAATATTCGATTCCACGTATGTCTGGTGCTATTGGAGGTATGTTGAGAGGTATATAGGCCTCGCCTACAGGGGGCGGTATGTAGGAAAGTGAGAACAATGGATATTGCTTGTGATTGGTTAATAAGGAGGTTATGGTCTGGGGAGGTTCGTAGCCGCCTCCGTGAGAAAGCCATACCGGCATTCGCGCCAACCGTGTACTCGCTCTGACCTGTGGGTCCCCAGACGGGAGTCGACGATTCCTTCCAAGAGCTTGCCCACTTCGTCAAATAAGCACACCAGACGATACGAGGACGGCGAGTCCGTTGGTCGTCCCCCCTTCCGAAGCAGTGACTGCCTCGCCATGCGCCATATCCGTGGGTAGGCTCCCTCCCTTAGAAATCGTGAGATAAGTGTCGTAGTCTGGGGGCCATGACCCTCACCGTCTCCGCTCATATCCGTCTCGGGACTTTGTCCGAACCCGACGCTATCGTCCTCGTTCAGCATCTCCCCGCGAACATATAGACCGACGGGGCGTCATACTTGATTTTGTGATGGCGTGAACGATATTGAAATATGTCATAACGTTACCAAACCCAATAGCACTATAAATTACTTTCCCACAGTACTTTAACTTATTCTATATTTTAGATAGTTCGTAAGTATCTATAATTGAGCACGTGAGACATATATTTCTTTTTAAAAGCACCGAGTCAAATATTGAAGCTAGGAACTAGTGGATTGTAGACTTAGGTACGGACGCTTAATCTAATGTGGAAGCAGGTGCCACAAATAGGATTCTAATTATTCTAACCAAAGACAAATTGTACCGACTAAATATTTATTATATATTTATAAATTAAATTATACAATCATATAGTACAGTTTAATGTCACAATTCATTCCAATAACCATACAATACCGCATATCATTTGTAACAGTATATTTCATACCAAATAGTATTGCAATTCTGCCACTCGGAAGACAAACTTATTAATTATACTTTCAGATACTACCTCTATTTCTATAGAAACATAATACTAAATACTGAAATATATCATAAGTATTTCATATTTGAAATAACAGTCAACTTAACGGAATTAATCTGTTTCACTTCTAAGCGGCTCGAGTCATGTACGATATATGTACATTCTGTAGTTTTAATATTTTAAGGGTGTATTGTATATAGGACACTTATCTTTAATAAATTTTGCAAATCTGTTCATAGTAAGTGATGGATCATTAGGCCAATGCCAAATAAGGCGACTTTTAAAAGATTCAATGAATCTTGCTTCTGCTGAACTTGGTCTATGAAGGTCGAATAACTTCTCGTTCGTTTTGCAATTAAAAACATATGTCATGGAATGTGTTTTACTGACATACCGATTCCAAGGATTTACGGTGCTTCTTAAAAATATTACACTATGTGGTATGAAATATAATTTGTCCTTATTACAACCATCAACATCTAAAGTCCTTTCTGGAAGTTCGTATACTAAGGCATCGCAATTATTTTTCATTGTACGTTGTGTTAGTCGCAACTTTTCACATATATATGAACCAACTGGAAATAGTTCTTTGGCACGTATTCGAGTATAATTATTTCCTGCAGGTTTCCACAAAGCTTCACAGAACAACTTCGTATCCTCGTTCCTGCTCCTCAAATATTTTTCACTAATGTCCTCTCCCCCCAAGTAGAATGCGTCTATAATATGCAAGTACTTTTTGCTGACGACTAAACTCCTTAGTCATTTCATATACAAGTTCTGCGTACACAAGTGTATTTGGTGGTAGTTCTATGCCAATGTCATCGACTCGAACCCAAGAATTCTTTATATATCTATATACGTTACTCCTTCCCATGCCCATATAAAATGTAGCGTTCTTCTTATCATCATCAGGCCTTGGCTTTGTACCACATGGCATACAAAACCAGTCATATGGTGACAATAATGCATTTTCAATGTTAAATTCCATCAATTGTGCTGGATTAATATTAAGGAATGAAGTATCTTTCAAAAGAGTATTCAATTTATCTTTTGGTTTCAAGTGTCTTGGGATTGTCCTAGTTTCATCAGGAAGTTTCCAATACTCTAGACATTGTTTGCGCATATCAGCTTGTTTTGTCTCAACAAGAGTATTATCCTCGCAAAATGCAGCAATTTTACACAGGCCTGTTATTTGTTTTCTGCCCAAATCATTGTCAGAAGCACGTAGATATTGAACAAATTGTTTCTCCCTTTCTAATTCGTTGTATGATACTAATTGTAAAACATCGTCATTTTCACCACCTTTTAAAAGCAGACGATTAACATGCTTCAGATATTCCACAACATCTTGTGTCCCACTTCGTTTCTTCTTACATATTAAGTAACGTTCTGAATTTGCTGGTCTAGAAGAGTTTGGTTTAAAAATACAAACTTCTTCAAAGCAGCGATACGTTAAATAAACTAAACCAGCACTAAAGGGTGTAAAAAGGTCAAATAATTTTGTCACAAAATGACCACCCTCTCTTACAATCATTAATGCTATTAAACATTGACAAAGATACAGTTGTTTTGAAAGAATTTCTTGTATATTTTCTTGTCCTTCTACTGAAAATCCTCCATCGGACATCATAAAATGTACTCCTTTGCCATGGGTATGCTGCATTATAAGATTTGTAAATGCCTCTTGATTATCTGGGTCGAAAACGTCACCATTTTCTTTTGGTCCATAGTATGGATGAAATGTTTCGCAAGGACCCGCATAAAAATCTGCTAATTTGAAATCATTTGCATTCTTTAAAGTAAGACCAAATCCTTTAGCACGCCATTTCTTTCGCCATAGAACATATTCACTAAAACCACCTGGTCCAGCACAAACATCTGCAAAGTATAGCAGCTCATTCTTCCCCAAACCTTCTGGGTTAGTAAACATAAAGTTACATGCTCTATCTATATTCGCCATTTTAACAGCAGCACGATTTAAGAAGAATGCACCACGAATTGTTTCATAAGGATTACAACGTGTCCTTGCTCGACGCACTTCAACGTCATCCAAATGCTCGAATACTGTTTTTGCATTGATAATATTTTTCACTATATCTTCACAACAGAAATCAATTTCATCATCTATGATCAACTTTTTAGGTCCCTGATGTAACCAGTGTTGCATTTCTTCTGACGCAGGTGTATCAGAATTTGGATTTCTTATCCATTTCATGTCTTCTACACACTTTATTACATCCTCTGCAGGATTCCATTTAAGACCTGAAGCTTCAAGTCCAGGAACATGATATCCAAGACCTTTACGGCCATGCTGTTTAGGTGCTTGAACTGGCCCTAAACGACCTTGTTTATTTTTTCCAAGGCCCTCACCTTCTTTATATCCCATCATTCGCATCATCCTTTTGCCCTTGTCGAGGAGATTGTTTGACTCTTGTGTTATTACTTCTATTCTTGTATTGCATACTCTCTCTTCATCAATATCCTCCGCGTCAGATTCACTCGAATTTCTACGAATTCTTTGTCGTTTACAATGGTCATAAGTATCTCCTCCGTATTTCTTCCTCTTTGTCCTAGTTTCAAATTCTTCTTGCATGGTATGTTTATGCATCAATCGCATAAGAATACAATCACGTACAAGAATACTGTAATATTCAGTAGCAACGACAGAATTAAACAGTACACACGTATAAAAAAGTCACTTTATTCACTGTGACGAAATAACATCCAAGAAACGCGCTAAAACATGCACTGAAAACACATGAATCAGACTGAGAAACCACTCCGCACTTTCGTCACTAACTTCGACACAACCGTCACCAACTAGTCGCACAGTGAGACTGACCGAAGCGGCCCGGAGGCAACGCCAACGTACCCCAAGCGGCTACTGCCCCGCCATCTATATTAATCCGACAGCACAGCATAATACTTGGATTCGTTCTTCCCAAATGTAGAATTTATTTACATCATCAATATATATATATACCCTGTGTGTGTGTGTGTATAATGTACAAAGATTTATAATAATTTATAATACAGTTTATAATAACATGTAAATTGTAATAATTATATAAAGAACGCGATTTGAGAAAGGTAAAGATGGCGACCAGTATGGCCGATGCGGAACTAACTCTACATCCGGCTGACGTCAACTCACAAGGGCGTACCTACACAATGACGACTACGCTTCAAATCCTTTGTCGAAATTTTAAGGCTTCAAAGGAAAACTTGCCGTTCTTATAATATCTAACTGACAGACACGTACCATTTATTGTAGAATAAAACGTGTAAATTTCGTAGCTGAGAATTATCGAAAGTTTCTAGTTTAATTCGGAATTGCAATAACCTTTTCTAACGAAATAAGCCATTTATTTATCGTCCGGGTTTGTACTAAGACATTTATATTCTAATAACAATATAAATATGAAGCAATCTGCATACAGAAATACTATTTCAAATCATTTCGCCCATATTCCTCAAGTCGCTCGTGAATGATTCGTGTATGCCCTTCGTTCTTTCTACCCCTACTCCGGCGAAACCATAACTTGCATTTAAACAAAACCAACTAGGTCGTAAGCCGTTCGCGAGATAGAGCGTCTACGAGAGTCGTAAATTCCCTTTACGATAAGATAATCAACGCCACGAATAGATCGATCCGCTTGTTTCTACTAGAATAATAGTGGTGGTTCAATTGAGTATACACTGAATTATCGTGCCCCAATTTCAGTTTATTCAAACAACAAGTTGACTATAGAGATATAAACTGATAGAGTATAATTAGATTTCGATTATTAGACAATGTTACAGTGTCGAGTACGCGACGTAAGCTTAGACGGTGACGGGTAAAAGAATGCGCAACGACTTCAGAGACACTGGTTGATCCAAAGCTAAGAAACCACTCGCGAGATGTTAACTATTCTAAAGCCAGGGAATGTGTGAAGTTCAGTGACGATGCTGTGGCGGAGGAAAGCTAGTGATTGGTTTGTCTAGCGAATCGGACCAACGGATTTGTCGATGACAATTTTTTCTAGGAAAGTGAGGGCAAAAGATATTGCTTCTGATTGGATAATAAGAAGGTTGATGGTCTGGAGAGGGTCTTAGCCGCCTCCGAGAGAAAGCCATACTGGCTTTCGCGCCAACCGTGTACTCGCTCTGACATGTGGGTCCCCAGACGGGAGTCGACGATTCCTTCCAAGAGCTTGCCCGCCTCGGCAAATAAGCACACCAGACGATACGAGGACGGCGAGTCCGTCGGTCGTCCCCCCTTCCGAAGCAGTGCCTGTCTCGCCATGCGCCATATCCGTGGGTAGGCTCCCTCCCTTAGAAATCGTGAGATAAGTGTCGTAGTCTGGGGGCCATGACCCTCACCGTCTCCGCTCATATCCGTCTCGGGACTTTGTCCGAACCCGACGCTATCGTCCTCGTTCAGCATCTCCCCGCGAGCATATAGACCGACGGGGCGTCATACTTGATTTTGTGATGCCGTGAACGATATTGAAATATGTCATAACATTACCAAACCCAATAGCACTATAAATTACTTTCCCACAGTACTTTAACTTATTCTATATTTTAGATAGTTCGTAAGTATCTATAATTGAGCACGTGAGGCATACATTTCTTTTTAAAAGCACTGAGTCAAATATTGAAGCTAGGAACTAGTGGATTGTAGACTTAGGTACGGCCGCTTAATCTATTGTGGAAGCAGGTGCCACAAATAGGATTCTAATTATTCTAACCAAAGACAAATTGTACCGAATAAATATAACGTTAAAGAATAACAGTATCACACATAACGTTCTATAGTATTCCGTTATAACGTATAACGTTATATAGTATTACGGTATAACGTATAACGTTATACAGTATTACGTTATAACGTGTACCCTTATATAGTATTACGTTATGATGTGTAACGTTATATAGCATTACGTTATAACGTTTGACGTTATACAGTATTACCATATAACGTGTAACGTTATTTAGTATAACGTTATAACGTCTAAGGTAATATAGTATTACGTTATAACGTAAAACGTAATATAGTATTACGGTATAACGTCTAACGTTGTACTGTATTACGTTATAATGTCTAAGGTAATATAGTATTACGTTATAACGTATAACGTTCTATAGTATTAAGATATAACGATTAACGTAATATAGTATTACGTTATAACGTAAAACGTAATATAGTATTACGGTATAACGTCTAACGTTATATAGTATTACTTAGTAACGGTTAACATTATATAGAATTACTTTATAACGTATAACTTTGTATAGTACAAAGTTATATAGTATAGCGTTATATAGTATAACTATATATGGTATAACGTTGTATAGTATAACGTTATAACGTCTAAGGTAATATAGTATTAAATTATAACGTATAACGTACTATAGTATTATGATATAACGTATATGGTAATATAGTATTACGGTATAACGTTTAACGTTGCATAGTATTTCGTTATAACGTCTAACGTTATATAGTAATACGTTATAACGTCTAAGGTAATATAGTATTACGTTATATCGTATAACGTTCTATAGTATTACGTTATAACGTATAACGTCATAAGGTATTACTTTATAACGGTTAACATTATATAGAAATACGTTATAACGTTTAACGTTATATAGCATTACGTTATAACGTATAACGTCATAAGGTATTACTTTACAACGGTTAACATTATAGAGAAATACGTTATAACGTTTAACGTTATATAGTATTACGTTATAACGTGTAACGTTATATAGTATATTGTTATATCGTCTAAGGTAATATAGTATTACGTTATAACGTATAACGTACTATAGTATTACGTTCTAACGTCTGACGTTATATAGTATTACGTTATAACATCTAACGTTATACAGTATTACGTTATAACGTCTAGGGTAATATAGTATTACGTTATAACGTACAACGTACAATAGTATTTCCTTATAATGTAAAGCGTAATATAGTATCACGGTATAACGTATCACGTTATATGGTATTACTTTGTAACGGATAACATTATATAGAAATACGATATAACGTTTAACGTTATATAGTATTACTTTATAACGTACTACGTAATATAATATTACGGTATAACGTCTAACGTTATATAGTATTCCGTTATAACGTCTAAGGTAATATAGTATTACGTTATAGCGTATAACGTACTATAGTATTACGTTACAACGAATAACGTATTATAGTATTACGTTATAACGTCTATCGTTATACAGTATTACGTTATAATGTCTAGGGTAATATAGTATTATGTTATAACGTACAACGTACTATAGTTTTACCTTATAATGTAAAATGTAATATAGTATTACGGTATAACGTATAACGTTATATAATATAACGTTATAACGTATAACGTTATATAATATAACGTTATAACGTGTAACGTTATATAGTATAACGTTATAACGTCTAAGGTAATATAGAATTACGTTATAACGTACAACGTACCATAGTATTACCTTATAATGTAAAATGTAATAAAGTATGACGTTATATCGTGTAACGTTATATAGTATATCGTTATAACGTCTAACGTTATATAGTATTACGTTATAACGTCTATCGTTATACAGTATTACGTTATAATGTCTAGGGTAATATAGTATTATGTTATAACGTACAACGTACTATAGTTTTACCTTATAATGTAAAATGTAATATAGTATTACGGTATAACGTATAACGTTATATAATATAACGTTATAACGTATAACGTTATATAATATAACGTTATAACGTGTAACGTTATATAGTATAACGTTATAACGTCTAAGGTAACATAGTATTAAATTATAACGTATAACGTACTATAGTATTACGATATAACGTCTAAGGTAATATAGTATTACGTTATAGCGTATAACGTACTATAGTATTACGTTACAACGAATAACGTATTATAGTATTACGTTATAACGTTTAACGTTATATAGTATTACGTTATAACGTCTAAGGTAATATAGAATTACGTTATAACGTACAACGTACCATAGTATTACCTTATAATGTAAAATGTAATAAAGTATGACGTTATATCGTGTAACGTTATATAGTATATCGTTGTAACGTCTGACGTTATATGGTATTACGTTATAACGTCTAACGTTATACAGTATCACGTTATAACGTCTAGGGTAATATAGCATTACGGTATAACGTATAACGTTATACAGTATTACGTTATAACGTGTACCCTTATATAGTATTACGTTATGACGTGTAACATTATATAGAATTACGTTATAACGTTTGACGTTATACAGTATTACGATATAACGTGTAACGTTATATAGTATAACGTTATAACGTCTAAGGTAATATAGTATTACGTTATAACGTAAAAAGTAATATAGTATTACGTTATAACATACAACGTACTATAGTATTACCTTATAATGTAAAATGTAATATAGTATTACGGTATAACGTATAACGTTATATAATATAACGTTATAACGTGTAACGTTATATAGTATAACGTTATAACGTCTAAGGTAACATAGTATTAAATTATAACGTATAACGTACTATAGTATTACGTTATAACGTCTAGGGTAATATAGTATTACGTTATAACGTACAACATACTATAGTATTACCTTATAATGTAAAACGTAATATAGTATTACGTTATAACGTATAACGCTATATAGTATATCGTTATAACGTTTAAGATAATATAGTATTACGTTATAACGTATAACGTACTATAGTATTACGTTATAGCGTCTAAGGTAATATAGTATTACGTTATAGCGTATAACGTACTATAGTACTACGTTATAGCGTATAACGTAATATAGTATTACGGTATAACGTATAACGTTATATGGTATTACGTTATAACGTGTAACGTTATATAGTATAACGTTATAACGTGTAACGTTATATAGTATATCGTTATAACGTTTAAGGTAATATAGTATTACGTTATAACGTGTAACGTTATATAGTATACCGTTATAACGTCTAAGGTAATACAGTATTACGTTATAACGTATAACGAACTATAGTACTACGTTTCAACGTAAAACGTAATATAGTATTACGGCATAACGTCTATCGTTATATAGTAATACGTTATAACGTCTAAGGTAATATAGTATTACGTTATAACGTATAACGTACTATAGTATTACGTTTTAACGTAAAACGTAATATAGTATTACGGTATAACGTTTAACGTTATATAGTATTACGTTACAACGTGTAACGTTACATAGTATATCGTTATAACGTCTAAGGCAATATAGTATTACGTTATAACGTTTAACGTTATATAGTATATCGTTATAACTTCTAAGGTAATATAGTATTACGTTATAACGTCTAAGGTAATATAGTATTACGTTATAACATATAACGTACTATAGTATTACGTTATAACGAATAACGTAATATAGTATCACGGTATAACGTATAACGTTATATAGTATTACGTTTTAACGTAAAACGAACTATAGTATTACGTTATAACGTGTAACGTTATATAGTATAACGTTATAACGTCTAAGGTAATATAGTATTACGTTATAACGTATAACGTACTATAGTATTACCTTATAATGTAAAATGTAATAAAGTATTACGTTATAGCGTATAACGTACTATAGTGTTACGTTATAACGTCTAAGGTAAATTAGTATTACGTTATAACGTGTAACGTTATAGAGTATATCGTTATAACGTCTAAGTTTATATAGTATTACGTTATAACGTATAACGAACTATAGTATTACGGTATATCGTATAACGTTGTATGGTATTACGATAAAACGTACAGCGTACTGTAGTATTACGTTATGACGTCTAACGCTATATAGTATTACGTTATAACGTGTAACGTTAATTAGTATAACGTTATAATGTCTAAGGTAATATAGTATTAAATTATAACGTATAACGTACTATAGTATTACGATATAACGTATATGGTAATATAGTACTACGGTATAACGTCTAACGTTATATATTATTACGTTATAACGTCTAACGTTATATAGTATTACGTTACAACGTCTAAGGTAATATAGTATTACGTTATAACGTATAACGAACTATAGTATTACGGTATATCGTATAACGTTGTATGGTATTACGATAAAACGTACAGCGTACTGTAGTATTACGTTATGACGTCTAACGCTATATAGTATTACGTGATAACGTGTAACGTTATATAGTATATCGTCATAACGTCTAAGGTAATACAGTATTACGTTATAACGTATAACGTACTATAGTATTACGGTTTAACGTAAAACGTAATATAGTATTACGGTATAACTTCTAACGTTATATAGTATTACGCTAGAACGTGTAACGTTATATAGTATATCGTTATAACGTTTAAGGTAATATAGTATTACGTTATAACGTGTAACGTTATATAGTATATTGTTATATCGTCTAAGGTAATATAGTATTACGTTATAACGTATAACGTACTATAGTATTACGTTCTAACGTCTGACGTTATATAGTATTACGTTATAACATCTAACGTTATACAGTATTACGTTATAACGTCTAGGGTAATATAGTATTACGTTATAACGTATAACGTACAATAGTATTACCTTATAATGTAAAGCGTAATATAGTATTACGGTATAACGTATCACGTTATATGGTATTACTTTGTAACGGTTAACATTATATAGAAATACGATATAACGTTTAACGTTATATAGTATTACTTTATAACGTACTACGTAATATAATATTACGGTATAACGTCTAACGTTATATAGTATTCCGTTATAACGTCTAAGGTATTATAGTATTACGTTATAACGTATAACGAACTATAGTATTACGGTATATCGTATAACGTTGTATGGTATTACGATAAAACGTACAGCGTACTGTAGTATTACGTTATGACGTCTAACGCTATATAGTATTACGTTATAACGAAGAACGTAATATAGAATCACTGTATAACGTATAACGTAATATAGAATCACTGTATAACGTATAACGTAATATAGTATCACGGTATAACGTATAACGTTATATAGTATTACGTTTTAACGTATAACGTACTATAGTATTACGTTTTAACGTAAAACGTAATATAGTATTACGGTATAACGTCTAACGTTATAGAGTATATCGTTATAACGTCTAAGTTAATATAGTATTACGTTATAACGTATAACGAACTATAGTATTACGGTATATCGTATAACGTTGTATGGTATTACGATAAAACGTACAGCGTACTGTAGTATTACGTTATGACGTCTAACGCTTTATAGTATTACGTTATAACGTGTAACGTTAATTAGTATAACGTTATAATGTCTAAGGTAATATAGTATTAAATTATAGCGTATAACGTACTATAGTATTACGATATAACGTATATGGTAATATAGTACTACGGTATAACGTCTAACGTTATATATTATTACGTTATAACGTCTAACGTTATATAGTATTACATTACATCGTCTAAGGTAATATAGTATTACGTTATAACGTATAACGAACTATAGTATTACGGTATATCGTATAACGTTGTATGGTATTACGATAAAACGTACAGCGTACTGTAGTATTACGTTATGACGTCTAACGCTATATAGTATTACGTTATAACGTGTAACGTTATATAGTATTTCGTCATAAGGTCTAAGGTAAATTAGTATTACGTTATAACGTGTAACGTTATATAGTATTTCGTCATAAGGTCTAAGGTAAATTAGTATTACGTTATAACGTGTAACGTTATAGAGTATATCGTTATAACGTACAACGTAATATAGTATTACGGTATAACGTCTAAAGTAATATAGTATTACGTTATAACTTCTAAGGTAATATAGTATTACGTTATAACGTCTAAGGTAATATAGTATTACGTTATAACGTCTAAGGTAATATAGAATTACGTTATAACGTACAACGTACCATAGTATTACCTTATAATGTAAAATGTAATAAAGTATTACGTTATAGCGTATAGCGTACTATAGTGTTACGTTATAACGTCTAAGGTAAATTAGTATTACGTTATAACGTGTAACGTTATAGAGTATATCGTTATAACGTCTAAGTTAATATAGTATTACGTTATAACGTATAACGAACTATAGTATTACGGTATATCGTATAACGTTGTATGGTATTACGATAAAACGTACAGCGTACTGTAGTATTACGTTATGACGTCTAACGCTATATAGTATTACGTTATAACGAATAACTTAATATAGAATCACTGTATAACGTATAACGTAATATAGTATCACGGTATAACGTATAACTTTATATAGCATTACGTTTTAACGTAAAACGTACTATAGTATTACGTTATAACGTGTAACGTTATATAGTATAACGTTATAACGTCTAAGGTAATATAGTATTACGTTATAACGTATAACGTACTATAGTATTACGTTTTAACGTAAAACGAAATATAGTATTACGGTATAACGTCTAACGTTATATAGTATTGCGTTATAACGTCTAAGGTAATATAGTATTACGTTATAACGAATAACGTAATATAGAATCACTGTATAACGTATAACGTAATATAGTATCACGGTATAACGTATAACGTTATATAGTATTACGTTTTAACGTAAAACGAACTATAGTATTACGTTATAACGTGTAACGTTATATAGTATATCGTTATAACGTCTAAGGTAAATTAGTATTACGTCATAACGTGTAACGTTATGGAGTATATCGTTATAACGTCTAAGGTGATATAGTATTACGTTTTAACGTAAAACGTACTATAGTATTACGTTATAACGTGTAACGTTATAGAGTATATCGTTATAACGTACAACGTAATATAGTATTACGGTATAACGTCTAAAGTAATATAGTATTACGTTATAACTTCTAAGGTAATATAGTATTACGTTATAACGTCTAAGGTAATATAGTATTACGTTATAACGTCTAAGGTAATATAGAATTACGTTATAACGTACAACGTACCATAGTATTACCTTATAATGTAAAATGTAATAAAGTATTACGTTATAGCGTATAACGTACTATAGTGTTACGTTATAACGTCTAAGGTAATATAGTATTACGTTATAACGTATAACGTACTATAGTATTACGTTTTAACGTAAAACGAAATATAGTATTACGGTATAACGTCTAACGTTATATAGTATTGCGTTATAACGTCTAAGGTAATATAGTATTACGTTATAACGAATAACGTAATATAGAATCACTGTATAACGTATAACGTAATATAGTATCACGGTATAACGTATAACGTTATATAGTATTACGTTATAACGTGTAACGTTATATAGTATTACGTTATAACGTCTAAGGTAATATAGAATTACGTTATAACGTACAACGTACCATAGTATTACCTTATAATGTATAATGTAATAAAGTATTACGTTATAGCGTATAACGTACTATAGTGTTACGTTATAACGTCTAAGGTAAATTAGTATTACGTTATAACGTGTAACGTTATAGAGTATATCGTTATAACGTCTAAGTTAATATAGTATTACGTTATAACGTATAACGAACTATAGTATTACGGTATATCGTATAACGTTGTATGGTATTACGATAAAACGTACAGCGTACTGTAGTATTACGTTATGACGTCTAACGCTATATAGTATTACGTTATAACGAATAACTTAATATAGAATCACTGTATAACGTATAACGTAATATAGTATCACGGTATAACGTATAACTTTATATAGCATTACGTTTTAACGTAAAACGTACTATAGTATTACGTTATAACGTGTAACGTTATATAGTATAACGTTATAACGTCTAAGGTAATATAGTATTACGTTATAACGTATAACGCACTATAGTATTACGTTTTAACGTAAAACGAAATATAGTATTACGGTATAACGTCTAACGTTATATAGTATTGCGTTATAACGTCTAAGGTAATATAGTATTACGTTATAACGTGTAACGTTATAGAGTATATCGTTATAACGTACAACGTAATATAGTATTACGGTATAACGTCTAAAGTAATATAGTATTACGTTATAACTTCTAAGGTAATATAGTATTACCTTATACCGTCTAAGGTAATATAGTATTACGTTATAACATATAACGTACTATAGTATTACGTTATAACGAATAACGTAATATAGAATCACTGTATAACGTATAACGTAATATAGTATCACGGTATAACGTATAACGTTATATAGTATTACGTTATAACGTGTAACGTTATATAGTATTACGTTATAACGTCTAAGGTAATATAGAATTACGTTATAACGTACAACGTACCATAGTATTACCTTATAATGTATAATGTAATAAAGTATTACGTTATAGCGTATAACGTACTATAGTGTTACGTTATAACGTCTAAGGTAAATTAGTATTACGTTATAACGTGTAACGTTATAGAGTATATCGTTATAACGTCTAAGTTAATATAGTATTACGTTATAACGTATAACGAACTATAGTATTACGGTATATCGTATAACGTTGTATGGTATTACGATAAAACGTACAGCGTACTGTAGTATTACGTTATGACGTCTAACGCTATATAGTATTACGTTATAACGAATAACGTAATATAGAATCACTGTATAACGTATAACGTAATATAGTATCACGGTATAACGTATAACGTTATATAGTATTACGTTTTAACGTAAAACGAACTATAGTATTACGTTATAACGTGTAACGTTATATAGTATAACGTTATAACGTCTAAGGTAATATAGTATTAGGTTATAACGTATAACGTACTATAGTATTACCTTATAATGTAAAATGTAATAAAGTATTACGTTATAGCGTATAACGTACTATAGTGTTACGTTATAACGTCTAAGGTAAATTAGTATTACGTTATAACGTGTAACGTTATAGAGTATATCGTTATAACGTCTAAGTTAATATAGTATTACGTTATAACGTATAACGAACTATAGTATTACGGTATATCGTATAACGTTGTATGGTATTACGATAAAACGTACAGCGTACTGTAGTATTACGTTATGACGTCTAACGCTATATAGTATTACGTTATAACGTGTAACGTTAATTAGTATAACGTTATAATGTCTAAGGTAATATAGTATTAAATTATAACGTATAACGTACTATAGTATTACGATATAACGTATATGGTAATATAGTACTACGGTATAACGTCTAACGTTATATATTATTACGTTATAACGTCTAACGTTATATAGTATTACGTTACAACGTCTAAGGTAATATAGTATTACGTTATAACGTATAACGAACTATAGTATTACGGTATATCGTATAACGTTGTATGGTATTACGATAAAACGTACAGCGTACTGTAGTATTACGTTATGACGTCTAACGCTATATAGTATTACGTGATAACGTGTAACGTTATATAGTATATCGTCATAACGTCTAAGGTAATACAGTATTACGTTATAACGTATAACGTACTATAGTATTACGGTTTAACGTAAAACGTAATATAGTATTACGGTATAACTTCTAACGTTATATAGTATTACGCTAGAACGTGTAACGTTATATAGTATATCGTTATAACGTTTAAGGTAATATAGTATTACGTTATAACGTGTAACGTTATATAGTATATTGTTATATCGTCTAAGGTAATATAGTATTACGTTATAACGTATAACGTACTATAGTATTACGTTCTAACGTCTGACGTTATATAGTATTACGTTATAACATCTAACGTTATACAGTATTACGTTATAACGTATAACGTACAATAGTATTACCTTATAATGTAAAGCGTAATATAGTATTACGGTATAACGTATCACGTTATATGGTATTACTTTGTAACGGTTAACATTATATAGAAATACGATATAACGTTTAACGTTATATAGTATTACTTTATAACGTACTACGTAATATAATATTACGGTATAACGTCTAACGTTATATAGTATTCCGTTATAACGTCTAAGGTATTATAGTATTACGTTATAACGTAAAACGAACTATAGTATTACGGTATATCGTATAACGTTGTATGGTATTACGATAAAACGTACAGCGTACTGTAGTATTACGTTATGACGTCTAACGCTATATAGTATTACGTTATAACGAAGAACGTAATATAGAATCACTGTATAACGTATAACGTAATATAGTATCACGGTATAACGTATAACGTTATATAGTATTACGTTTTAACGTAAAACGTACTATAGTATTACGTTATAACGTGTAACGTTATATAGTATAACGTTATAACGTCTAAGGTAATATAGTATTACGTTATAACGTGTAACGTTATAGAGTATATCGTTATAACGTACAACGTAATATAGTATTACGTTATAACGTCTAAGGTAAATTAGTATTACGTTATAAATTGTAACGTTATAGAGTATATCGTTATAACGTCTAAGTTAATATAGTATTACGTTATAACGTATAACGAACTATAGTATTACGGTATATCGTATAACGTTGTATGGTATTACGATAAAACGTACAGCGTACTGTAGTATTACGTTATGACGTCTAACGCTTTATAATATTACGTTATAACGTGTAACGTTAATTAGTATAACGTTATAATGTCTAAGGTAATATAGTATTAAATTATAGCGTATAACGTACTATAGTATTACGATATAACGTATATGGTAATATAGTACTACGGTATAACGTCTAACGTTATATATTATTACGTTATAACGTCTAACGTTATATAGTATTACATTACATCGTCTAAGGTAATATAGTATTACGTTATAACGTATAACGAACTATAGTATTACGGTATATCGTATAACGTTGTATGGTATTACGATAAAACGTACAGCGTACTGTAGTATTACGTTATGACGTCTAACGCTATATAGTATTACGTTATAACGTGTAACGTTATATAGTATTTCGTCATAAGGTCTAAGGTAAATTAGTATTACGTTATAACGTGTAACGTTATATAGTATATCGTTATAACGTCTAAGGTAAATTAGTATTACGTCATAACGTGTAACGTTATGGAGTATATCGTTATAACGTCTAAGGTGATATAGTATTACGTTTTAACGTAAAACGTACTATAGTATTACGTTATAACGTGTAACGTTATAGAGTATATCGTTATAACGTACAACGTAATATAGTATTACGGTATAACGTCTAAAGTAATATAGTATTACGTTATAACTTCTAAGGTAATATAGTATTACGTTATAACGTCTAAGGTAATATAGTATTACGTTATAACGTCTAAGGTAATATAGAATTACGTTATAACGTACAACGTACCATAGTATTACCTTATAATGTAAAATGTAATAAAGTATTACGTTATAGCGTATAACGTACTATAGTGTTACGTTATAACGTCTAAGGTAAATTAGTATTACGTTATAACGTGTAACGTTATAGAGTATATCGTTATAACGTCTAAGTTAATATAGTATTACGTTATAACGTATAACGAACTATAGTATTACGGTATATCGTATAACGTTGTATGGTATTACGATAAAACGTACAGCGTACTGTAGTATTACGTTATGACGTCTAACGCTATATAGTATTACGTTATAACGAATAACTTAATATAGAATCACTGTATAACGTATAACGTAATATAGTATCACGGTATAACGTATAACTTTATATAGCATTACGTTTTAACGTAAAACGTACTATAGTATTACGTTATAACGTGTAACGTTATATAGTATAACGTTATAACGTCTAAGGTAATATAGTATTACGTTATAACGTATAACGTACTATAGTATTACGTTTTAACGTAAAACGAAATATAGTATTACGGTATAACGTCTAACGTTATATAGTATTGCGTTATAACGTCTAAGGTAATATAGTATTACGTTATAACGTGTAACGTTATAGAGTATATCGTTATAACGTACAACGTAATATAGTATTACGGTATAACGTCTAAAGTAATATAGTATTACGTTATAACTTCTAAGGTAATATAGTATTACGTTATACCGTCTAAGGTAATATAGTATTACGTTATAACATATAACGTACTATAGTATTACGTTATAACGAATAACGTAATATAGAATCACTGTATAACGTATAACGTAATATAGTATCACGGTATAACGTATAACGTTATATAGTATTACGTTATAACGTGTAACGTTATATAGTATTACGTTATAACGTCTAAGGTAATATAGAATTACGTTATAACGTACAACGTACCATAGTATTACCTTATAATGTATAATGTAATAAAGTATTACGTTATAGCGTATAACGTACTATAGTGTTACGTTATAACGTCTAAGGTAAATTAGTATTACGTTATAACGTGTAACGTTATAGAGTATATCGTTATAACGTCTAAGTTAATATAGTATTACGTTATAACGTATAACGAACTATAGTATTACGGTATATCGTATAACGTTGTATGGTATTACGATAAAACGTACAGCGTACTGTAGTATTACGTTATGACGTCTAACGCTATATAGTATTACGTTATAACGAATAACGTAATATAGAATCACTGTATAACGTATAACGTAATATAGTATCACGGTATAACGTATAACGTTATATAGTATTACGTTTTAACGTAAAACGAACTATAGTATTACGTTATAACGTGTAACGTTATATAGTATAACGTTATAACGTCTAAGGTAATATAGTATTACGTTATAACATATAACGTACTATAGTATTACGTTATAACGAATAACGTAATATAGAATCACTGTATAACGTATAACGTAATATAGTATCACGGTATAACGTATAACGTTATATAGTATTACGTTATAACGTGTAACGTTATATAGTATTACGTTATAACGTCTAAGGTAATATAGAATTACGTTATAACGTACAACGTACCATAGTATTACCTTATAATGTATAATGTAATAAAGTATTACGTTATAGCGTATAACGTACTATAGTGTTACGTTATAACGTCTAAGGTAAATTAGTATTACGTTATAACGTGTAACGTTATAGAGTATATCGTTATAACGTCTAAGTTAATATAGTATTACGTTATAACGTATAACGAACTATAGTATTACGGTATATCGTATAACGTTGTATGGTATTACGATAAAACGTACAGCGTACTGTAGTATTACGTTATGACGTCTAACGCTATATAGTATTACGTTATAACGAATAACGTAATATAGAATCACTGTATAACGTATAACGTAATATAGTATCACGGTATAACGTATAACGTTATATAGTATTACGTTTTAACGTAAAACGAACTATAGTATTACGTTATAACGTGTAACGTTATATAGTATAACGTTATAACGTCTAAGGTAATATAGTATTACGTTATAACGTATAACGTACTATAGTATTACCTTATAATGTAAAATGTAATAAAGTATTACGTTATAGCGTATAACGTACTATAGTGTTACGTTATAACGTCTAAGGTAAATTAGTATTACGTTATAACGTGTAACGTTATAGAGTATATCGTTATAACGTCTAAGTTAATATAGTATTACGTTATAACGTATAACGAACTATAGTATTACGGTATATCGTATAACGTTGTATGGTATTACGATAAAACGTACAGCGTACTGTAGTATTGCGTTATGACGTCTAACGCTATATAGTATTACGTTATAACGTGTAACGTTAATTAGTATAACGTTATAATGTCTAAGGTAATATAGTATTAAATTATAACGTATAACGTACTATAGTATTACGATATAACGTATATGGTAATATAGTACTACGGTATAACGTCTAACGTTATATATTATTACGTTATAACGTCTAACGTTATATAGTATTACGTTACAACGTCTAAGGTAATATAGTATTACGTTATAACGTATAACGAACTATAGTATTACGGTATATCGTATAACGTTGTATGGTATTACGATAAAACGTACAGCGTACTGTAGTATTACGTTATGACGTCTAACGCTATATAGTATTACGTGATAACGTGTAACGTTATATAGTATATCGTCATAACGTCTAAGGTAATACAGTATTACGTTATAACGTATAACGTACTATAGTATTACGGTTTAACGTAAAACGTAATATAGTATTACGGTATAACTTCTAACGTTATATAGTATTACGCTAGAACGTGTAACGTTATATAGTATATCGTTATAACGTTTAAGGTAATATAGTATTACGTTATAACGTGTAACGTTATATAGTATATTGTTATATCGTCTAAGGTAATATAGTATTACGTTATAACGTATAACGTACTATAGTATTACGTTCTAACGTCTGACGTTATATAGTATTACGTTATAACATCTAACGTTATACAGTATTACGTTATAACGTCTAGGGTAATATAGTATTACGTTATAACGTATAACGTACAATAGTATTACCTTATAATGTAAAGCGTAATATAGTATTACGGTATAACGTATCACGTTATATGGTATTACTTTGTAACGGTTAACATTATATAGAAATACGATATAACGTTTAACGTTATATAGTATTACTTTATAACGTACTACGTAATATAATATTACGGTATAACGTCTAACGTTATATAGTATTCCGTTATAACGTCTAAGGTATTATAGTATTACGTTATAACGTATAACGAACTATAGTATTACGGTATATCGTATAACGTTGTATGGTATTACGATAAAACGTACAGCGTACTGTAGTATTACGTTATGACGTCTAAGGCTATATAGTATTACGTTATAACGAAGAACGTAATATAGAATCACTGTATAACGTATAACGTAATATAGTATCACGGTATAACGTATAACGTTATATAGTATTACGTTTTAACGTAAAACGTACTATAGTATTACGTTATAACGTGTAACGTTATATAGTATAACGTTATAACGTCTAAGGTAATATAGTATTACGTTATAACGTATAACGTACTATAGTATTACGTTTTAACGTAAAACGTAATATAGTATTACGGTATAACGTCTAACGTTATAGAGTATATCGTTATAACGTCTAAGTTAATATAGTATTACGTTATAACGTATAACGAACTATAGTATTACGGTATATCGTATAACGTTGTATGGTATTACGATAAAACGTACAGCGTACTGTAGTATTACGTTATGACGTCTAACGCTTTATAGTATTACGTTATAACGTGTAACGTTAATTAGTATAACGTTATAATGTCTAAGGTAATATAGTATTAAATTATAGCGTATAACGTACTATAGTATTACGATATAACGTATATGGTAATATAGTACTACGGTATAACGTCTAACGTTATATATTATTACGTTATAACGTCTAACGTTATATAGTATTACATTACATCGTCTAAGGTAATATAGTATTACGTTATAACGTATAACGAACTATAGTATTACGGTATATCGTATAACGTTGTATGGTATTACGATAAAACGTACAGCGTACTGTAGTATTACGTTATGACGTCTAACGCTATATAGTATTACGTTATAACGTGTAACGTTATATAGTATTTCGTCATAAGGTCTAAGGTAAATTAGTATTACGTTATAACGTGTAACGTTATATAGTATATCGTTATAACGTCTAAGGTAAATTAGCATTACGTCATAACGTGTAACGTTATGGAGTATATCGTTATAACGTCTAAGTTAATATAGTATTACGTTATAACGTATAACGAACTATAGTATTACGGTATATCGTATAACGTTGTATGGTATTACGATAAAACGTACAGCGTACTGTAGTATTACGTTATGACGTCTAACGCTATATAGTATTACGTTTTAACGTAAAACGTACTATAGTATTACGTTATAACGTGTAACGTTATATAGTATATCGTTATAACGTCTAAGGTAAATTAGCATTACGTCATAACGTCTAACGTTATATAGTATTACATTACATCGTCTAAGGTAATATAGTATTACGTTATAACGTATAACGAACTATAGTATTACGGTATATCGTATAACGTTGTATGGTATTACGATAAAACGTACAGCGTACTGTAGTATTACGTTATGACGTCTAACGCTATATAGTATTACGTTTTAACGTAAAACGTACTATAGTATTACGTTATAACGTGTAACGTTATAGAGTATATCGTTATAACGTACAACGTAATATAGTATTACGGTATAACGTCTAAAGTAATATAGTATTACGTTATAACTTCTAAGGTAATATAGTATTACGTTATAACGTCTAAGGTAATATAGTATTACGTTATAACGTCTAAGGTAATATAGAATTACGTTATAACGTACAACGTACCATAGTATTACCTTATAATGTAAAATGTAATAAAGTATTACGTTATAGCGTATAGCGTACTATAGTGTTACGTTATAACGTCTAAGGTAAATTAGTATTACGTTATAACGTGTAACGTTATAGAGTATATCGTTATAACGTCTAAGTTAATATAGTATTACGTTATAACGTATAACGAACTATAGTATTACGGTATATCGTATAACGTTGTATGGTATTACGATAAAACGTACAGCGTACTGTAGTATTACGTTATGACGTCTAACGCTATATAGTATTACGTTATAACGAATAACTTAATATAGAATCACTGTATAACGTATAACGTAATATAGTATCACGGTATAACGTATAACTTTATATAGCATTACGTTTTAACGTAAAACGTACTATAGTATTACGTTATAACGTGTAACGTTATATAGTATAACGTTATAACGTCTAAGGTAATATAGTATTACGTTATAACGTATAACGTACTATAGTATTACGTTTTAACGTAAAACGAAATATAGTATTACGGTATAACGTCTAACGTTATATAGTATTGCGTTATAACGTCTAAGGTAATATAGTATTACGTTATAACGAATAACGTAATATAGAATCACTGTATAACGTATAACGTAATATAGTATCACGGTATAACGTATAACGTTATATAGTATTACGTTTTAACGTAAAACGAACTATAGTATTACGTTATAACGTGTAACGTTATATAGTATATCGTTATAACGTCTAAGGTAAATTAGTATTACGTCATAACGTGTAACGTTATGGAGTATATCGTTATAACGTCTAAGGTGATATAGTATTACGTTTTAACGTAAAACGTACTATAGTATTACGTTATAACGTGTAACGTTATAGAGTATATCGTTATAACGTACAACGTAATATAGTATTACGGTATAACGTCTAAAGTAATATAGTATTACGTTATAACTTCTAAGGTAATATAGTATTACGTTATAACGTCTAAGGTAATATAGTATTACGTTATAACGTCTAAGGTAATATAGAATTACGTTATAACGTACAACGTACCATAGTATTACCTTATAATGTAAAATGTAATAAAGTATTACGTTATAGCGTATAACGTACTATAGTGTTACGTTATAACGTCTAAGGTAATATAGTATTACGTTATAACGTATAACGTACTATAGTATTACGTTTTAACGTAAAACGAAATATAGTATTACGGTATAACGTCTAACGTTATATAGTATTGCGTTATAACGTCTAAGGTAATATAGTATTACGTTATAACGAATAACGTAATATAGAATCACTGTATAACGTATAACGTAATATAGTATCACGGTATAACGTATAACGTTATATAGTATTACGTTATAACGTGTAACGTTATATAGTATTACGTTATAACGTCTAAGGTAATATAGAATTACGTTATAACGTACAACGTACCATAGTATTACCTTATAATGTATAATGTAATAAAGTATTACGTTATAGCGTATAACGTACTATAGTGTTACGTTATAACGTCTAAGGTAAATTAGTATTACGTTATAACGTGTAACGTTATAGAGTATATCGTTATAACGTCTAAGTTAATATAGTATTACGTTATAACGTATAACGAACTATGGTATTACGGTATATCGTATAACGTTGTATGGTATTACGATAAAACGTACAGCGTACTGTAGTATTACGTTATGACGTCTAACGCTATATAGTATTACGTTATAACGAATAACGTAATATAGAATCACTGTATAACGTATAACGTAATATAGTATCACGGTATAACGTATAACGTTATATAGTATTACGTTTTTACGTAAAACGAACTATAGTATTACGTTATAACGTGTAACGTTATATAGTATAACGTTATAACGTCTAAGGTAATATAGTATTACGTTATAACGTATAACGTACTATAGTATTACCTTATAATGTAAAATGTAATAAAGTATTACGTTATAGCGTATAACGTACTATAGTGTTACGTTATAACGTCTAAGGTAAATTAGTATTACGTTATAACGTGTAACGTTATAGAGTATATCGTTATAACGTCTAAGTTAATATAGTATTACGTTATAACGTATAACGAACTATAGTATTACGGTATATCGTATAACGTTGTATGGTATTACGATAAAACGTACAGCGTACTGTAGTATTACGTTATGACGTCTAACGCTATATAGTATTACGTTATAACGTGTAACGTTAATTAGTATAACGTTATAATGTCTAAGGTAATATAGTATTAAATTATAACGTATAACGTACTATAGTATTACGATATAACGTATATGGTAATATAGTACTACGGTATAACGTCTAACGTTATATATTATTACGTTATAACGTCTAACGTTATATAGTATTACGTTACAACGTCTAAGGTAATATAGTATTACGTTATAACGTATAACGAACTATAGTATTACGGTATATCGTATAACGTTGTATGGTATTACGATAAAACGTACAGCGTACTGTAGTATTACGTTATGACGTCTAACGCTTTATAGTATTACGTTATAACGTGTAACGTTAATTAGTATAACGTTATAATGTCTAAGGTAATATAGTATTAAATTATAGCGTATAACGTACTATAGTATTACGATATAACGTATATGGTAATATAGTACTACGGTATAACGTCTAACGTTATATATTATTACGTTATAACGTCTAACGTTATATAGTATTACATTACATCGTCTAAGGTAATATAGTATTACGTTATAACGTATAACGAACTATAGTATTACGGTATATCGTATAACGTTGTATGGTATTACGATAAAACGTACAGCGTACTGTAGTATTACGTTATGACGTCTAACGCTATATAGTATTACGTTATAACGTGTAACGTTATATAGTATTTCGTCATAAGGTCTAAGGTAAATTAGTATTACGTTATAACGTGTAACGTTATATAGTATATCGTTATAACGTCTAAGGTAAATTAGCATTACGTCATAACGTGTAACGTTATGGAGTATATCGTTATAACGTCTAAGTTAATATAGTATTACGTTATAACGTATAACGAACTATAGTATTACGGTATATCGTATAACGTTGTATGGTATTACGATAAAACGTACAGCGTACTGTAGTAATACGTTATGACGTCTAACGCTATATAGTATTACGTTTTAACGTAAAACGTACTATAGTATTACGTTATAACGTGTAACGTTATATAGTATATCGTTATAACGTCTAAGGTAAATTAGCATTACGTCATAACGTCTAACGTTATATAGTATTACATTACATCGTCTAAGGTAATATAGTATTACGTTATAACGTATAACGAACTATAGTATTACGGTATATCGTATAACGTTGTATGGTATTACGATAAAACGTACAGCGTACTGTAGTATTACGTTATGACGTCTAACGCTATATAGTATTACGTTTTAACGTAAAACGTACTATAGTATTACGTTATAACGTGTAACGTTATAGAGTATATCGTTATAACGTACAACGTAATATAGTATTACGGTATAACGTCTAAAGTAATATAGTATTACGTTATAACTTCTAAGGTAATATAGTATTACGTTATAACGTCTAAGGTAATATAGTATTACGTTATAACGTCTAAGGTAATATAGAATTACGTTATAACGTACAACGTACCATAGTATTACCTTATAATGTAAAATGTAATAAAGTATTACGTTATAGCGTATAGCGTACTATAGTGTTACGTTATAACGTCTAAGGTAAATTAGTATTACGTTATAACGTGTAACGTTATAGAGTATATCGTTATAACGTCTAAGTTAATATAGTATTACGTTATAACGTATAACGAACTATAGTATTACGGTATATCGTATAACGTTGTATGGTATTACGATAAAACGTACAGCGTACTGTAGTATTACGTTATGACGTCTAACGCTATATAGTATTACGTTATAACGAATAACTTAATATAGAATCACTGTATAACGTATAACGTAATATAGTATCACGGTATAACGTATAACTTTATATAGCATTACGTTTTAACGTAAAACGTACTATAGTATTACGTTATAACGTGTAACGTTATATAGTATAACGTTATAACGTCTAAGGTAATATAGTATTACGTTATAACGTATAACGTACTATAGTATTACGTTTTAACGTAAAACGAAATATAGTATTACGGTATAACGTCTAACGTTATATAGTATTGCGTTATAACGTCTAAGGTAATATAGTATTACGTTATAACGAATAACGTAATATAGAATCACTGTATAACGTATAACGTAATATAGTATCACGGTATAACGTATAACGTTATATAGTATTACGTTTTAACGTAAAACGAACTATAGTATTACGTTATAACGTGTAACGTTATATAGTATATCGTTATAACGTCTAAGGTAAATTAGTATTACGTCATAACGTGTAACGTTATGGAGTATATCGTTATAACGTCTAAGGTGATATAGTATTACGTTTTAACGTAAAACGTACTATAGTATTACGTTATAACGTGTAACGTTATAGAGTATATCGTTATAACGTACAACGTAATATAGTATTACGGTATAACGTCTAAAGTAATATAGTATTACGTTATAACTTCTAAGGTAATATAGTATTACGTTATAACGTCTAAGGTAATATAGTATTACGTTATAACGTCTAAGGTAATATAGAATTACGTTATAACGTACAACGTACCATAGTATTACCTTATAATGTAAAATGTAATAAAGTATTACGTTATAGCGTATAACGTACTATAGTGTTACGTTATAACGTCTAAGGTAATATAGTATTACGTTATAACGTATAACGTACTATAGTATTACGTTTTAACGTAAAACGAAATATAGTATTACGGTATAACGTCTAACGTTATATAGTATTGCGTTATAACGTCTAAGGTAATATAGTATTACGTTATAACGAATAACGTAATATAGAATCACTGTATAACGTATAACGTAATATAGTATCACGGTATAACGTATAACGTTATATAGTATTACGTTATAACGTGTAACGTTATATAGTATTACGTTATAACGTCTAAGGTAATATAGAATTACGTTATAACGTACAACGTACCATAGTATTACCTTATAATGTATAATGTAATAAAGTATTACGTTATAGCGTATAACGTACTATAGTGTTACGTTATAACGTCTAAGGTAAATTAGTATTACGTTATAACGTGTAACGTTATAGAGTATATCGTTATAACGTCTAAGTTAATATAGTATTACGTTATAACGTATAACGAACTATGGTATTACGGTATATCGTATAACGTTGTATGGTATTACGATAAAACGTACAGCGTACTGTAGTATTACGTTATGACGTCTAACGCTATATAGTATTACGTTATAACGAATAACGTAATATAGAATCACTGTATAACGTATAACGTAATATAGTATCACGGTATAACGTATAACGTTATATAGTATTACGTTTTTACGTAAAACGAACTATAGTATTACGTTATAACGTGTAACGTTATATAGTATAACGTTATAACGTCTAAGGTAATATAGTATTACGTTATAACGTATAACGTACTATAGTATTACCTTATAATGTAAAATGTAATAAAGTATTACGTTATAGCGTATAACGTACTATAGTGTTACGTTATAACGTCTAAGGTAAATTAGTATTACGTTATAACGTGTAACGTTATAGAGTATATCGTTATAACGTCTAAGTTAATATAGTATTACGTTATAACGTATAACGAACTATAGTATTACGGTATATCGTATAACGTTGTATGGTATTACGATAAAACGTACAGCGTACTGTAGTATTACGTTATGACGTCTAACGCTATATAGTATTACGTTATAACGTGTAACGTTAATTAGTATAACGTTATAATGTCTAAGGTAATATAGTATTAAATTATAACGTATAACGTACTATAGTATTACGATATAACGTATATGGTAATATAGTACTACGGTATAACGTCTAACGTTATATATTATTACGTTATAACGTCTAACGTTATATAGTATTACGTTACAACGTCTAAGGTAATATAGTATTACGTTATAACGTATAACGAACTATAGTATTACGGTATATCGTATAACGTTGTATGGTATTACGATAAAACGTACAGCGTACTGTAGTATTACGTTATGACGTCTAACGCTATATAGTATTACGTTATAACGTGTAACGTTATATAGTATATCGTCATAACGTCTAAGGTAATACAGTATTACGTTATAACGTATAACGTACTATAGTATTACGGTTTAACGTAAAACGTAATATAGTATTACGGTATAACTTGTAACGTTATATAGTATTACGCTAGAACGTGTAACGTTATATAGTATATCGTTATAACGTTTAAGGTAATATAGTATTACGTTATAACGTGTAACGTTATATAGTATATTGTTATATCGTCTAAGGTAATATATTATTACGTTATAACGTATAACGTACTATAGTATTACGTTCTAACGTCTGACGTTATATAGTATTACGTTATAACATCTAACGTTATACAGTATTACGTTATAACGTCTAGGGTAATATAGTATTACGTTATAACGTACAACGTACAATAGTATTACCTTATAATGTAAAGCGTAATATAGTATTACGGTATAACGTATCACGTTATATGGTATTACGTTACAACGTGTAACGTTACATAGTATATCGTTATAACGTCTAAGGCAATATAGTATTACGTTATAACGTTTAACGTTATATAGTATATCGTTATAACGTGTAAGGTAATATAGTGTTACGTTATAACATCTAACGTTATATAGTATTACGCTAGAACGTGTAACGTTATATAGTATATCGTCATAACGTCTAAGGTAATACAGTATTACGTTATAACGTATAACGTACTATAGTATTACGGTTTAACGTAAAACGTAATATAGTATTACGGTATAACTTCTAACGTTATATAGTATTACGCTAGAACGTGTAACGTTATATAGTATATCGTTATAACGTTGAAGGTAATATAGTATTACGTTATAACGTGTAACGTTATATAGTATACCGTTATAACGTCTAAGGTAATACAGTATTACGTTATAACGTATAACGAACTATAGTATTACGTTTCAACGTAAAACGTAATATAGTATTACGGCATAACGTCTATCGTTATATAGTATTTCGTTATAACGTCTAAGGTAATATAGTATTACGTTATAACGTATAACGTACTATAGTATTACGTTTTAACGTAAAGCGTAATATAGTATTACGGTATAACGTTTAACGTTATATAGTATTACGTTACAACGTGTAACGTTACATAGTATATCGTTATAACGTCTAAGGCAATATAGTATTACGTTATAACGTTTAACGTTATATAGTATATCGTTATAACGTGTAAGGTAATATAGTGTTACGTTATAACATCTAACGTTATATAGTATTACGCTATAACGTGTAACGTTATATAGTATATCGTTATAACGTTTAAGATAATATAGTATTACGTTATAACGTGCAACGTTATATAGTATATCGTTATAACGTCTAAGGTAAATTAGTATTACGTTATAACGTGTAACGTTATGGAGTATATCGTTATAACGTCTAAGGTGATATTGTATTACGTTATAACGTATAACGAACTATAGTATTACGTTTCAACGTAAAACGTAATATAGTATTACGGCATAACGTCTATCGTTATATAGTATTACGTTATAACGTCTAAGGTAATATAGTATTACGTCATAACGTATAACGTACTATAGTATTACGTTATAACGTGTAACGTTATATAGTATTGCGTTATAACGTCTAAGGTAATATAGTATTACGTTATAACGTGTAACGTTATAGAGTATATCGTTATAACGTACAACGTAATATAGTATTACGGTATAACGTCTAAAGTAATATAGTATTACGTTATAACGTCTAAGGTAATATAGTATTACGGTATAACGTCTAAGGTAATATAGTATTACGTTATAACATATAACGTACTATAGTATTACGTTATAACGAATAACGTAATATAGAATCACTGTATAACGTATAACGTAATATAGTATCACGGTATAACGTCTAACGTTATATAGTATTACGTTATAACGTGTAACGTTATATAGTATTACGTTATAACGTCTAAGGTAATATAGAATTACGTTATAACGTACAACGTACCATAGTATTACCTTATAATGTAAAATGTAATAAAGTATTACGTTATATCGTGTAACGTTATAGAGTATATCGTTATAACGTCTAAGTTAATATAGTATTACGTTATAACGTATAACGAACTATAGTATTACGTTTTAACGTAAAACGTAATATAGTATTACGGTATAACGTCTAACGCTATATAGTATTACGTTATAACGTGTAACGTTAATTAGTATAACGTTATAATGTCTAAGGTAATATAGTATTAAATTATAACGTATAACGTACTATAGTATTACGATATAACGTATATGGCAATATAGTACTACGGTATAACGTCTAACGTTATATATTATTACGTTATAACGTGTAACGTTATATAGTATATCGTTATAACGTCTAAGGTAATATAGTATTACGTTATAACGTATAACGTACTATAGTATTACGTTTTAACGTAAAACGTAATGTAGTATTACGGTATAACTTCTAACGTAATATAGTATTACGGTATAACTTCTAACGTTATATAGTATTACGCTATAACGTGTAACGTTATATAGTATATCGTTATAACGTCTAACGTTATATGGTATTACGTTATAACGTCTATCGTTATACAGTATTACGTTATAATGTCTAGGGTAATATAGTATTATGTTATAACGTACAACGTACTATAGTTTTACCTTATAATGTAAAATGTAATATAGTATTACGGTATAACGTATAACGTTATATAATATAACGTTATAACGTATAACGTTATATAATATAACGTTATAACGTATAACGTTATATAATATAACGTTATAACGTGTAACGTTATATAGTATAACGTTATAACGTCTAAGGTAACATAGTATTAAATTATAACGTATAACGTACTATAGTATTACGATATAACGTCTAAGGTAATATAGTATTACGCTATAACGTATAATGTACTATAGTATTACGTTGTAACGTCTGACGTTATATGGTATTACGTTATAACGTCTAACGTTATACAGTATCACGTTATAACGTCTAGGGTAATATAGTATTACGTTATAACGTACTACGTACTATAGTATTACGTTGCAACGTAAAACGTAATATAGTATTACGGTATAACGTATAACGTTATGCAGTATTACGTTATAACGTGTACCCTTATATAGTATTACGTTAAGACGTCTAACGCTATATAATATTACGTTATGACGTGTAACGTTATATAGCATTACGTTATAACGTATCACGTTATATGGTATTACTGTATAACGGTTAACATTATATAGAATTACGTTGTAACGTTTAACGTTATATAGAGTTACGTTATAACGATTAACGTTATGCAGTATTACGATATAACGTGTAACGTTATATGGTATTACGTTAAAACGTCTAAGGTAATATAGTATTACGTTATAACGTATAACGTAATATAGTATTGCGGCATAACGTATAACGTTGTATGGTATTACGTTAAAGCGTACAACGTACTGTAGTATTACGTTATGACGTCTAACGCTATATAGTATTACATTATAACGTGTAACGTTATATAGTATAACGTTATAACGTGTAACGTTATACAGGATTACATTTTAACGTGTAATGTTATATAGTATGTCACAGGCGTCTCGTAATACAGCGCTAGGATAATCACATTCTTTGCATACCATAGTCATCAAAAATTGTAACTATGCTGTTCAGCATACCTATGCGGCCGGCTTCCAGCGATACCCCACCACAGGATCTGAACAGTTGATGTATAAAACACGCCTAAGTCAGTACTCGAGTTCTTTTTCTGTTCATTTTTTTGTTGTAAAACTTTGAAACGTCACTCTGTTGGATTCATGTAGTAAGAGTCCATTTTCATATAGGAAGTTTAAGATGCCTTAGTATACGAACTTCCAGAACGGACTTTAGATGTTGATGGTTGTAATAAGGACAAATTATATTTCATACCACATAGTGTAATATTTTTAAGAAGCACCGTAAATCCTTGGAATCGGTATGTCAGTAAAACACATTCCATGACATATGTTTTTAATTGCAAAACGAACGAGAAGATATTCGACCTTCATAGACCAAGTTCAGCAGAAGCAAGATTCATTGAATCTTTTAAAAGTCGCCTTATTTGGCATTGGCCTAATGATCCATCACTTACTATGAACAGATTTGCAAAATTTATTAAAGATAAGTGTCCTATATACAATACACCCTTAAAATATTAAAACTACAGAATGTACATATATCGTACATGACTCGAGCCGCTTAGAAGTGAAACAGATTAATTCCGTTAAGTTGACTGTTATTTCAAATATGAAATACTTATGATATATTTCAGTATTTAGTATTATGTTTCTATAGAAATAGAGGTAGTATCTGAAAGTATAATTAATAAGTTTGTCTTCCGAGTGGCAGAATTGCAATACTATTTGGTATGAAATATACTTTTACAAATGATATGCGGTATTGTATGGTTATTGGAATGACTTGTGACATTAAACTGTACTATATGATTGTATAATTTAATTTATAAATATATAATAAATATTTAGTCGGTACAATTTGTCTTTGGTTAGAATTATTAGAATCCTATTTGTGGCACCTGCTTCCACAATAGATTAAGCGTCCGTACCTAAGTCTACAATCCACTAGTTCCTAGCTTCAATATTTGACTCGGTGCTTTTAAAAAGAAATATATGTCTCACGTGCTCAATTATAGATACTTACGAACTATCTAAAATATAGAATTAGTTAAAGTACTGTGAGAAAGTAATTTATAGTGCTATTGGGTTTGGTAACGTTATGACATATTTCAATATCGTTCACGCCATCACAAAATCAAGTATGACGCCCCGTCGGTCTATATGTTCGCGGGGAGATGCTGAACGAGGACGATAGCGTCGGGTTCGGACAAAGTCCCGAGACGGATATGAGCGGAGACGGTGAGGGTCATGGCCCCCAGACTACGACACTTATCTCACGATTTCTAAGGGAGGGAGCCTACCCACGGATATGGCGCATGGCGAGACAGGCACTGCTTCGGAAGGGGGGACGACCGACGGACTCGCCGTCCTCGTATCGTCTGGTGTGCTTATTTGCCGAGGTGGGCAAGCTCTTGGAAGGAATCGTCGACTCCCGTCTGGGGACCCACATGTCAGAGCGAGTACACGGTTGGCGCGAAAGCCAGTATGGCTTTCTCTCGGAGGCGGCTAAGACCCTCTCCAGACCATCAACCTTCTTATTATCCAATCAGAAGCAATATCTTTTGCCCTCACTTTCCTAGAAAAAATTGTCATCGACAAATCCGTTGGTCCGATTCGCTAGACAAACCAATCACTAGCTTTCCTCCGCCACAGCATCGTCACTGAACTTCACACATTCCCTGGCTTTAGAATAGTTAACATCTCGCGAGTGGTTTCTTAGCTTTGGATCAACCAGTGTCTCTGAAGTCGTTGCGCATTCTTTTACCCGTCACCGTCTAAGCTTACGTCGCGTACTCGACACTGTAACATTGTCTAATAATCGAAATCTAATTATACTCTATCGGTTTATATCTCTATAGTCAACTTGTTGTTTGAATAAACTGAAATTGGGGCGCGATAATTCAGTGTATACTCAATTGAACCACCACTATTATTCTAGTAGAAACAAGCGGATCGATCTATTCGTGGCGTTGATTATCTTATCGTAAAGGGAATTTACGACTCTCGTAGACGCTCTATCTCGCGAACGGCTTACGACCTAGTTGGTTTTGTTTAAATGCAAGTTATGGTTTCGCCGGAGTAGGGGTAGAAAGAACGAAGGGCATACACGAATCATTCACGAGCGACTTGAGGAATATGGGCGAAATGATTTGAAATAGTATTTCTGTATGCAGATTGCTTCATATTTATATTGTTATTAGAATATAAATGTCTTAGTACAAACCCGGACGATAAATAAATGGCTTATTTCGTTAGAAAAGGTTATTGCAATTCCGAATTAAACTAGAAACTTTCGATAATTCTCAGCTACGAAATTTACACGTTTTATTCTACAATAAATGGTACGTGTCTGTCAGTTAGATATTATAAGAACGGCAAGTTTTCCTTTGAAGCCTTAAAATTTCGACAAAGGATTTGAAGCGTAGTCGTCATTGTGTAGGTACGCCCTTGTGAGTTGACGTCAGCCGGATGTAGAGTTAGTTCCGCATCGGCCATACTGGTCGCCATCTTTACCTTTCTCAAATCGCGTTCTTTATATAATTATTACAATTTACATGTTATTATAAACTGTATTATAAATTATTATAAATCTTTGTACATTATACACACACACACACACACAGGGTATATATATATATTGATGATGTAAATAAATTCTACATTTGGGAAGAACGAATCCAAGTATTATGCTGTGCTGTCGGATTAATATAGATGGCGGGGCAGTAGCCGCTTGGGGTACGTTGGCGTTGCCTCCGGGCCGCTTCGGTCAGTCTCACTGTGCGACTAGTTGGTGACGGTTGTGTCGAAGTTAGTGACGAAAGTGCGGAGTGGTTTCTCAGTCTGATTCATGTGTTTTCAGTGCATGTTTTAGCGCGTTTCTTGGATGTTATTTCGTCACAGTGAATAAAGTGACTTTTTTATACGTGTGTACTGGTTAATTCTGTCGTTGCTACTGAATATTACAGTATTCTTGTACGTGATTGTATTCTTATGCGATTGATGCATAAACATACCATGCAAGAAGAATTTGAAACTAGGACAAAGAGGAAGAAATACGGAGGAGATACTTATGACCATTGTAAACGACAAAGAATTCGTAGAAATTCGAGTGAATCTGACGCGGAGGATATTGATGAAGAGAGAGTATGCAATACAAGAATAGAAGTAATAACACAAGAGTCAAACAATCTCCTCGACAAGGGCAAAAGGATGATGCGAATGATGGGATATAAAGAAGGTGAGGGCCTTGGAAAAAATAAACAAGGTCGTTTAGGGCCAGTTCAAGCACCTAAACAGCATGGCCGTAAAGGTCTTGGATATCATGTTCCTGGACTTGAAGCTTCAGGTCTTAAATGGAATCCTGCAGAGGATGTAATAAAGTGTGTAGAAGACATGAAATGGATAAGAAATCCAAATTCTGATACACCTGCGTCAGAAGAAATGCAACACTGGTTACATCAGGGACCTAAAAAGTTGATCATAGATGATGAAATTGATTTCTGTTGTGAAGATATAGTGAAAAATATTATCAATGCAAAAACAGTATTCGATCATTTGGATGACGTTGAAGTGCGTCGAGCAAGGACACGTTGTAATCCTTATGAAACAATTCGTGGTGCATTCTTCTTAAATCGTGCTGCTGTTAAAATGGCGAATATAGATAGAGCATGTAACTTTATGTTTACTAACCCAGAAGGTTTGGGGAAGAATGAGCTGCTATACTTTGCAGATGTTTGTGCTGGACCAGGTGGTTTTAGTGAATATGTTCTATGGCGAAAGAAATGGCGTGCTAAAGGATTTGGTCTTACTTTAAAGAATGAAAATGATTTCAAATTAGCAGATTTTTATGCGGGTCCTTGCGAAACATTTCATCCATACTATGGACCAAAAGAAAATGGTGACGTTTTCGACCCAGATAATCAAGAGGCATTTACAAATCTTATAATGCAGCATACCCATGGCAAAGGAGTACATTTTATGATGTCCGATGGAGGATTTTCAGTAGAAGGACAAGAAAATATACAAGAAATTCTTTCAAAACAACTGTATCTTTGTCAATGTTTAATAGCATTAATGATTGTAAGAGAGGGTGGTCATTTTGTGACAAAATTATTTGACCTTTTTACACCCTTTAGTGCTGGTTTAGTTTATTTAACCTATCGCTGCTTTGAAGAAGTTTGTATTTTTAAACCAAACTCTTCTAGACCAGCAAATTCAGAACGTTACTTAATATGTAAGAAGAAACGAAGTGGGACACAAGATGTTGTGGAATATCTGAAGCATGTTAATCGTCTGCTTTTAAAAGGTGGTGAAAATGACGATGTTTTACAATTAGTATCATACAACGAATTAGAAAGGGAGAAACAATTTGTTCAATATCTACGTGCTTCTAACAATGATTTGGGCAGAAAACAAATAACAGGCCTGTGTAAAATTGCTGCATTTTGCGAGGATAATACTCTTGTTGAGACAAAACAAGCTGATATGCGCAAACAATGTCTAGAGTATTGGAAACTTCCTGATGAAACTAGGACAATCCCAAGACACTTGAAACCAAAAGATAAATTGAATACTCTTTTGAAAGATACTTCATTCCTTAATATTAATCCAGCACAATTGATGGAATTTAACATTGAAAATGCATTATTGTCACCATATGACTGGTTTTGTATGCCATGTGGTACAAAGCCAAGGCCTGATGATGATAAGAAGAACGCTACATTTTATATGGGCATGGGAAGGAGTAACGTATATAGATATATAAAGAATTCTTGGGTTCGAGTCGATGACATTGGCATAGAATTACCACCAAATACACTTGTGTACGCAGAACTTGTATATGAAATGACTAAGGAGTTTAGTCGTCAGCAAAAAGTACTTGCATTGCATATTATAGACGCATTCTACTTGGGGGGAGAGGACATTAGTGAAAAATATTTGAGGTGCAGGAACGAGGATACGAAGTTGTTCTGTGAAGCTTTGTGGAAACCTGCAGGAAATAATTATACTCGAATACGTGCCAAAGAACTATTTCCAGTTGGTTCATATATATGTGAAAAGTTGCGACTAACACAACGTACAATGAAAAATAATTGCGATGCCTTAGTATACGAACTTCCAGAAAGGACTTTAGATGTTGATGGTTGTAATAAGGACAAATTATATTTCATACCACATAGTGTAATATTTTTAAGAAGCACCGTAAATCCTTGGAATCGGTATGTCAGTAAAACACATTCCATGACATATGTTTTTAATTGCAAAACGAACGAGAAGTTATTCGACCTTCATAGACCAAGTTCAGCAGAAGCAAGATTCATTGAATCTTTTAAAAGTCGCCTTATTTGGCATTGGCCTAATGATCCATCACTTACTATGAACAGATTTGCAAAATTTATTAAAGATAAGTGTCCTATATACAATACACCCTTAAAATATTAAAACTACAGAATGTACATATATCGTACATGACTGGAGCCGCTTAGATGTGAAACAGATTAATTCCGTTAAGTTGACTGTTATTTCAAATATGAAATACTTATGATATATTTCAGTATTTAGTATTATGTTTCTATAGAACTAGAGGTAGTATCTGAAAGTATAATTAATAAGTTTGTCTTCCGAGTGGCAGAATTGCAATACTATTTGGTATGAAATATACTGTTACAAATGATATGCGGTATTGTATGGTTATTGGAATGAATTGTGACATTAAACTGTACTATATGATTGTATAATTTAATTTATAAATATATAATAAATGTTTAGTCGGTACAATTTGTCTTTGGTTAGAATAATTAGAATCCTATTTGTGGCACCTGCTTCCACATTAGATTAAGCGTCCGTACCTAAGTCTACAATCCACTAGTTCCTAGCTTCAATATTTGACTCGGTGCTTTTAAAAAGAAATATATGTCTCACGTGCTCAATTATAGATACTTACGAACTATCTAAAATATAGAATAAGTTAAAGTACTGTGGGAAAGTAATTTATAGTGCTATTGGGTTTGGTAACGTTATGACATATTTCAATATCGTTCACGCCATCACAAAATCAAGTATGACGCCCCGTCGGTCTATATGTTCGCGGGGAGATGCTGAACGAGGACGATAGCGTCGGGTTCGGACAAAGTCCCGAGACGGATATGAGCGGAGACGGTGAGGGTCATGGCCCCCAGACTACGACACTTATCTCACGATTTCTAAGGGAGGGAGCCTACCCACGGATATGGCGCATGGCGAGGCAGTCACTGCTTCGGAAGGGGGGACGACCGACGGACTCGCCGTCCTCGTATCGTCTGGTGTGCTTATTTGACGAAGTGGGCAAGCTCTTGGAAGGAATCGTCGACTCCCGTCTGGGGACCCACATGTCAGAGCGAGTACACGGTTGGCGCGAATGCCGGTATGGCTTTCTCTCGGAGGCGGCTACGAACCTCCCCAGACCATAACCTCCTTATTAACCAATCACAAGCAATATCCATTGTTCTCACTTTCCTACATACCGCCCCCTGTAGGCGAGGCCTATATACCTCTCAACATACCTCCAATAGCAGCAAACATACATGGAATCGAATATTTCAGCCAGACCATGAAAAACTGCAATTACGTGGGATTTGACTGCGACCAGTGTTGATATCGCGTAAACCGACTGGGGTGCGCTGTCTGCGGCGCAAACGCGGGGAATAGCGCGCATCGAGTTTTCGACTTATTTCAAACAGGAGGATTGATAATTCTTTTTATATATGTTCACCTGAACATGTAAAAATTACCGTATCCCGGTTAGAATTGTAGCGACGCTCGACAGTAAACTTTCCTACGGGCTCTGTCCCGTGGATCGCTCAGCAAAGACCCTATTCTACGGACAAGATGATTGCCAGATGCAGATACATCCTCACGAAATAATTTCAGCTAGCCTAATGACCCCTTTTTTCACGTGGAGAATTCCGCATGTTCGCACCGACACTGCGATCAGCAGCAGAGCAGTGCCGGAAACTTGAAGACCTATTCTCAACAATGGCCTGTCTGCGCGTATGATAGGAATGCTCCGCGACCCCTCTCTTTGCGAATTGTTGTCGGTGCATTTCCCGCGATCTCTTAGTCCAGTCGACCCTTGTGTATTGTCACCAGTGACGCCCGTTCCTCCTAGTGTCATAAATAGGCTAGTCGCGTCCGGTTGAGGGTGATGGTGGAGCGTCCGTGGGTAGCCTGAACGTCAACCCCGTCCATCCCATTATCATGCGATGGTGTGAGATTCACTATCTCAACCTTTATGTCCATTCCTTTGCGAGCATCACTCGCTTACTGAAGAGGCGGACAGCTTCGTATTTCTCCGGCTCGCCCCGCATCGCTCCTACGATCGCCGAAGTGATCAGCTTCTCGCCTATGATGAGACGCATGTAGTGGCGGGTACGCTCCCACGCCGGGAATAGCTCCAGCGTGTGCGGCGCTGCGTCCCTATGTACCTGCCATAAATCGGAGGATTTATTTAGCCAAGGTCCTCCAAAATGACAAACAGACTTTCTCTTAGCAGTCACTAGACCTTTTACCTCCTACGGGAAGATATGAGAAATATACTTTCCTTGCGTACGATGCTTCCCGCTAGCGACTTTCTTTCAAGGGCAGTTAGTATCCTATTCCAACCTCCAGCACAAGAGTTGACCAATTAACAACGACGTTCGTTTCCCTCACTTCCCGAACCGAGCATTTCCTTAACAAATCCGGGTATCTCGCATCTTAAGGCATAGTTTTCCCGCGAGGCATCATCTTGATGGAAAGTCAGTCGTCACTTGTACGTCCGAAGCAATCATAGGCAGCTCTTAGTAATTTTTCTGTGTTCCACGTTATCTTGGGCAATCATCAACCGATTTCATATCGTGAAGCAAAACGTATCGAACAGAAGGCGAACTTGTAATCGCGAGTCGCGATCCGCTGCTAGTAATACCGCGGACCGCAAATTTAATAATCGCGAGTACTGCGCACGGTATACACCTTGAATGTATTACAATAAATTTCTCTGTTATACATACTCAAGTTTTACCTCCTCTCACTACCACGATCCATCACCTCAAACTGGTGACCCCGACATGATTTATAGTGACAAAGGTGACCGTGATAGTACCGCGGAAATTTCAATTAACGTCGTTCTGAGTGTGACATTGATAAGGAAAATAATAATCAAGGAAATCTTGCCCATGAGCTATCATCATGTCCGCGTTGTTGTCAACGAACACCACGGGGTGATACGCTCCGTCGTAGAGGCAACTCGAGGTAGCGCGGATCACGGCCGACGATGTAAAGTTTGGGACTCTAGCAAAATGCCTCGACAGTCGAAAACTACAGGATGTCGACGAAATTTTGGCATAACCCACAGCCACCGGGAACTGCGAGAAGTTGAAACGCGTGCTAATTCGCAAATCAACCGATACGAACAGCGCACGGATAGAGAAGCTGGTGGAGTGGGAGGTGATGGAAGACCGGATGCCAACCCAATTTTACATCTTCAATACTTTGAGCCCTTCTATCCCCGACGATTTCATCCTCTTGCTGTGGAGGAGCCGATTACCCGCTCACAATCTCGCTGCAGCTACCGACTCTGATCCGGACGAGCTATTGAAGCAAGCGGACCTCAACGTTGAGGAATTTGTACAGGCTTACCAGCACATTGCTCGAATGCTGACGGTAGCCGATCAACCTCCTCAATGCTCTGAATTGAACGAACAGCTCGCCTCTATTAGCACTGTAGAGGACGATATGACCCAGGTAAATGCTAAAATAGACGCGTTGAATCTCGATCATCGTTCTCGTCGGCGATCGAGAAAGCGTAGCAGATGAAGTTCGAGGGAATGAACGCAGGAACCCCGACATCTGTTCTTATCACCGAATATTCCGGGAGCGCGCGAACAAATGCAGGTCCGTCACATCTTCGTCACGGACAAAAGAGCGATGATATCCTTCCTCGTAGACACCGGCGCCGAACTTAGTGAATATCACCGCAGCCAAATACACGGGCTTGCAATCAAACCCGTATACGAACAATTCGCGGCAAACGCGACGCGTATACCTGCATACGGTACCATTGCGATTAACCTGAACCTGTCCCTCAGAAGAGCCCTCAAATGACATTTCGTCGTAGCCGACGTTCAAAAGCCCATCATTGGCGTTGACCTTTTGAGCCTTTACGGGATGCTGGCGGATCCGCCAAATAAACAACTCCTCGACACGACAACCCAATTGGCATCAAGGGGATATGCTGCCGCAACCGAAGAAGCACTCATTGAAACCATGATCGGCGAATCTGTCTACCATCGGCTTTTGGCGGGGTTTCCTGATCTAACTCATCCACCGGTCTTCGTACGAGAGAAGGAGGGAGGAGGAGAAGCGACTGCCTGGGAAAGTACGCGCCTTCAACAGCTGGTGGAAGATGCCGCGCGGCCGGACCGAGCGGTTAGAGCCGTCCTTCCTAACTGGGAGGCTTGGAGGATCCGAGGCGGTGTCCCGCTGATATTCATGATGACGCAGGTGTTCACCGGTCACGGTGTTTTCGGGGAGTACCTGTAAGGATTCGGCGGGAGGTGACTTCCACCTGCCAACACTGCGAGGAGGAGGAGGACACGGCGCGGCACACGCTGGAGTTCTGCCCGGCGTGGGAAGGGCCGCGCCGTGTCCTGCGTCTCGCCATAGGCGAGAGTTTGGCCCCTCATGCGGTCGTCGAGGCCATGTTGAGGGGCCAAAAGGAGTTAGCCGACGTCCGCACCTATTGCTAGCGAGTCCTGCTCGCAAACGAGCGGGAGGCGAGGATCAGAGTGCGGAGGGCGACCCCGCCGGTGTGGCTCGCGGAGGCGAACTGACGAACCGCCGCCGCCGCCATACTGAGCGCGCACGTCGGAGGATCCGTCCCGCCGATGAGAGACTGGTTCCCCTGTCGGAGTTGCACGACGTCCCATGAAACGTGTCGCTGGGGCGAGGGTGGTCCCTCCCTCTAGCCGCGCAGCTCGGCCATGACGCCTCTCGCAACAACGAAGGGACACGACGACGACGGAGTGATGCGGTAGCATATCTAAAGAGGGGAGCCGGGACACTTCTTTCAAGCGTCATGACGACAAACGAGGGGTTTTAGTTGGTTAGAGTCCGACACTACCCGCCTCCTCCCATTAGGCGGCCGGGCGTTCATGAGGATTTTCCCACGTAAAACAAAAAATTAGATTTGAAAGGGACCAGAGTGGACATACCACAAAGGGACTAAAGTGCGCTGGATTTGGCAGCAAGTAATGAGGATAGCCCGCATCGAGTTCTCAAAATATCTGCAATAGAAACGGGGATACGTTCCATTGAATATTTGAGCTCAAATACTCAAAACTGCAAAGCCAAACTATTTGGTAGTGCCTAGAGTTCACATAGTGCAAACTCGCTAACGTGAGCTGTATTGGGCTGAAAATGTGGAGTGTAACGCGCATGGGGTTGCCCATAGATCTCTAATAGCATCGGAGATACCGTCAATTGAATGTTAATAGACTAAATATGCAAATCTGTAATAACAGCAGATTTGAACTCGACCAGAGTTGGAATAGCGTAAACAGAGTCCCGTGCTCTGTATTTGGCAACAAATGTGGAGTACGATGCGCTTCGCATATTCGACATATCTAGAATAGCTTCGGATATACGATCAATTGAATACTAAAACCTAAATAAGTGGAACAGTAATTACACTCGATTTAACAGGGTACAGAGTTGACATATGTCTAACGGGCTAACGTGGGCTGCATTTGGCAGCATATGTGGAGCGTGCCGCGCATCGTGATGTTCACGAATCTCAAATAGAAGGGGACATATGTTCAATTGAATATTTAAGCCGAAATAAGCGGAACAGTAATTCATTGGATATAACAGAGTTCAGATTTGACATAGGCCTAACGGGCTAACGTGTGCAATATTGGACAGCCAGTTTGGAGTGTAATGCGGATCGAATTGTTCGCATATCTCAAGCAGAAGGGGTGATATGTTATATTGAATACTGAAGCCTGAATATGCGGATCCGTAATTACATTAAATTTGATAGAATCCAAAGTTGACATAAGACAAACTGGCTAACGTTCGCAAAATTGGGCACGAAATGTGGTGTATGAGGAGTATCCAATTGTCCACATGTCTATAGTAAACCGGGGTTAGGTTCAATTGAATATTGAAGCTTCAACGTGAGGAACTGTACTTTCATTGGATATGGAAGGATCCAGAATTGATGCAGCGCAAGCTGGCTGAAATGCGTTGTGTTTGGCAGCCGGTGGGGAGTTCAACGCGCATAGCACTGTCGGCCTATCTCCAATAGCTGTGGAGATACGATCAATTGTGTATTTAAGCCTAAATATGTGGTACCGTAATTTCATCGGATTTGGCAGAGACCAGAGGTGACATAGCGCAAACCGGCTACCGTGCTCCGTCCTTGACAGCAAAAGTGGGGCATGATGCGCATCGAATTGCAGACATATCGCCAATGTCAGTGGAGACACGATCAATTAAATATTTAGGTCTAACTATGGGGTACCGTAACTACATTGGATTTGACAGGGACTAGAGTTGACATAGCACAAACCGGCTGACGTGCGCCGTATTTGACAGCAAATGTGGAGCATGTGGAGCAATGGAGCAATGAAGTGCTGTTAGACCGTTCTCGGAGATACGCGATCACGGGGAAGAACGTCAACGGGAGTCGTAAATTCCAGGTTACGATTATACAATCGACGTCATGAACTGATCGATCCCTTTATTTCTATTACGATAATAGGGGTGGATTGATTGAATTTACACTGATTTAACAAACCTAACTTATAGATTATAGTAGCAGCTTACGAGATATACAGAATTACACTGATGCGTCGGTGCCATTTAAGTATGTGTTTAAGGGTAGAACCTTTTGCAGACTTGTTGACTGATTTCAAGTTGAGTGACGGTTTTTGCTTGAGGGTAGAACCCTTTACAGAGTGGACTGTTCTGACGATGAGCAATGAATGAATATGAAACAGCGACGCTGTGTCGGAGGAGTGTTGGTGATGGTTTTGTCTAATGCATGGGACCAGCGGATTTGTTCATAACATTTTTGGTTAGGAAAGTGATGGTAGTGGACATTGTTTCTCAATGGCTAATAAGATGACTGGTAGGCCAGGAAGGGTCTTGGCCGCCCTCGGAGGAAAGTTGATAGTGGGAGGCATCGTACGTGCGAAAACTAATTTTCCCGTACTAGACAATAAACCTGAAGACAGTTGTCGAACAGATGCTACACCCGGCTCCGAGGATCTGAGACAGATTCTTGTAAGATTTATGACGGGTCCTTGAGGCTATTGAGAGTACTCGACAAGGATGTGCGGAGATGTGGCTGCTATCCTGCCCGCGGTGTGTAGCCTGACCCAGGTAGATAGTCGGACGACGTAACAAGACGGAATTACTGTTCCACCTATTTGGGCTTCAATATTCAATTGATCGTATCACCGCTGCTGTTGGAGATATGTGGACAATTTTTTGCGCGTTAAACTCCACACATGCTGCCAAATACAGCCCGCGTTAGCCCGCTTGCGCTATGTCACCTCTGGTGTCTGTCAAATCCAATGTAATTGCAGTACCGCATAGATAGGCTACTATATTCAATTGATCGTATCTCCGATGCTAATGGATATATTAGGACAACTTGGCGCGCATCATACTCCATATGGTCTGAGAAATGAGCGAACATACGCGGGTTTGCGCTATATCACCTCAGGTCTCTGTCACATCCAATGCAGTTACAGTTCAAACTATTCAACCTTCAATATGCATTTAAACGTACCCCCACTGCTATTGGTGATATGTCGACATTTCGTTGCCCGAAATATTCCACATAGAAAGAAAAATACAGCGAACGTTAGCCGGCTTGCGCAATGTCAACTTAAATCTCTGTCAAATCCGATGTAATTACGGTACCTCATAGTTAGGATTAAATACACAATTGATCGTATCTCCACTGCTATTGGAGATAGGTCGACAGTGCTATGCGCGTTGAACTCCCCACCGGCTGCCAAACACAACGCATTTCAGCCAGCTTGCGCTGCATCAATTCTGGATCCTTCCATATCCAATGAAAGTACAGTTCCTCACGTTGAAGCTTCAATATTCAATTGAACCTAACCCCGGTTTACTATAGACATGTGGACAATTGGATACTCCTCATACACCACATTTCGTGCCCAATTTTGCGAACGTTAGCCAGTTTGTCTTATGTCAACTTTGGATTCTATCAAATTTAATGTAATTACGGATCCGCATATTCAGGCTTCAGTATTCAATATAACATATCACCCCTTCTGCTTGAGATATGCGAACAATTCGATCCGCATTACACTCCAAACTGGCTGTCCAATATTGCACACGTTAGCCCGTTAGGCCTATGTCAAATCTGAACTCTGTTATATCCAATGAATTACTGTTCCGCTTATTTCGGCTTAAATATTCAATTGAACATATGTCCCCTTCTATTTGAGATTCGTGAACATCACGATGCGCGGCACGCTCCACATATGCTGCCAAATGCAGCCCACGTTAGCCCGTTAGACATATGTCAACTCTGTACCCTGTTAAATCGAGTGTAATTACTGTTCCACTTATTTAGGTTTTAGTATTCAATTGATCGTATATCCGAAGCTATTCTAGATATGTCGAATATGCGAAGCGCATCGTACTTCACATTTGTTGCCAAATACAGAGCACGGGACTCTGTTTACGCTATTCCAACTCTGGTCGAGTTCAAATCTGCTGTTATTACAGATTTGCATATTTAGTCTATTAACATTCAATTGATGGTATCTCCGATGCTATTAGAGATCTATGGGCAACCCGATGCGCGTTACACTCCACATTTTCAGCCCAATACAGCTCACGTTAGCGAGTTTGCACTATGTGAACTCTAGGCACTACCAAATAGTTTGGCTTTGCAGTTTTGAGTATTTGAGCTCAAATATTCAATGGAACGTATCCCCGTTTCTATTGCAGATATTTTGAGAACTCGTTGCGGGCTATCCTCATTACTTGCTGCCAAATCCAGCGCACTTTAGTCCCTTTGTGGTATGTCCACTCTGGTCCCTTTCAAATCTAATTTTTTGTTTTACGTGGGAAAATCCTCATGAACGCCCGTCCGCCAAATGGGAGGAGGCGGGTAGTGTCGGACTCTAACCAACTAAAACCCCTCGTTTGTCGTCATGACGCTTGAAAGAAGTGTCCCGGCTCCCCTCTTTAGATATGCTACCGCATAACTCCGTCGTCGTCGTGTCCCTTCGTTGTTGCGAGAGGCGTCATGGCCGAGCTGCGCGGCTAGAGGGAGGGACCACCCTCCCCCCAGCGACACGTTTCATGGGACGTCGTGCAACTCCGACAGGGGAACCAGTCTCTCATCGGCGGGACGGATCCTCCGACGTGCGCGCTCAGTATGGCGGCGGCGGCGGTTCGTCAGTTCGCCTCCGCGAGCCACACCGGCGGGGTCGCCCTCCGCACTCTGATCCTCGCCTCCCGCTCGTTTGCGAGCAGGACTCGCTAGCAATAGGTGCGGACGTCGGCTAACTCCTTTTGGCCCCTCAACATGGCCTCGACGACCGCATGAGGGGCCAAACTCTCGCCTATGGCGAGACGCAGGACACGGCGCGGCCCTTCCCACGCCGGGCAGAACTCCAGCGTGTGCCGCGCTGTGTCCTCCTCCTCCTCGCAGTGTTGGCAGGTGGAAGTCACCACCCGCCGAATCCTTACAGGTACTCCCCGAAAACACCGTGACCGGTGAACACCTGCGTCATCATGAATATCAGCGGGACACCGCCTCGGATCCTCCAAGCCTCCCAGTTAGGAAGGACGGCTCTAACCGCTCGGTCCGGCCGCGCGGCATCTTCCACCAGCTGTTGAAGGCGCGTACTTTCCCAGGCAGTCGCTTCTCCTCCTCCCTCCTTCTCTCGTACGAAGACCGGTGGATGAGTTAGATCAGGAAACCCCGCCAAAAGCCGATGGTAGACAGATTCGCCGCTCATGGTTTCAATGAGTGCTTCTTCGGTTGCGGCAGCATATCCCCTTGATGCCAATTGGGTTGTCGTGTCGAGGAGTTGGTTATTTGGCGGATCCGCCAGCATCCCGTAAAGGCTCAAAAGGTCAACGCCAATGATGGGCTTTTGAACGTCGGCTACGACGAAATGTCATTTCAGGGCTCTTCTGAGGGACAGGTTCAGGTTAATCGTAATGGTACCGTATGCAGGTATACGCGTCGCGTTTGCCGCGAATAGTTCGTATACGAGTTTGATCGCAAGCCCGTATATTTGGCTGCGGTGATATTCACTCTTTTCGGCGCCGGTGTCTACGAGAAAGCATATAATCGCTCTTTTGTCCGTGACGAAGATGTGGCGGACCTGCATTTGTTCGCGCGCTCCCGGAATATTCGGTGATAAGAACAGAGGTCGGGGTTCCTGCGTTCATTCCCTCGAACTTCAGCTGCTACGCTTTCTCGACCGCCGACGAGAACGATGATCGAGATTCAACGCGTCTATTTTAGCATTTACCTGGGTCATATCGTCCTCTACAGTGCTAATAGAGGCGAGCTGTTCGTTCAATTCAGAGCATTGTGGAGGTTGATCGGCTACAGTCAGCATTCGAGCAATGTGCTGGTAAGCCTGTACAAATTCCTCAACGATGAGGTCCGCTTGCTTCAATAGCTCGTCCGGATCAGAGTCGGTAGCTGCAGCGAGATTGTGAGCGGGTAATCGGCTCCTCCACAGCAAGAGGATGAAATCGCCGGGGATAGAGGGGCTCAAAGTATTGAAGATGTAAAATTGGGTTGGCTTCCGGTCTTCCATCACCTCCCACTCCACCAGCTTCTCTTTCCGTGCGCTGTTCGTATCGGTTGATTTGCGAATTAGCACGCGTTTCAACTTCTCGCAGCTCCCGGTGGTTGTGGGTTATGCCAAAATTTCATCGACATCCTGTAGGTTCCGACTCTCGAGGCATTTTGATAGAGTCCCAAACCTTACATCGTAGTCCGTGATCCACGCTACCTCGAATTGCCTCTCCGACGGAGCGAATCACCCCGTGGTGTTCGTCAGCAACGACGCGAACATGATGATTGCTCGTTGGCAAAATTTCCTTGATTATTATTTTCCTTATCAATGTCACACTCAGAACGACGTTAATTGAAATTTCCGCGGTACTATCACGGTCACCTTTGTCACTATAAATCATGTCGGGGTCACCAGTTTGAGGTGATGGATCTTGATAGTGAGAGGAGGTAAAACTTGAGTATGTATAACAGAGAAATTTATTGTAATACATTCAAGGTGTATACCGTGCGCAGTACTCGCGATTATTAAATTTGCGGTCCGCGGTATTACTAGCAGCGGATCGCGACTCGCGATTACAAGTTCGCCTTCTGTTCGATACGTTTTGCTTCACGATATGAAATCGGTTGATGATTGCCCAAGATAACGTGGAACACAGAAAAATTACTAAGAGCTGCCTATGATTGCTTCGGACGTACAAGTGACGACTGACTTTCCATCAAGATGATGCCTCGCGGGAAAACTATGCCTTAAGATGCGAGATACCCGGATTTGTTAAGGAAATGCTCGGTTCGGGAAGTGAGGGAAACGAACGTCGTTGTTAATTGGTCAACTCTTGTGCTGGAGGTTGGAATAGGATACTAACTGCCCTTGAAAGAAAGTCGCTAGCGGGAAGCATCGTACGCAAGGAAAGTATATTTCTCATATCTTCCCGTAGGAGGTAAAAGGTCTAGTGACTGCTAAGAGAAAGTCTGTTTGTCATTTTGGAGGACCTTGGCTAAATAAATCCTCCGATTTATGGCAGGTACATAGGGACGCAGCGCCGCACACGCTGGAGCTATTCCCGGCGTGGGAGCGTACCCGCCACTACATGCGTCTCATCATAGGCGAGAAGCTGATCACTTCGGCGATCGTAGGAGCGATGCGGGGCGAGCCGGAGAAATACGAAGCTGTCCGCCTCTTCAGTAAGCGAGTGATGCTCGCAAAGGAATGGACATAAAGGTTGAGATAGTGAATCTCACACCATCGCATGATAATGGGATGGACGGGGTTGACGTTCAGGCTACCCACGGACGCTCCACCATCACCCTCAACCGGACGCGACTAGCCTATTTATGACACTAGGAGGAACGGGCCTCACTGGTGACAATACACAAGGGTCGACTAGACTAAGAGATCGCGGGAAATGCACCGACAGCAATTCGCAAAGAGAGGGGTCGCGGAGCATTCCTATCATACGCGCAGACAGGCCATTGTTGAGAATAGGTCTTCAAGTTTCCGGCACTGCTCTGCTGCTGATCGCAGTGTCGGTGCGAACATGCGGAATTCTCCACGTGAAAAAAGGGGTCATTAGGCTAGCTGAAATTATTTCGTGAGGATGTATCTGCATCTGGCAATCATCTTGTCCGTAGAATAGGGTCTTTGCTGAGCGATCCACGGGACAGAGCCCGTAGGAAAGTTTACTGTCGAGCGTCGCTACAATTCTAACCGGGATACGGTAATTTTTACATGTTCAGGTGAACATATATAAAAAGAATTATCAATCCTCCTGTTTGAAATAAGTCGAAAACTCGATGCGCGCTATTCCCCGCGTTTGCGCCGCAGACAGCGCACCTCAGTCGGTTTACGCGATATCAACACTGGTCGCAGTCAAATCCCACGTAATTGCAGTTTTTCATGGTCTGGCTGAAATATTCGATTCCACGTATGTTTGCTGCTATTGGAGGTATGTTGAGAGGTATATAGGCCTCGCCTACAGGGGGCGGTATGTAGGAAAGTGAGAACAATGGATATTGCTTGTGATTGGTTAATAAGGAGGTTATGGTCTGGGGAGGTTCGTAGCCGCCTCCGAGAGAAAGCCATACCGGCATTCGCGCCAACCGTGTACTCGCTCTGACCTGTGGGTCCCCAGACGGGAGTCGACGATTCCTTCCAAGAGCTTGCCCACTTCGTCAAATAAGCACACCAGACGATACGAGGACGGCGAGTCCGTTGGTCGTCCCCCCTTCCGAAGCAGTGACTGCCTCGCCATGCGCCATATCCGTGGGTAGGCTCCCTCCCTTAGAAATCGTGAGATAAGTGTCGTAGTCTGGGGGCCATGACCCTCACCGTCTCCGCTCATATCCGTCTCGGGACTTTGTCCGAACCCGACGCTATCGTCCTCGTTCAGCATCTCCCCGCGAACATATAGACCGACGGGGCGTCATACTTGATTTTGTGATGGCGTGAACGATATTGAAATATGTCATAACGTTACCAAACCCAATAGCACTATAAATTACTTTCCCACAGTACTTTAACTTATTCTATATTTTAGATAGTTCGTAAGTATCTATAATTGAGCACGTGAGACATATATTTCTTTTTAAAAGCACCGAGTCAAATATTGAAGCTAGGAACTAGTGGATTGTAGACTTATGTACGGACGCTTAATCTAATGTGGAAGCAGGTGCCACAAATAGGATTCTAATTATTCTAACCAAAGACAAATTGTACCGACTAAATATTTATTATATATTTATAAATTAAATTATACAATCATATAGTACAGTTTAATGTCACAATTCATTCCAATAACCATACAATACCGCATATCATTTGTAACAGTATATTTCATACCAAATAGTATTGCAATTCTGCCACTCGGAAGACAAACTTATTAATTATACTTTCAGATACTACCTCTATTTCTATAGAAACATAATACTAAATACTGAAATATATCATAAGTATTTCATATTTGAAATAACAGTCAACTTAACGGAATTAATCTGTTTCACGTCTAAGCGGCTCGAGTCATGTACGATATATGTACATTCTGTAGTTTTAATATTTTAAGGGTGTATTGTATATAGGACACTTATCTTTAATAAATTTTGCAAATCTGTTCATAGTAAGTGATGGATCATTAGGCCAATGCCAAATAAGGCGACTTTTAAAAGATTCAATGAATCTTGCTTCTGCTGAACTTGGTCTATGAAGGTCGAATAACTTCTCGTTCGTTTTGCAATTAAAAACATATGTCATGGAATGTGTTTTACTGACATACCGATTCCAAGGATTTACGGTGCTTCTTAAAAATATTACACTATGTGGTATGAAATATAATTTGTCCTTATTACAACCATCAACATCTAAAGTCCTTTCTGGAAGTTCGTATACTAAGGCATCGCAATTATTTTTCATTGTACGTTGTGTTAGTCGCAACTTTTCACATATATATGAACCAACTGGAAATAGTTCTTTGGCACGTATTCGAGTATAATTATTTCCTGCAGGTTTCCACAAAGCTTCACAGAACAACTTCGTATCCTCGTTCCTGCTCCTCAAATATTTTTCACTAATGTCCTCTCCCCCCAAGTAGAATGCGTCTATAATATGCAATGCAAGTACTTTTTGCTGACGACTAAACTCCTTAGTCATTTCATATACAAGTTCTGCGTACACAAGTGTATTTGGTGGTAATTCTATGCCAATGTCATCGACTCGAACCCAAGAATTCTTTATATATCTATATACGTTACTCCTTCCCATGCCCATATTAAATGTAGCGTTCTTCTTATCATCATCAGGCCTTGGCTTTGTACCACATGGCATACAAAACCAGTCATATGGTGACAATAATGCATTTTCAATGTTAAATTCCATCAATTGTGCTGGATTACTATTAAGGAATGAAGTATCTTTCAAAAGAGTATTCAATTTATCTTTTGGTTTCAAGTGTCTTGGGATTGTCCTAGTTTCATCAGGAAGTTTCCAATACTCTAGACATTGTTTGCGCATATCAGCTTGTTTTGTCTCAACAAGAGTATTATCCTCGCAAAATGCAGCAATTTTACACAGGCCTGTTATTTGTTTTCTGCCCAAATCATTGTTAGAAGCACGTAGATATTGAACAAATTGTTTCTCCCTTTCTAATTCGTTGTATGATACTAATTGTAAAACATCGTCATTTTCACCACCTTTTAAAAGCAGACGATTAACATGCTTCAGATATTCCACAACATCTTGTGTCCCACTTCGTTTCTTCTTACATATTAAGTAACGTTCTGAATTTGCTGGTCTAGAAGAGTTTGGTTTAAAAATACAAACTTCTTCAAAGCAGCGATACGTTAAATAAACTAAACCAGCACTAAAGGGTGTAAAAAGGTCAAATAATTTTGTCACAAAATGACCACCCTCTCTTACAATCATTAATGCTATTAAACATTGACAAAGATACAGTTGTTTTGAAAGAATTTCTTGTATATTTTCTTGTCCTTCTACTGAAAATCCTCCATCGGACATCATAAAATGTACTCCTTTGCCATGGGTATGCTGCATTATAAGATTTGTAAATGCCTCTTGATTATCTGGGTCGAAAACGTCACCATTTTCTTTTGGTCCATAGTATGGATGAAATGTTTCGCAAGGACCCGCATAAAAATCTGCTAATTTGAAATCATTTTCATTCTTTAAAGTAAGACCAAATCCTTTAGCACGCCATTTCTTTCGCCATAGAACATATTCACTAAAACCACCTGGTCCAGCACAAACATCTGCAAAGTATAGCAGCTCATTCTTCCCCAAACCTTCTGGGTTAGTAAACATAAAGTTACATGCTCTATCTATATTCGCCATTTTAACAGCAGCACGATTTAAGAAGAATGCACCACGAATTGTTTCATAAGGATTACAACGTGTCCTTGCTCGACGCACTTCAACGTCATCCAAATGATCGAATACTGTTTTTGCATTGATAATATTTTTCACTATATCTTCACAACAGAAATCAATTTCATCATCTATGATCAACTTTTTAGGTCCCTGATGTAACCAGTGTTGCATTTCTTCTGACGCAGGTGTATCAGAATTTGGATTTCTTATCCATTTCATGTCTTCTACACACTTTATTACATCCTCTGCAGGATTCCATTTAAGACCTGAAGCTTCAAGTCCAGGAACATGATATCCAAGACCTTTACGGCCATGCTGTTTAGGTGCTTGAACTGGCCCTAAACGACCTTGTTTATTTTTTCCAAGGCCCTCACCTTCTTTATATCCCATCATTCGCATCATCCTTTTGCCCTTGTCGAGGAGATTGTTTGACTCTTGTGTTATTACTTCTATTCTTGTATTGCATACTCTCTCTTCATCAATATCCTCCGCGTCAGATTCACTCGAATTTCTACGAATTCTTTGTCGTTTACAATGGTCATAAGTATCTCCTCCGTATTTCTTCCTCTTTGTCCTAGTTTCAAATTCTTCTTGCATGGTATGTTTATGCATCAATCGCATAAGAATACAATCACGTACAAGAATACTGTAATATTCAGTAGCAACGACAGAATTAACCAGTACACACGTATAAAAAAGTCACTTTATTCACTGTGACGAAATAACATCCAAGAAACGCGCTAAAACATGCACTGAAAACACATGAATCAGACTGAGAAACCACTCCGCACTTTCGTCACTAACTTCGACACAACCGTCACCAACTAGTCGCACAGTGAGACTGACCGAAGCGGCCCGGAGGCAACGCCAACGTACCCCAAGCGGCTACTGCCCCGCCATCTATATTAATCCGACAGCACAGCATAATACTTGGATTCGTTCTTCCCAAATGTAGAATTTATTTACATCATCAATATATATGTCGGATTTAGATTGGAGTCTTGGGCGCGCGACAACTCCCCACGCGGATCAGCCATCGCTCCACAAAGCAGAGTTTATTTTTACACGTATATACAAAACTATCACTAAGCTTAACAACTAATAAGACTAATGAATAATAAGTTTGATTAATAATAAAGTTAATGAATACTAAATTGTATGAATATTAAGATTAACAGGTAACAAGTTTAATGAATACTATTAATAATGTTTTTTTGAGTTCAAACGAATCCACGGTCAACGGGACAACTCTTTTCTAAGCGCAATTACGATTGTCGAAATGCTCGATGCGTCACTCTCCAAGGCAATCGCACGAATGCCCACGTCGTGGAGATCTTTCTCGCTGTACGATTGCATTTGTTTTCTGTACCCGTTTGGAAGCATCGAGAAAGTTCCAAACGCGGTTGCTAGGCAGTGTCTGCCTGGAGTTTGATTCTTAATACAATGTATGTCCCATCGTATCGGCACCTCCGAGGCAACATCACGCGTGGCTAGGCCCGCTCTCGAGGCCGCATGCCACCACAACTACATTTCTCGGAGAACCCATACAACCACTCCAGGCCTCCGTTAGACAAAACGTCCGTCCCGCGACCGTGGCTACGTTCGGTGACCAATTGTCACCTCGAACCCAATCTCGCTATCACGAATCTCGAGTAATTACAGCTATGATAAAATCTAGGCTAGAGTACTAGAGGACATTGCCAAAATTTCCAAGAATAGGCTTCGGCTTTCCTTTCATCTCCGACACGGCCATCCTGACTATCACACGTCCTCGTGTGTATCTGAAATATTGGATTTTCCTAACATTAGACCCGATATGACTGACGTTATTTACAATTTCAACTAAACGTTCAAATAAGCCAGGGGTCCAGTGTAGTAACAGAACTTTGATCGAATGTTCAATGGCAAAAATAACAACAATGGTTCGTGACACTATAACTAATACTCGACGTGTTAGTTGCATCCTGTGAATTATCTGTCCGGTCGCGGTGACATGATAGACCATCCTCGAATTCGCACCCAGACGAGTCTCGTTTCTCTAGATCACGCGACCAGAGGCTTCGTTCGGCGGCCTGCGAGCGTGATTACCTCTGCCACAAGTACGTTACAGACTCCACGTGGTATAGTTACATATCCGCCAAGACACACATTGGACGGCAAGGGGCACAATTACATATCCGCCAAGACACACATTGGGCGGCAAGGGACACAATTACATATCCGCCAAGACACACATTGGGCGGCAAGGGACACAATTACATATCCGCCAAGACACACATTGGGCGGCAAGGGACACAATTACATATCCGCCAAGACACACATTGGGCGGCAAGGGACACAATTACATATCCGCCAAGACACACATTGGGCGGCAAGGGACACAATTACATATCCGCCAAGACACACATTGGGCGGCAAGGGACACAATTACATATCCGCCAAGACACACATTGGGCGGCAAGGGACACAATTACATATCCGCCAAGACACACATTGGGCGGCAAGGGACACAATACACGCGCATCATGGTGGGCCTTACAGGCATTAAGTGGCGTAATCACAATTGCTCATGGGCGTACCCGAACTCCCCCCCCACCGGCCGCTAGTGACCCTCCGAGGTCAGGGTACTCATCTCGCCATGGTCACTATTGTCGTCACCACTACAGACATCCAACCCGGCAGGAATGCAACCATCCGGCATTTTTCTTAACCTATCGTGACTATACTTATACGACCGCTTGCCGTCTAACGTCTTTAGAATGTACCTATCTCCTTCCAAGACCTCTGTTACTACGAGTGGACCCTTGAATTTCGGATCTAGCTTAGTTTGATTTCTCTCCTCATTTTTTCGCAACACAAAATCGCCGAGATTGAATCTAACCACTTTAGCTTTGGTTTCGTCGAACCTATCCTTATCACATGTAGCATTAATTTCTATGTTCCTTATGGCCCGCTGCCTGACATCGGAGATATCTACTTCTCGTTCCTCGATATTCCCAGGTAACGATAACCCGTAGGGTCTCGCTGTTCTACCGATTAATAATTCTAGTGGACTCGACTCGGTCACGCGGTGGGTGGCGCAACTCAAGGCCAGTTGAATCTCGCCGATCGCGTCTTGCCACGATCGCCCGGCCGCCTCCACCGTCGCGAACATATTCTTCAACGCGCCCATAGTACGCTCCACCTGTCCATTAGCCCCACCAGCGCCGGTTGCTATCAAATGGAGCTTGATACCCTTATTCTGACAGAAGTCTCGGAATTCAGTTCCCGTAAAACATCTTCCCTGATCCGCTATTACCCGCGAGGGGCGCTGAGCCCGCCAGTCATATCGATGTGGACCGTATGCCACGGTATGCCAGTCCTAGGTATGGGATGCAATTCGGCCTGCATTCCACCCGAACCCGCCTCGGAGACCCGACAAGCGTGACAGTTCTCTACGAACTCGCGAACATACTTCGCCATTCCTTCGAACCAGTAACACTCGTACAGTTTCTCGAGCGTTTTGTCCCAACCTAAGTGCATAATGGACTGATGTACGTGGTTAATAACCGACCATCTAAAACCCCTCGGTATAATGGGCAAGCAGAGGGTTCTGCCCCTCCTCTGTATTTTACGATAAAGGACACCGGATCGCAGTTCATAAGTGTTCGCGAGGTCCTCCGCGAGCTCGTCATTTTGTAATTTATTGACGGTTTCTAGAATTTGTGAATCGCGGCGTTGTTCTGCTAGCAACCAATCTTCCGGGACTTCGGCTAGATTAATTATCTTTTCTTCGGTTTTGTTGATTGCGGTATTGTCGCTGTCTACGGGGTTCCGCGAGAAAAAGTCTACGTGGGACATTCGCCTACCCTCCCGATATATGATGTCGAAAGTGAAAGTTTGCAAGTAAGCCCACCACCGATAGACTCTATCGCTTAGGTTTATTTTATTACGGGCCGCCTTCAGGGAGTTACAATCGGTGACAACAAGAAATTCGCGTCCATGTAGGTAGTGGCGAAAGTGTTTGATGGCGTTTACGACTGCCAACGTCTCTAGTTCGTATGAATGGTACCTGGATTCCGCGGGGCTAGTTCTCTTACTGTAATATTCTATTACTCTGTTCTTGCCGTCGACTCTATGCATTAAGATAGCCCCATACCCGTCCGAACTAGCGTCGGTATGTAGTTCTATTGGGTAATTTGGGTCGAATATCATTAGCACCGGCGCGTCGGTCAGAACGGAAATTATTTTCTGTCTGATGCGTTCATGTCTATCTGTCCAGGTTATGTCTCTATTACCGGAAGTGAGTGCGTATAACGGTTTCATTATCTGTGAAAATTTGGGGACAAACTTTCGGAAGTAAGAGGCTAGACCTATGAATTGTCTCAGCTGTGTGACGGTCGCTGGCGCAGGTAGGGAGCTCAAAGCTTGTATTTTACCCGGATTGGGGCGAACTTCTCCGTTATTAATCACGTATCCGAGATACAATACGGACGTCTTTAGGAAGGAACACTTGGAAAAATTGAAAGAGAACCCGGCGCTTACGAGGGCGCCCAACACAATACGCAGTCTCTCCAGAGCCCGATCCATCGAGTCGGCAATAATCAAAACGTCGTCCAGATAAACAACAACGTACGAGTGGGCAAGATCGCCCAGGGCCTTAAGGATAGCCCTCTGGAAGACGGATGGTGCACTTTTCAATCCGAAAGGCATCGTCGCATACTCGCACCGCCCGTCGGGGGCGACGAACGCGGTGCATCCGGTAGAGTTCGGGTGAATGGGGATCTGGCGGAACCCACTGGCCACGTCCAGACCGATAAAACACCTCGCCCTCTGCAATCGCGCGATTTGGTCCGCGACAAGGGGTAAGGGGTACCCGTCCGCGATCGTATTTTTACCCAACTCCCGGAAGTCCACGCACAGTCTATCGGAGCCGTCCTTCTTCTTCACGAGTAACATAGGGCTCGCGAATGGTGAATTACTAGGTTTTATAATTTTTGCCCTGATTAGTTCGCTTACCCGCTCGCGTACTACCCTTCGTTCTTCCTCGCTAAGTCTATAGGGTCTTCTTTGTACGGTGACGTTAGGATCAATTAAACGTATCTCTAGTTGACCCGTATTTACACGCGTACGTGGGAAACCCGTAATGAATGAATCTTTGAATTCTTCGAGGATTGAAATTAGTCGGCTTTTGTCGTTGCCGAGCACGCCGGAGTCGACTTCGTTAATATCGATCTCGTTTCCGTCGGTTCTATTGCAGACATCGACCGCTTTTGTCTTGCAAATAGTGAGGCTATTCCGTGTAATATTTACATCAAAGCCTTGGCTCAAAATTTCGCGGCCAATCATGATATCGTACTTTAAGTAGCTATCGTTAAGAACATGGAAGAGTATCTCTAACGTGAAACCGTTAATACAAACTATTGACAAAATTTGGGTCGTGCATTTAACGCAAGTGTTCCCTATTCCCCGCATTACTACTACGTCGGTCATTCTCTTGCCGGAAAGTTTCAAAGCTATCGACTCTCTAATCAACGAACATTCGGCTCCAGAATCGAAACAAAATGGAAACGACTCACCCAGGTGGATCAACCTGCCCGTCGGGGCTTCCACTAAGCAGGAGTCGACTCGCCGTTCTCCACTGGAGTCGTGCTTCCGTTTCCGCGACAACGGGCAATCAGGCGAGATATGTCCCTCCTTCTGGCACCTGAAGCAAGTTATCCTCGATGTTGTGGCTGGCTGCCCCGTTCCAAAATCTCGTTCCTCCTTCGCCTTCTCCGGGTTAATTTTCCTGCGGCATTCCGTCGCTCTATGCCCACGGCGTCCACATCGGTAGCACTTAAGCTGGGCGTCGGGTATCCTGCGTCGTTTGGCTTCAGGTTCCGTCGGCGAGTTTTCAGCCACAGCCGTCGACTTCCTCTCGTGGAAGAGGAGTCGCATTTCGCTCTGAAACTGCTCCTCCGTCTTGATATCACTAGCGAATGCCAGTCTTTTGAAGCACTGGGCTTTCGAGCTCAGTAGGCACAGGACGGTAGCGTTAATTATTTCGGTCACAGGTAAATTATGCCACCTCGTCTTCAGGAGGGAACGAATGCGGGCACCGAAAGCTCCTAAGGACTCGTCCTTCAATGGTTGCTCCTGGTACAGCTTCATTAGGGCCGCGGCTTCTGTCTCGTGGCCACCGTAGCGCGCGGTGAATTGCTCCTTAAACGCCGGCCAGGTGAGATCTTCATCGTTCACCGTTTGCGTAAACCAGTGAGCGGCAGATCCCTCGAGAGCGTTATTCAAGGCAGAGAATAACGCGCTGCCTCGTAGCGGGTAGTCCTTCATAAGTCGACTGGCAGCGGAACACCACGAGATTGGATTGGCACCCGCGACTTCGGGATTAAATCGCGGTAACACTAGCTTTGTAGATTCCGTACTCGTTTTTTGCTCCCTCGGTTGAGTTAACCGGTCCACGACTCTCATGAGTTGTTCCATGGTAATATATGGGCCTGATCCCACTTCTGATGTCGGATTTAGATTGGAGTCTTGGGCGCGCGACAACTCCCCACGCGGATCAGCCATCGCTCCACAAAGCAGAGTTTATTTTTACACGTATATACAAAACTATCACTAAGCTTAACAACTAATAAGACTAATGAATAATAAGTTTGATTAATAATAAAGTTAATGAATACTAAATTGTATGAATATTAAGATTAACAGGTAACAAGTTTAATGAATACTATTAATAATGTTTTTTTGAGTTCAAACGAATCCACGGTCAACGGGACAACTCTTTTCTAAGCGCAATTACGATTGTCGAAATGCTCGATGCGTCACTCTCCAAGGCAATCGCACGAATGCCCACGTCGTGGAGATCTTTCTCGCTGTACGATTGCATTTGTTTTCTGTACCCGTTTGGAAGCATCGAGAAAGTTCCAAACGCGGTTGCTAGGCAGTGTCTGCCTGGAGTTTGATTCTTAATACAATGTATGTCCCATCGTATCGGCACCTCCGAGGCAACATCACGCGTGGCTAGGCCCGCTCTCGAGGCCGCATGCCACCACAACTACATTTCTCGGAGAACCCATACAACCACTCCAGGCCTCCGTTAGACAAAACGTCCGTCCCGCGACCGTGGCTACGTTCGGTGACCAATTGTCACCTCGAACCCAATCTCGCTATCACGAATCTCGAGTAATTACAGCTATGATAAAATCTAGGCTAGAGTACTAGAGGACATTGCCAAAATTTCCAAGAATAGGCTTCGGCTTTCCTTTCATCTCCGACATATATATATATATATATACCCTGTGTGTGTGTGTGTATAATGTACAAAGATTTATAATAATTTATAATACAGTTTATAATAACATGTAAATTGTAATAATTATATAAAGAACGCGATTTGAGAAAGGTAAAGATGGCGACCAGTATGGCCGATGCGGAACTAACTCTACATCCGGCTGACGTCAACTCACAAGGGCGTACCTACACAATGACGACTACGCTTCAAATCCTTTGTCGAAATTTTAAGGCTTCAAAGGAAAACTTGCCGTTCTTATAATATCTAACTGACAGACACGTACCATTTATTGTAGAATAAAACGTGTAAATTTCGTAGCTGAGAATTATCGAAAGTTTCTAGTTTAATTCGGAATTGCAATAACCTTTTCTAACGAAATAAGCCATTTATTTATCGTCCGGGTTTGTACTAAGACATTTATATTCTAATAACAATATAAATATGAAGCAATCTGCATACAGAAATACTATTTCAAATCATTTCGCCCATATTCCTCAAGTCGCTCGTGAATGATTCGTGTATGCCCTTCGTTCTTTCTACCCCTACTCCGGCGAAACCATAACTTGCATTTAAACAAAACCAACTAGGTCGTAAGCCGTTCGCGAGATAGAGCGTCTACGAGAGTCGTAAATTCCCTTTACGATAAGATAATCAACGCCACGAATAGATCGATCCGCTTGTTTCTACTAGAATAATAGTGGTGGTTCAATTGAGTATACACTGAATTATCGCGCCCCAATTTCAGTTTATTCAAACAACAAGTTGACTATAGAGATATAAACTGATAGAGTATAATTAGATTTCGATTAGTAGACAATGTTACAGTGTCGAGTACGCGACGTAAGCTTAGACGGTGACGGGTAAAAGAATGCGCAACGACTTCAGAGACACTGGTTGATCCAAAGCTAAGAAACCACTCGCGAGATGTTAACTATTCTAAAGCCAGGGAATGTGTGAAGTTCAGTGACGATGCTGTGGCGGAGGAAAGCTAGTGATTGGTTTGTCTAGCGAATCGGACCAACGGATTTGTCGATGACAATTTTTTCTAGGAAAGTGAGGGCAAAAGATATTGCTTCTGATTGGATAATAAGAAGGTTGATGGTCTGGAGAGGGTCTTAGCCGCCTCCGAGAGAAAGCCATACTGGCTTTCGCGCCAACCGTGTACTCGCTCTGACATGTGGGTCCCCAGACGGGAGTCGACGATTCCTTCCAAGAGCTTGCCCACCTCGGCAAATAAGCACACCAGACGATACGAGGACGGCGAGTCCGTCGGTCGTCCCCCCTTCCGAAGCAGTGCCTGTCTCGCCATGCGCCATATCCGTGGGTAGGCTCCCTCCCTTAGAAATCGTGAGATAAGTGTCGTAGTCTGGGGGCCATGACCCTCACCGTCTCCGCTCATATCCGTCTCGGGACTTTGTCCGAACCCGACGCTATCGTCCTCGTTCAGCATCTCCCCGCGAACATATAGACCGACGGGGCGTCATACTTGATTTTGTGATGGCGTGAACGATATTGAAATATGTCATAACGTTACCAAACCCAATAGCACTATAAATTACTTTCCCACAGTACTTTAACTTATTCTATATTTTACATAGTTCGTAAGTATCTATAATTGAGCACGTGAGACATATATTTCTTTTTAAAAGCACCGAGTCAAATATTAAAGCTAGGAACTAGTGGATTGTAGACTTAGGTACGGACGCTTAATCTAATGTGGAAGCAGGTGCCACAAATAGGATTCTAATTATTCTAACCAAAGACAAATTGTACCGACTAAATATTTATTATATATTTATAAATTAAATTATACAATCATATAGTACAGTTTAATGTCACAATTCATTCCAATAACCATACAGTACCGCATATCATTTGTAACAGTATATTTCATACCAAATAGTATTGCAATTCTGCCACTCGGAAGACAAACTTATTAATTATACTTTCAGATACTACCTCTATTTCTATAGAAACATAATACTAAATACTGAAATATATCATAAGTATTTCATATTTGAAATAACAGTCAACTTAACGGAATTAATCTGTTTCACTTCTAAGCGGCTCGAGTCATGTACGATATATGTACATTCTGTAGTTTTAATATTTTAAGGGTGTATTGTATATAGGACACTTATCTTTAATAAATTTTGCAAATCTGTTCATAGTAAGTGATGGATCATTAGGCCAATGCCAAATAAGGCGACTTTTAAAAGATTCAATGAATCTTGCTTCTGCTGAACTTGGTCTATGAAGGTCGAATAACTTCTCGTTCGTTTTGCAATTAAAAACATATGTCATGGAATGTGTTTTACTGACATACCGATTCCAAGGATTTACGGTGCTTCTTAAAAATATTACACTATGTGGTATGAAATATAATTTGTCCTTATTACAACCATCAACATCTAAAGTCCTTTCTGGAAGTTCGTATACTAAGGCATCGCAATTATTTTTCATTGTACGTTGTGTTAGTCGCAACTTTTCACATATATATGAACCAACTGGAAATAGTTCTTTGGCACGTATTCGAGTATAATTATTTCCTGCAGGTTTCCACAAAGCTTCACAGAACAACTTCGTATCCTCGTTCCTGCTCCTCAAATATTTTTCACTAATGTCCTCTCCCCCCAAGTAGAATGCGTCTATAATATGCAATGCAAGTACTTTTTGCTGACGACTAAACTCCTTAGTCATTTCATATACAAGTTCTGCGTACACAAGTGTATTTGGTGGTAATTCTATGCCAATGTCATCGACTCGAACCCAAGAATTCTTTATATATCTATATACGTTACTCCTTCCCATGCCCATATAAAATGTAGCGTTCTTCTTATCATCATCAGGCCTTGGCTTTGTACCACATGGCATACAAAACCAGTCATATGGTGACAATAATGCATTTTCAATGTTAAATTCCATCAATTGTGCTGGATTAATATTAAGGAATGAAGTATCTTTCAAAAGAGTATTCAATTTATCTTTTGGTTTCAAGTGTCTTGGGATTGTCCTAGTTTCATCAGGAAGTTTCCAATACTCTAGACATTGTTTGCGCATATCAGCTTGTTTTGTCTCAACAAGAGTATTATCCTCGCAAAATGCAGCAATTTTACACAGGCCTGTTATTTGTTTTCTGCCCAAATCATTGTTAGAAGCACGTAGATATTGAACAAATTGTTTCTCCCTTTCTAATTCGTTGTATGATACTAATTGTAAAACATCGTCATTTTCACCACCTTTTAAAAGCAGACGATTAACATGCTTCAGATATTCCACAACATCTTGTGTCCCACTTCGTTTCTTCTTACATATTAAGTAACGTTCTGAATTTGCTGGTCTAGAAGAGTTTGGTTTAAAAATACAAACTTCTTCAAAGCAGCGATACGTTAAATAAACTAAACCAGCACTAAAGGGTGTAAAAAGGTCAAATAATTTTGTCACAAAATGACCACCCTCTCTTACAATCATTAATGCTATTAAACATTGACAAAGATACAGTTGTTTTGAAAGAATTTCTTGTATATTTTCTTGTCCTTCTACTGAAAATCCTCCATCGGACATCATAAAATGTACTCCTTTGCCATGGGTATGCTGCATTATAAGATTTGTAAATGCCTCTTGATTATCTGGGTCGAAAACGTCACCATTTTCTTTTGGTCCATAGTATGGATGAAATGTTTCGCAAGGACCCGCATAAAAATCTGCTAATTTGAAATCATTTTCATTCTTTAAAGTAAGACCAAATCCTTTAGCACGCCATTTCTTTCGCCATAGAACATATTCACTAAAACCACCTGGTCCAGCACAAACATCTGCAAAGTATAGCAGCTCATTCTTCCCCAAACCTTCTGGGTTAGTAAACATAAAGTTACATGCTCTATCTATATTCGCCATTTTAACAGCAGCACGATTTAAGAAGAATGCACCACGAATTGTTTCATAAGGATTACAACGTGTCCTTGCTCGACGCACTTCAACGTCATCCAAATGATCGAATACTGTTTTTGCATTGATAATATTTTTCACTATATCTTCACAACAGAAATCAATTTCATCATCTATGATCAACTTTTTAGGTCCCTGATGTAACCAGTGTTGCATTTCTTCTGACGCAGGTGTATCAGAATTTGGATTTCTTATCCATTTCATGTCTTCTACACACTTTATTACATCCTCTGCAGGATTCCATTTAAGACCTGAAGCTTCAAGTCCAGGAACATGATATCCAAGACCTTTACGGCCATGCTGTTTAGGTGCTTGAACTGGCCCTAAACGACCTTGTTTATTTTTTCCAAGGCCCTCACCTTCTTTATATCCCATCATTCGCATCATCCTTTTGCCCTTGTCGAGGAGATTGTTTGACTCTTGTGTTATTACTTCTATTCTTGTATTGCATACTCTCTCTTCATCAATATCCTCCGCGTCAGATTCACTCGAATTTCTACGAATTCTTTGTCGTTTACAATGGTCATAAGTATCTCCTCCGTATTTCTTCCTCTTTGTCCTAGTTTCAAATTCTTCTTGCATGGTATGTTTATGCATCAATCGCATAAGAATACAATCACGTACAAGAATACTGTAATATTCAGTAGCAACGACAGAATTAACCAGTACACACGTATAAAAAAGTCACTTTATTCACTGTGACGAAATAACATCCAAGAAACGCGCTAAAACATGCACTGAAAACACATGAATCAGACTGAGAAACCACTCCGCACTTTCGTCACTAACTTCGACACAACCGTCACCAACTAGTCGCACAGTGAGACTGACCGAAGCGGCCCGGAGGCAACGCCAACGTACCCCAAGCGGCTACTGCCCCGCCATCTATATTAATCCGACAGCACAGCATAATACTTGGATTCGTTCTTCCCAAATGTAGAATTTATTTACATCATCAATATATATATATACCCTGTGTGTGTGTGTGTGTGTATAATGTACAAAGATTTATAATAATTTATAATACAGTTTATAATAACATGTAAATTGTAATAATTATATAAAGAACGCGATTTGAGAAAGGTAAAGATGGCGACCAGTATGGCCGATGCGGAACTAACTCTACATCCGGCTGACGTCAACTCACAAGGGCGTACCTACACAATGACGACTACGCTTCAAATCCTTTGTCGAAATTTTAAGGCTTCAAAGGAAAACTTGCCGTTCTTATAATATCTAACTGACAGACACGTACCATTTATTGTAGAATAAAACGTGTAAATTTCGTAGCTGAGAATTATCGAAAGTTTCTAGTTTAATTCGGAATTGCAATAACCTTTTCTAACGAAATAAGCCATTTATTTATCGTCCGGGTTTGTACTAAGACATTTATATTCTAATAACAATATAAATATGAAGCAATCTGCATACAGAAATACTATTTCAAATCATTTCGCCCATATTCCTCAAGTCGCTCGTGAATGATTCGTGTATGCCCTTCGTTCTTTCTACCCCTACTCCGGCGAAACCATAACTTGCATTTAAACAAAACCAACTAGGTCGTAAGCCGTTCGCGAGATAGAGCGTCTACGAGAGTCGTAAATTCCCTTTACGATAAGATAATCAACGCCACGAATAGATCGATCCGCTTGTTTCTACTAGAATAATAGTGGTGGTTCAATTGAGTATACACTGAATTATCGCGCCCCAATTTCAGTTTATTCAAACAACAAGTTGACTATAGAGATATAAACTGATAGAGTATAATTAGATTTCGATTAGTAGACAATGTTACAGTGTCGAGTACGCGACGTAAGCTTAGACGGTGACGGGTAAAAGAATGCGCAACGACTTCAGAGACACTGGTTGATCCAAAGCTAAGAAACCACTCGCGAGATGTTAACTATTCTAAAGCCAGGGAATGTGTGAAGTTCAGTGACGATGCTGTGGCGGAGGAAAGCTAGTGATTGGTTTGTCTAGCGAATCGGACCAACGGATTTGTCGATGACAATTTTTTCTAGGAAAGTGAGGGCAAAAGATATTGCTTCTGATTGGATAATAAGAAGGTTGATGGTCTGGAGAGGGTCTTAGCCGCCTCCGAGAGAAAGCCATACTGGCTTTCGCGCCAACCGTGTACTCGCTCTGACATGTGGGTCCCCAGACGGGAGTCGACGATTCCTTCCAAGAGCTTGCCCACCTCGGCAAATAAGCACACCAGACGATACGAGGACGGCGAGTCCGTCGGTCGTCCCCCCTTCCGAAGCAGTGCCTGTCTCGCCATGCGCCATATCCGTGGGTAGGCTCCCTCCCTTAGAAATCGTGAGATAAGTGTCGTAGTCTGGGGGCCATGACCCTCACCGTCTCCGCTCATATCCGTCTCGGGACTTTGTCCGAACCCGACGCTATCGTCCTCGTTCAGCATCTCCCCGCGAACATATAGACCGACGGGGCGTCATACTTGATTTTGTGATGGCGTGAACGATATTGAAATATGTCATAACGTTACCAAACCCAATAGCACTATAAATTACTTTCTCACAGTACTTTAACTAATTCCATATTTTAGATATTTCGTAAGTATCTATAATTGAGCACGTGAGACATATATTTCTTTTTAAAAGCACCGAGTCAAATATTGAAGCTAGGAACTAGTGGATTGTAGACTTAGGTACGGCCGCTTAATCTATTGTGGAAGCAGGTGCCACAAATAGGATTCTAATTATTCTAACCAAAGACAAATTGTACCGAATAAATATAACGTTAAAGAATAACAGTATTACACATAACGTTCTATAGTATTCCGTTATAACGTATAACGTTATATAGTATTACGGTATAACGTATAACGTTATACAGTATTACGTTATAACGTGTACCCTTATATAGTATTACGTTATGACGTGTAACGTTATATAGCATTACGTTATAACGTTTGACGTTATACAGTATTACGATATAACGTGTAACGTTATATAGTATAACGTTATAACGTCTAAGGTAATATAGTATTACGTTATAACGTAAAACGTAATATAGTATTACGGTATAACGTCTAACGTTGTATTGTATTACGTTATAATGTCTAAGGTAATATAGTATTACGTTATAACGTATAACGTTCTATAGTATTAAGATATAACGATTAACGTAATATAGTATTACGTTATAACGTAAATAGTAATATAGTATTACGGTATAACGTCTAACGTTATATAGTATTACTTAGTAACGGTTAACATTATATAGAATTACTTTATAACGTATAACTTTGTATAGTACAAAGTTATATAGTATAGCGTTATATAGTATAACTATATATGGTATAACGTTGTATAGTATAACGTTATAACGTCTAAGGTAATATAGTATTAAATTATAACGTATAACGTACTATAGTATTATGATATAACGTATATGGTAATATAGTATTACGGTATAACGTTTAACGTTGCATAGTATTTCGTTATAACGTCTAACGTTATATAGTATTACGTTATAACGTCTAAGGTAATATAGTATTACGTTATATCGTATAACGTTCTATAGTATTACGTTATAACGTATAACGTCATAAGGTATTACTTTATAACGGTTAACATTATATAGAAATACGTTATAACGTTTAACGTTATATAGCATTACGTTATAACGTATAACGTCATAAGGTATTACTTTACAACGGTTAACATTATATAGAAATACGTTATAACGTTTAACGTTATATAGTATTACGTTATAACGTGTAACGTTATATAGTATATTGTTATATCGTCTAAGGTAATATAGTATTACGTTATAACGTATAACGTACTATAGTATTACGTTCTAACGTCTGACGTTATATAGTATTACGTTATAACATCTAACGTTATACAGTATTACGTTATAACATCTAACGTTATACAGTATTACGTTATAACGTCTAGGGTAATATAGTATTACGTTATAACGTACAACGTACAATAGTATTACCTTATAATGTAAAGCGTAATATAGTATTACGGTACAACGTATCACGTTATATGGTATTACTTTGTAACGGATAACATTATATAGAAATACGATATAACGTTTAACGTTATATAGTATTACTTTATAACGTACTACGTAATATAATATTACGGTATAACGTCTAACGTTATATAGTATTCCGTTATAACGTCTAAGGTAATATAGTATTACGTTATAGCGTATAACGTACTATAGTATTACGTTACAACGAATAACGTATTATAGTATTGCGTTATAACGTTTAACGTTATATAGTATTACGTTATAACGTCTAAGGTAATATAGAATTACGTTATAACGTACAACGTACCATAGTATTACCTTATAATGTAAAATGTAATAAAGTATTACGTTATATCGTGTAACGTTATATAGTATATCGTTATAACGTTTAACGTTATATAGTATTACGTTATAACGTGTAACGTTATATAGTATATCGTTATAACGTGTAACGTTATATAGTATATCGTTATAACGTCTAAGGTAATATAGTATTACGTTATAACGTATAACGTACTATAGTATTACGTTTTAACGTAAAACGTAATATAGTATTACGGTATAACTTCTAACGTAATATAGTATTACGGTATAACTTCTAACGTTATATAGTATTACGCTATAACGTGTAACGTTATATAGTATATCGTTATAACGTCTAAGGTAATATAGTATTACGTTATAACGTATAACGTACTATAGTATTACGTTTTAACGTAAAACGTAATATAGTATTACGGTATAACTTCTAACGTAATATAGTATTACGGTATAACTTCTAACGTTATATAGTATTACGCTATAACGTGTAACGTTATATAGTATATCGTTATAACGTCTAACGTTATATAGTATTACGTTATAACGTCTATCGTTATACAGTATTACGTTATAATGTCTAGGGTAATATAGTATTATGTTATAACGTACAACGTACTATAGTTTTACCTTATAATGTAAAATGTAATATAGTATTACGGTATAACGTATAACGTTATATAATATAACGTTATAACGTATAACGTTATATAATATAACGTTATAACGTGTAACGTTATATAGTATAACGTTATAACGTCTAAGGTAACATAGTATTAAATTATAACGTATAACGTACTATAGTATTACGATATAACGTCTAAGGTAATATAGTATTACGCTATAACGTATAATGTACTATAGTATTACGTTCTAACGTCTGACGTTATATGGTATTACGTTATAACGTCTAACGTTATACAGTATCACGTTATAACGTCTAGGGTAATATAGTATTACGTTATAACGTACTACGTACTATAGTATTACGTTGCAACGTAAAACGTAATATAGTATTACGGTATAACGTATAACGTTATGCAGTATTACGTTATAACGTGTACCCTTATATAGTATTACGTTAAGACGTCTAACGCTATATAATATTACGTTATGACGTCTAACGTTATACAGTATCACGTTATAACGTCTAGGGTAATATAGTATTACGTTATAACGTACTACGTACTATAGAATTAAGTTGTAACGTTTAACGTTATATAGAGTTACGTTATAACGATTAACGTTATGCAGTATTACGATATAACGTGTAACGTTATATGGTATTACGTTAAAACGTCTAAGGTAATATAGTATTACGTTATAACGTATAACGTAATATAGTATTGCGGCATAACGTAGAACGTTGTATGGTATTACGTTAAAGCGTACAACGTACTGTAGTATTACGTTATGACGTCTAACGCTATATAGTATTACATTATAACGTGTACCCTTATATAGTATTACGTTAAGACGTCTAACGCTATATAATATTACGTTATGACGTCTAACGTTATACAGTATCACGTTATAACGTCTAGGGTAATATAGTATTACGCTATAACGTATAATGTACTATAGTATTACGTTCTAACGTCTGACGTTATATGGTATTACGTTATAACGTCTAACGTTATACAGTATTACGTTATAACGTCTAGGGTAATATAGTATTACGTTATAACGTACAACGTACAATAGTATTACCTTATAATGTAAAGCGTAATATAGTATTACGGTATAACGTATCACGTTATATGGTATTACTTTGTAACGGTTAACATTATATAGAAATACGATATAACGTTTAACGTTATATAGTATTACTTTATAACGTCTAAGGTAATATAGTATTACGTTATAGCGTATAACGTACTATAGTATTACGTTACAACGAATAACGTATTATAGTATTACGTTATAACGTTTAACGTTATATAGTATAACTTTATATGGTATAACGTTATATAGTATAACGTTATAAAGTGTAACGTTATATAGTATAACGTTATAACGTGTAACGTTATATAGTATAAAGTTATAACGTGTAACGTTATATAGTATAAAGTTATAACGTACAACATCATATGGTATTACTTTATAACGGTTGACATTATAAAGAATTACGTTATAACGTTTAACGTTATATAGTATTACGTTATAACGTGTAACGTTATATAGTATATCGTTATAACGTCTAAGGTAATATAGTATTACGTTATAACGTGTAACGTTATATAGTATATCGTCATAACGTCTAAGGTAATACAGTATTACGTTATAACGTATAACGTACTATAGTATTACGTTTTAACGTAAAACGTAATATAGTATTACGGTATAACGTCAAACGTTATATAGTATTACGCTATAACGTGTAACGTTATATAGTATACCGTTATAACGTCTAACGTTATATAGTATTACGTTATAACGTCTATCGTTATACAGTATTACGTTATAATGTCTAGGGTAATATAGTATTACTTTATAACATACAACGTACTATAGTATTACCTTATAATGTAAAATGTAATATAGTATTACGGTATAACGTATAACGTTATATAATATAACGTTATAACGTGTAACGTTATATAGTATAACGTTATAACGTCTAAGGTAACATAGTATTAAATTATAACGTATAACGTATTATAGTATTACGTTATAACGTCTAGGGTAATATAGTATTACGTTATAACGTGTAACGTTATATAGTATATCGTCATAACGTCTAAGGTAATACAGTATTACGTTATAACGTATAACGTACTATAGTATTACGTTTTAACGTAAAACGTAATATAGTATTACGGTATAACGTCAAACGTTATATAGTATTACGCTATAACGTGTAACGTTATATAGTATATCGTTATAACGTCTAACGTTATATAGTATTACGTTATAACGTCTATCGTTATACAGTATATCGTTATAACGTCTAGGGTAATATAGTATTACGTTATAACATACAACGTACTATAGTATTACCTTATAATGTAAAATGTAATATAGTATTACGGTATAACGTTTAAGGTAATATAGTATTACGTTATAACGTGTAACGTTATATAGTATACCGTTATAACGTCTAAGGTAATACAGTATTACGTTATAACGTATAACGAACTATAGTACTACGTTTCAACGTAAAACGTAATATAGTATTACGGCATAACGTCTATCGTTATATAGTAATACGTTATAACGTCTAAGGTAATATAGTATTACGTTATAACGTATAACGTACTATAGTATTACGTTTTAACGTAAAACGTAATATAGTATTACGGTATAACGTTTAACGTTATATAGTATTACGTTACAACGTGTAACGTTACATAGTATATCGTTATAACGTCTAAGGCAATATAGTATTACGTTATAACGTTTAACGTTATATAGTATATCGTTATAACGTCTAAGGTAATATAGTATTACGTTATAACGTGTAACGTTATATAGTATATCGTTATAACGTCTAAGGCAAATTAGTATTACGTCATAACGTGTAACGTTATGGAGTATATCGTTATAACGTCTAAGGTGATATAGTATTGCGTTTTAACGTAAAACGTACTATAGTATTACGTTATAACGTGTAACGTTATATAGTATAACGTTATAACGTCTAAGGTAATATAGTATTACGTTATAACGTATAACGTACTATAGTATTACGTTTTAACGTAAAACGTAATATAGTATTACGGTATAACGTCTAACGTTATTTAGTATTGCGTTATAACGTCTAAGGTAATATAGTATTACGTTATAACGTGTAACGTTATAGAGTATATCGTTATAACGTACAACGTAATATAGTATTACGGTATAACGTCTAAAGTAATATAGTATCACGTTATAACGTGTAACGTTTTATAGTATACCGTTATAACGTCTAAGGTAATACAGTATTACGTTATAACGTATAACGAACTATAGTACTACGTTTCAACGTAAAACGTAATATAGTATTACGGCATAACGTCTATCGTTATATAGTAATACGTTATAACGTCTAAGGTAATATAGTATTACGTTATAACGTATAACGTACTATAGTATTACGTTTTAACGTAAAACGTAATATAGTATTACGGTATAACGTTTAACGTTATATAGTATTACGTTACAACGTGTAACGTTACATAGTATATCGTTATAACGTCTAAGGCAATATAGTATTACGTTATAACGTTTAACGTTATATAGTATATCGTTATAACGTCTAAGGTAATATAGTATTACGTTATAACGTGTAACGTTATATAGTATATTGTAATAACGTCTAAGGCAAATTAGTATTACGTCATAACGTGTAACGTTATGGAGTATATCGTTATAACGTCTAAGGTGATATAGTATTACGTTTTAACGTAAAACGTACTATAGTATTACGTTATAACGTGTAACGTTATATAGTATAACGTTATAACGTCTAAGGTAATATAGTATTACGTTATAACGTATAACGTACTATAGTATTACGTTTTAACGTAAAACGTAATATAGTATTACGGTATAACGTCTAACGTTATTTAGTATTGCGTTATAACGTCTAAGGTAATATAGTATTACGTTATAACGTGTAACGATATAGAGTATATCGTTATAACGTACAACGTAATATAGTATTACGGTATAACGTCTAAAGTAATATAGTATTACGTTATAACTTCTAAGGTAATATAGTATTACGTTATAACGTCTAAGGTAATATAGTATTACGTTATAACATATAACGTACTATAGTATTACGTTATAACGAATAACGTAATATAGAATCACTGTATAACGTATAATGTAATATAGTATCACGGTATAACGTATAACGTTATATAGTATTACGTTTTAACGTAAAACGTACTATAGTATTACGTTATAACGTGTAACGTTATATAGTATAACGTTATAACGTCTAAGGTAATATAGTATTACGTTATAACGTATAACGTACTATAGTATTACGTTTTAACGTAAAACGTAATATAGTATTACGGTATAACGTCTAACGTTATATAGTATTGCGTTATAACGTCTAAGGTAATATAGTATTACGTTATAACGTGTAACGTTATAGAGTATATCGTTATAACGTACAACGTAATATAGTATTACGGTATAACGTCTAAGGTAATATAGTATTACGTTATAACGTGTAACGTTATATAGTATTACGTTATAACGTCTATGGTAATATAGAATTACGTTATAACCTACAACGTACCATAGTATTACCTTATAATGTAAAATGTAATAAAGTATTACGTTATAGCGTATAACGTACTATAGTGTTACGTTATAACGTCTAAGGTGAATTACTATTACGTTATAACGTGTAACGTTATAGAGTATATCGTTATAACGTCTAAGTTAATATAGTATTACGTTATAACGTATAACGTACTATAGTATTACGTTCTAACGTCTGACGTTATATAGTATTACGTTATAACCTCTAACGTTATACAGTATTACGTTATAACGTCTAGGGTAATATAGTATTACGATATAACGTACAACGTACAATAGTATTACCTTATAATGTAAAGCGTAATATAGTATTACGGTATAACGTATCACGTTATATGGTATTACTTTGTAACGGTTAACATTATATAGAAATATGATATAACGTTTAACGTTATATAGTATTACTTTATAACGTCTAAGGTAATATAGTATTACGTTATAGCGTATAACGTACTATAGTATTACGTTACAACGAATAACGTATTATAGTATTACGTTATAACGTTTAACGTTATATAGTATAACTTTATATGGTATAACGTTATATAGTATAACGTTATAAAGTGTAACGTTATATAGTATAACGTTATAACGTGTAACGTTATATAGTATAAAGTTATAACGTGTAACGTTATATAGTATAAAGTTATAACGTACAACATCATATGGTATTACTTTATAACGGTTGACATTATAAAGAATTACGTTATAACGTTTAACGTTATATAGTATTACGTTATAACGTGTAACGTTATATAGTATATCGTTATAACGTCTAAGGTAATATAGTATTACGTTATAACGTGTAACGTTATATAGTATATCGTCATAACGTCTAAGGTAATACAGTATTACGTTATAACGTATAACGTACTATAGTATTACGTTTTAACGTAAAACGTAATATAGTATTACGGTATAACGTCAAACGTTATATAGTATTACGCTATAACGTGTAACGTTATATAGTATACCGTTATAACGTCTAACGTTATATAGTATTACGTTATAACGTCTATCGTTATACAGTATTACGTTATAATGTCTAGGGTAATATAGTATTACTTTATAACATACAACGTACTATAGTATTACCTTATAATGTAAAATGTAATATAGTATTACGGTATAACGTATAACGTTATATAATATAACGTTATAACGTGTAACGTTATATAGTATAACGTTATAACGTCTAAGGTAACATAGTATTAAATTATAACGTATAACGTATTATAGTATTACGTTATAACGTCTAGGGTAATATAGTATTACGTTATAACGTGTAACGTTATATAGTATATCGTCATAACGTCTAAGGTAATACAGTATTACGTTATAACGTATAACGTACTATAGTATTACGTTTTAACGTAAAACGTAATATAGTATTACGGTATAACGTCAAACGTTATATAGTATTACGCTATAACGTGTAACGTTATATAGTATATCGTTATAACGTCTAACGTTATATAGTATTACGTTATAACGTCTATCGTTATACAGTATTACGTTATAATGTCTAGGGTAATATAGTATTACGTTATAACATACAACGTACTATAGTATTACCTTATAATGTAAAATGTAATATAGTATTACGGTATAACGTTTAAGGTAATATAGTATTACGTTATAACGTGTAACGTTATATAGTATACCGTTATAACGTCTAAGGTAATACAGTATTACGTTATAACGTATAACGAACTATAGTACTACGTTTCAACGTAAAACGTAATATAGTATTACGGCATAACGTCTATCGTTATATAGTAATACGTTATAACGTCTAAGGTAATATAGTATTACGTTATAACGTATAACGTACTATAGTATTACGTTTTAACGTAAAACGTAATATAGTATTACGGTATAACGTTTAACGTTATATAGTATTACGTTACAACGTGTAACGTTACATAGTATATCGTTATAACGTCTAAGGCAATATAGTATTACGTTATAACGTTTAACGTTATATAGTATATCGTTATAACGTCTAAGGTAATATAGTATTACGTTATAACGTGTAACGTTATATAGTATATCGTTATAACGTCTAAGGCAATATAGTATTACGTTATAACGTGTAACGTTATGGAGTATATCGTTATAACGTCTAAGGTGATATAGTATTACGTTTTAACGTAAAACGTACTATAGTATTACGTTATAACGTGTAACGTTATATAGTATAACGTTATAACGTCTAAGGTAATATAGTATTACGTTATAACGTATAACGTACTATAGTATTACGTTTTAACGTAAAACGTAATATAGTATTACGGTATAACGTCTAACGTTATTTAGTATTGCGTTATAACGTCTAAGGTAATATAGTATTACGTTATAACGTGTAACGTTATAGAGTATATCGTTATAACGTACAACGTAATATAGTATTACGGTATAACGTCTAAAGTAATATAGTATCACGTTATAACGTGTAACGTTTTATAGTATACCGTTATAACGTCTAAGGTAATACAGTATTACGTTATAACGTATAACGAACTATAGTACTACGTTTCAACGTAAAACGTAATATAGTATTACGGCATAACGTCTATCGTTATATAGTAATACGTTATAACGTCTAAGGTAATATAGTATTACGTTATAACGTATAACGTACTATAGTATTACGTTTTAACGTAAAACGTAATATAGTATTACGGTATAACGTTTAACGTTATATAGTATTACGTTACAACGTGTAACGTTACATAGTATATCGTTATAACGTCTAAGGCAATATAGTATTACGTTATAACGTTTAACGTTATATAGTATATCGTTATAACGTCTAAGGTAATATAGTATTACGTTATAACGTGTAACGTTATATAGTATATTTTAATAACGTCTAAGGCAAATTAGTATTACGTCATAACGTGTAACGTTATGGAGTATATCGTTATAACGTCTAAGGTGATATAGTATTACGTTTTAACGTAAAACGTACTATAGTATTACGTTATAACGTGTAACGTTATATAGTATAACGTTATAACGTCTAAGGTAATATAGTATTACGTTATAACGTATAACGTACTATAGTATTACGTTTTAACGTAAAACGTAATATAGTATTACGGTATAACGTCTAACGTTATTTAGTATTGCGTTATAACGTCTAAGGTAATATAGTATTACGTTATAACGTGTAACGTTATAGAGTATATCGTTATAACGTACAACGTAATATAGTATTACGGTATAACGTCTAAAGTAATATAGTATCACGTTATAACTTCTAAGGTAATATAGTATATCGTTATAACGTCTAAGGTAATATAGTATTACGTTATAACGTGTAACGTTATATAGTATATCGTTATAACGTCTAAGGCAAATTAGTATTACGTCATAACGTGTAACGTTATGGAGTATATCGTTATAACGTCTAAGGTGATATAGTATTACGTTTTAACGTAAAACGTACTATAGTATTACGTTACAACGTGTAACGTTACATAGTATATCGTTATAACGTCTAAGGCAATATAGTATTACGTTATAACGTTTAACGTTATATAGTATATCGTTATAACGTCTAAGGTAATATAGTATTACGTTATAACGTGTAACGTTATATAGTATATTGTAATAACGTCTAAGGCAAATTAGTATTACGTCATAACGTGTAACGTTATGGAGTATATCGTTATAACGTCTAAGGTGATATAGTATTACGTTTTAACGTAAAACGTACTATAGTATTACGTTATAACGTGTAACGTTATATAGTATAACGTTATAACTTCAAAGGTAATATAGTATTACGTTATAACGTATAACGTACTATAGTATTACGTTTTAACGTAAAACGTAATATAGTATTACGGTATAACGTCTAACGTTATTTAGTATTGCGTTATAACGTCTAAGGTAATATAGTATTACGTTATAACGTGTAACGTTATAGAGTATATCGTTATAACGTACAACGTAATATAGTATTACGGTATAACGTCTAAAGTAATATAGTATCACGTTATAACTTCTAAGGTAATATAGTATATCGTTATAACGTCTAAGGTAATATAGTATTACGTTATAACGTGTAACGTTATATAGTATATCGTTATAACGTCTAAGGCAAATTAGTATTACGTCATAACGTGTAACGTTATGGAGTATATCGTTATAACGTCTAAGGTGATATAGTATTACGTTTTAACGTAAAACGTACTATAGTATTACGTTATAACGTGTAACGTTATATAGTATATCGTTATAACGTCTAAGGCAAATTAGTATTACGTCATAACGTGTAACGTTATGGAGTATATCGTTATAACGTCTAAGGTGATATAGTATTACGTTTTAACGTAAAACGTACTATAGCATTACGTTATAACGTGTAACGTTATATAGTATAACGTTATAACGTCTAAGGTAATATAGTATTACGTTATAACATATAACGTACTATAGTATTACGTTATAACGAATAACGTAATATAGAATCACTGTATAACGTATAACGTAATATAGTATTACGGTATAACGTCTACGGTAATATAGTATTACGTTATAACGTGTAACGTTATATAGTATTACGTTATAACGTCTATGGTAATATAGAATTACGTTATAACGTACAACGTACCATAGTATTACCTTATAATGTAAAATGTAATAAAGTATTACGTTATAGCGTATAACGTACTATAGTGTTACGTTATAACGTCTAAGGTAAATTAGTATTACGTTATAACGTGTAACGTTATAGAGTATATCGTTATAACGTCTAAGTTAATATAGTATTACGTTATAACGTATAACGAACTATAATATTACGGTATATCGTATAACGTTGTATGGTATTACGATAAAACGTACAGCGTACTGTAGTATTACGTTATGACGTCTAACGTTATATAGTATTACGTTATAACGTGTAACGTTAATTAGTATAACGTTATAATGTCTAAGGTAATATAGTATTAAATTATAACGTATAACGTACTATGGTATTACGATATAACGTATATGGTAATATAGTACTACGGTATAACGTCTAACGTTATATAGTATTACGTTATAACGTCTAAGGTAATATAGTATTACGTTATAACGTGTAACGATATAGAGTATATCGTTATAACGTACAACGTAATATAGTATTACGGTATAACGTCTAAAGTAATATAGTATTACGTTATAACTTCTAAGGTAATATAGTATTACGTTATAACGTCTAAGGTAATATAGTATTACGTTATAACATATAACGTACTATAGTATTACGTTATAACGAATAACGTAATATAGAATCACTGTATAACGTATAATGTAATATAGTATCACGGTATAACGTATAACGTTATATAGTATTACGTTTTAACGTAAAACGTACTATAGTATTACGTTATAACGTGTAACGTTATATAGTATAACGTTATAACGTCTAAGGTAATATAGTATTACGTTATAACGTATAACGTACTATAGTATTACGTTTTAACGTAAAACGTAATATAGTATTACGGTATAACGTCTAACGTTATATAGTATTGCGTTATAACGTCTAAGGTAATATAGTATTACGTTATAACGTGTAACGTTATAGAGTATATCGTTATAACGTACAACGTAATATAGTATTACGGTATAACGTCTAAGGTAATATAGTATTACGTTATAACGTGTAACGTTATATAGTATTACGTTATAACGTCTATGGTAATATAGAATTACGTTATAACCTACAACGTACCATAGTATTACCTTATAATGTAAAATGTAATAAAGTATTACGTTATAGCGTATAACGTACTATAGTGTTACGTTATAACGTCTAAGGTGAATTACTATTACGTTATAACGTGTAACGTTATAGAGTATATCGTTATAACGTCTAAGTTAATATAGTATTACGTTATAACGTATAACGTACTATAGTATTACGTTCTAACGTCTGACGTTATATAGTATTACGTTATAACATCTAACGTTATACAGTATTACGTTATAACGTCTAGGGTAATATAGTATTACGATATAACGTACAACGTACAATAGTATTACCTTATAATGTAAAGCGTAATATAGTATTACGGTATAACGTATCACGTTATATGGTATTACTTTGTAACGGTTAACATTATATAGAAATACGATATAACGTTTAACGTTATATAGTATTACTTTATAACGTCTAAGGTAATATAGTATTACGTTATAGCGTATAACGTACTATAGTATTACGTTACAACGAATAACGTATTATAGTATTACGTTATAACGTTTAACGTTATATAGTATAACTTTATATGGTATAACGTTATATAGTATAACGTTATAAAGTGTAACGTTATATAGTATAACGTTATAACGTGTAACGTTATATAGTATAAAGTTATAACGTGTAACGTTATATAGTATAAAGTTATAACGTACAACATCATATGGTATTACTTTATAACGGTTGACATTATAAAGAATTACGTTATAACGTTTAACGTTATATAGTATTACGTTATAACGTGTAACGTTATATAGTATATCGTTATAACGTCTAAGGTAATATAGTATTACGTTATAACGTGTAACGTTATATAGTATATCGTCATAACGTCTAAGGTAATACAGTATTACGTTATAACGTATAACGTACTATAGTATTACGTTTTAACGTAAAACGTAATATAGTATTACGGTATAACGTCAAACGTTATATAGTATTACGCTATAACGTGTAACGTTATATAGTATACCGTTATAACGTCTAACGTTATATAGTATTACGTTATAACGTCTATCGTTATACAGTATTACGTTATAATGTCTAGGGTAATATAGTATTACTTTATAACATACAACGTACTATAGTATTACCTTATAATGTAAAATGTAATATAGTATTACGGTATAACGTATAACGTTATATAATATAACGTTATAACGTGTAACGTTATATAGTATAACGTTATAACGTCTAAGGTAACATAGTATTAAATTATAACGTATAACGTATTATAGTATTACGTTATAACGTCTAGGGTAATATAGTATTACGTTATAACGTGTAACGTTATATAGTATATCGTCATAACGTCTAAGGTAATACAGTATTACGTTATAACGTATAACGTACTATAGTATTACGTTTTAACGTAAAACGTAATATAGTATTACGTTTTAACGTAAAACGTAATATAGTATTACGGTATAACTTCTAACGTAATATAGTATTACGGTATAACTTCTAACGTTATATAGTATTACGCTATAACGTGTAACGTTATATAGTATATCGTTATAACGTCTAACGTTATATAGTATATCGTCATAACGTCTAAGGTAATACAGTATTACGTTATAACGTATAACGTACTATAGTATTACGTTTTAACGTAAAACGTAATATAGTATTACGGTATAACGTCAAACGTTATATAGTATTACGCTATAACGTGTAACGTTATATAGTATACCGTTATAACGTCTAACGTTATATAGTATTACGTTATAACGTCTATCGTTATACAGTATTACGTTATAATGTCTAGGGTAATATAGTATTACTTTATAACATACAACGTACTATAGTATTACCTTATAATGTAAAATGTAATATAGTATTACGGTATAACGTATAACGTTATATAATATAACGTTATAACGTGTAACGTTATATAGTATAACGTTATAACGTCTAAGGTAACATAGTATTAAATTATAACGTATAACGTATTATAGTATTACGTTATAACGTCTAGGGTAATATAGTATTACGTTATAACGTGTAACGTTATATAGTATATCGTCATAACGTCTAAGGTAATACAGTATTACGTTATAACGTATAACGTACTATAGTATTACGTTTTAACGTAAAACGTAATATAGTATTACGGTATAACGTCAAACGTTATATAGTATTACGCTATAACGTGTAACGTTATATAGTATATCGTTATAACGTCTAACGTTATATAGTATTACGTTATAACGTCTATCGTTATACAGTATTACGTTATAATGTCTAGGGTAATATAGTATTACGTTATAACATACAACGTACTATAGTATTACCTTATAATGTAAAATGTAATATAGTATTACGGTATAACGTTTAAGGTAATATAGTATTACGTTATAACGTGTAACGTTATATAGTATACCGTTATAACGTCTAAGGTAATACAGTATTACGTTATAACGTATAACGAACTATAGTACTACGTTTCAACGTAAAACGTAATATAGTATTACGGCATAACGTCTATCGTTATATAGTAATACGTTATAACGTCTAAGGTAATATAGTATTACGTTATAACGTATAACGTACTATAGTATTACGTTTTAACGTAAAACGTAATATAGTATTACGGTATAACGTTTAACGTTATATAGTATTACGTTACAACGTGTAACGTTACATAGTATATCGTTATAACGTCTAAGGCAATATAGTATTACGTTATAACGTTTAACGTTATATAGTATATCGTTATAACGTCTAAGGTAATATAGTATTACGTTATAACGTGTAACGTTATATAGTATATCGTTATAACGTCTAAGGCAAATTAGTATTACGTCATAACGTGTAACGTTATGGAGTATATCGTTATAACGTCTAAGGTGATATAGTATTACGTTTTAACGTAAAACGTACTATAGTATTACGTTATAACGTGTAACGTTATATAGTATAACGTTATAACGTCTAAGGTAATATAGTATTACGTTATAACGTATAACGTACTATAGTATTACGTTTTAACGTAAAACGTAATATAGTATTACGGTATAACGTCTAACGTTATTTAGTATTGCGTTATAACGTCTAAGGTAATATAGTATTACGTTATAACGTGTAACGTTATAGAGTATATCGTTATAACGTACAACGTAATATAGTATTACGGTATAACGTCTAAAGTAATATAGTATCACGTTATAACGTGTAACGTTTTATAGTATACCGTTATAACGTCTAAGGTAATACAGTATTACGTTATAACGTATAACGAACTATAGTACTACGTTTCAACGTAAAACGTAATATAGTATTACGGCATAACGTCTATCGTTATATAGTAATACGTTATAACGTCTAAGGTAATATAGTATTACGTTATAACGTATAACGTACTATAGTATTACGTTTTAACGTAAAACGTAATATAGTATTACGGTATAACGTTTAACGTTATATAGTATTACGTTACAACGTGTAACGTTACATAGTATATCGTTATAACGTCTAAGGCAATATAGTATTACGTTATAACGTTTAACGTTATATAGTATATCGTTATAACGTCTAAGGTAATATAGTATTACGTTATAACGTGTAACGTTATATAGTATATTGTAATAACGTCTAAGGCAAATTAGTATTACGTCATAACGTGTAACGTTATGGAGTATATCGTTATAACGTCTAAGGTGATATAGTATTACGTTTTAACGTAAAACGTACTATAGTATTACGTTATAACGTGTAACGTTATATAGTATAACGTTATAACGTCTAAGGTAATATAGTATTACGTTATAACGTATAACGTACTATAGTATTACGTTTTAACGTAAAACGTAATATAGTATTACGGTATAACGTCTAACGTTATTTAGTATTGCGTTATAACGTCTAAGGTAATATAGTATTACGTTATAACGTGTAACGTTATAGAGTATATCGTTATAACGTACAACGTAATATAGTATTACGGTATAACGTCTAAAGTAATATAGTATCACGTTATAACTTCTAAGGTAATATAGTATATCGTTATAACGTCTAAGGTAATATAGTATTACGTTATAACGTGTAACGTTATATAGTATATCGTTATAACGTCTAAGGCAAATTAGTATTACGTCATAACGTGTAACGTTATGGAGTATATCGTTATAACGTCTAAGGTGATATAGTATTACGTTTTAACGTAAAACGTACTATAGTATTACGTTACAACGTGTAACGTTACATAGTATATCGTTATAACGTCTAAGGCAATATAGTATTACGTTATAACGTTTAACGTTATATAGTATATCGTTATAACGTCTAAGGTAATATAGTATTACGTTATAACGTGTAACGTTATATAGTATATTGTAATAACGTCTAAGGCAAATTAGTATTACGTCATAACGTGTAACGTTATGGAGTATATCGTTATAACGTCTAAGGTGATATAGTATTACGTTTTAACGTAAAACGTACTATAGTATTACGTTATAACGTGTAACGTTATATAGTATAACGTTATAACTTCTAAGGTAATATAGTATTACGTTATAACGTATAACGTACTATAGTATTACGTTTTAACGTAAAACGTAATATAGTATTACGGTATAACGTCTAACGTTATTTAGTATTGCGTTATAACGTCTAAGGTAATATAGTATTACGTTATAACGTGTAACGTTATAGAGTATATCGTTATAACGTACAACGTAATATAGTATTACGGTATAACGTCTAAAGTAATATAGTATCACGTTATAACTTCTAAGGTAATATAGTATATCGTTATAACGTCTAAGGTAATATAGTATTACGTTATAACGTGTAACGTTATATAGTATATCGTTATAACGTCTAAGGCAAATTAGTATTACGTCATAACGTGTAACGTTATGGAGTATATCGTTATAACGTCTAAGGTGATATAGTATTACGTTTTAACGTAAAACGTACTATAGTATTACGTTATAACGTGTAACGTTATATAGTATATCGTTATAACGTCTAAGGCAAATTAGTATTACGTCATAACGTGTAACGTTATGGAGTATATCGTTATAACGTCTAAGGTGATATAGTATTACGTTTTAACGTAAAACGTACTATAGCATTACGTTATAACGTGTAACGTTATATAGTATAACGTTATAACGTCTAAGGTAATATAGTATTACGTTATAACATATAACGTACTATAGTATTACGTTATAACGAATAACGTAATATAGAATCACTGTATAACGTATAACGTAATATAGTATTACGGTATAACGTCTACGGTAATATAGTATTACGTTATAACGTGTAACGTTATATAGTATTACGTTATAACGTCTATGGTAATATAGAATTACGTTATAACGTACAACGTACCATAGTATTACCTTATAATGTAAAATGTAATAAAGTATTACGTTATAGCGTATAACGTACTATAGTGTTACGTTATAACGTCTAAGGTAAATTAGTATTACGTTATAACGTGTAACGTTATAGAGTATATCGTTATAACGTCTAAGTTAATATAGTATTACGTTATAACGTATAACGAACTATAATATTACGGTATATCGTATAACGTTGTATGGTATTACGATAAAACGTACAGCGTACTGTAGTATTACGTTATGACGTCTAACGTTATATAGTATTACGTTATAACGTGTAACGTTAATTAGTATAACGTTATAATGTCTAAGGTAATATAGTATTAAATTATAACGTATAACGTACTATGGTATTACGATATAACGTATATGGTAATATAGTACTACGGTATAACGTCTAACGTTATATAGTATTGCGTTATAACGTCTAAGGTAATATAGTATTACGTTATAACGTGTAACGATATAGAGTATATCGTTATAACGTACAACGTAATATAGTATTACGGTATAACGTCTAAAGTAATATAGTATTACGTTATAACTTCTAAGGTAATATAGTATTACGTTATAACGTCTAAGGTAATATAGTATTACGTTATAACATATAACGTACTATAGTATTACGTTATAACGAATAACGTAATATAGAATCACTGTATAACGTATAATGTAATATAGTATCACGGTATAACGTATAACGTTATATAGTATTACGTTTTAACGTAAAACGTACTATAGTATTACGTTATAACGTGTAACGTTATATAGTATAACGTTATAACGTCTAAGGTAATATAGTATTACGTTATAACGTATAACGTACTATAGTATTACGTTTTAACGTAAAACGTAATATAGTATTACGGTATAACGTCTAACGTTATATAGTATTGCGTTATAACGTCTAAGGTAATATAGTATTACGTTATAACGTGTAACGTTATAGAGTATATCGTTATAACGTACAACGTAATATAGTATTACGTTATAACGTCTAAGGTAATATAGTATTACGTTATAACGTGTAACGTTATATAGTATTACGTTATAACGTCTATGGTAATATAGAATTACGTTATAACCTACAACGTACCATAGTATTACCTTATAATGTAAAATGTAATAAAGTATTACGTTATAGCGTATAACGTACTATAGTGTTACGTTATAACGTCTAAGGTGAATTACTATTACGTTATAACGTGTAACGTTATAGAGTATATCGTTATAACGTCTAAGTTAATATAGTATTACGTTATAACGTATAACGTACTATAGTATTACGTTCTAACGTCTGACGTTATATAGTATTACGTTATAACATCTAACGTTATACAGTATTACGTTATAACGTCTAGGGTAATATAGTATTACGATATAACGTACAACGTACAATAGTATTACCTTATAATGTAAAGCGTAATATAGTATTACGGTATAACGTATCACGTTATATGGTATTACTTTGTAACGGTTAACATTATATAGAAATACGATATAACGTTTAACGTTATATAGTATTACTTTATAACGTCTAAGGTAATATAGTATTACGTTATAGCGTATAACGTACTATAGTATTACGTTACAACGAATAACGTATTATAGTATTACGTTATAACGTTTAACGTTATATAGTATAACTTTATATGGTATAACGTTATATAGTATAACGTTATAAAGTGTAACGTTATATAGTATAACGTTATAACGTGTAACGTTATATAGTATAAAGTTATAACGTGTAACGTTATATAGTATAAAGTTATAACGTACAACATCATATGGTATTACTTTATAACGGTTGACATTATAAAGAATTACGTTATGACGTTTAACGTTATATAGTATTACGTTATAACGTGTAACGTTATATAGTATATCGTTATAACGTCTAAGGTAATATAGTATTACGTTATAACGTGTAACGTTATATAGTATATCGTCATAACGTCTAAGGTAATACAGTATTACGTTATAACGTATAACGTACTATAGTATTACGTTTTAACGTAAAACGTAATATAGTATTACGGTATAACGTCAAACGTTATATAGTATTACGCTATAACGTGTAACGTTATATAGTATACCGTTATAACGTCTAACGTTATATAGTATTACGTTATAACGTCTATCGTTATACAGTATTACGTTATAATGTCTAGGGTAATATAGTATTACTTTATAACATACAACGTACTATAGTATTACCTTATAATGTAAAATGTAATATAGTATTACGGTATAACGTATAACGTTATATAATATAACGTTATAACGTGTAACGTTATATAGTATAACGTTATAACGTCTAAGGTAACATAGTATTAAATTATAACGTATAACGTATTATAGTATTACGTTATAACGTCTAGGGTAATATAGTATTACGTTATAACGTGTAACGTTATATAGTATATCGTCATAACGTCTAAGGTAATACAGTATTACGTTATAACGTATAACGTACTATAGTATTACGTTTTAACGTAAAACGTAATATAGTATTACGTTTTAACGTAAAACGTAATATAGTATTACGGTATAACTTCTAACGTAATATAGTATTACGGTATAACTTCTAACGTTATATAGTATTACGCTATAACGTGTAACGTTATATAGTATATCGTTATAACGTCTAACGTTATATAGTATTACGTTATAACGTCTATCGTTATACAGTATTACGTTATAATGTCTAGGGTAATATAGTATTACGTTATAACATACAACGTACTATAGTATTACCTTATAATGTAAAATGTAATATAGTATTACGGTATAACGTTTAAGGTAATATAGTATTACGTTATAACGTGTAACGTTATATAGTATACCGTTATAACGTCTAAGGTAATACAGTATTACGTTATAACGTATAACGAACTATAGTACTACGTTTGAACGTAAAACGTAATATAGTATTACGGCATAACGTCTATCGTTATATAGTAATACGTTATAACGTCTAAGGTAATATAGTATTACGTTATAACGTATAACGTACTATAGTATTACGTTTTAACGTAAAACGTAATATAGTATTACGGTATAACGTTTAACGTTATATAGTATTACGTTACAACGTGTAACGTTACATAGTATATCGTTATAACGTCTAAGGCAATATAGTATTACGTTATAACGTTTAACGTTATATAGTATATCGTTATAACGTCTAAGGTAATATAGTATTACGTTATAACGTGTAACGTTATATAGTATATCGTTATAACGTCTAAGGCAAATTAGTATTACGTCATAACGTGTAACG